>WOXC01012149.1:0-501948 GCA_011680675.1 Gymnobelideus leadbeateri | reverse complement strand
TGGAGTCAGGAGGACCTGAGCTCAAATCTAGCCTCACACAGAGCTGTATGACCTTGGGCAAGTCACTTAACCCCAATTGCCCTGCCTTCCCCTTCCAAAAAAAAAAAAAATATATATATATATATATATGTGTGTGTGTGTGTGTGTGTGTGTGTGTGTGTGTGTGTGTGTGTGTGTGTGTATATATATATATATATATATGGGGTTGGGCTAGATGATCTCTGTGGCCACTTCTAGCTCTAAATCTATGATTTCTTTCTCTCTCTGGCTTATTAGTTCCCCTCAACCCAAGTAGAATTGCAGAGAAAATTTCTAAAGCAAATCTTTATATATAACTTGTATCTAGGGTCTCTCCTAAAACGGACCCTGAGCTAACAGGCTTTATGGAGAGATATGACAGATATAGGGCAAGAATTTATTTCCTTCACCATAAAACAGACACAAAAGACTCATATGCACAAATGAAAAAAAAATACTTAAGACAATTATCCATTCCATCTCTTATTCTCTCCCAGGAGATGAAGATAGCCTTGTGGGGCTGCTGAATGGATAGTTCACATTCAGCTCAGATCTGGTGTGTCTGGGCTAGTCACACACGGCTCTTTAGTCATTTAGGGCACGAGGTAATAGTGGGAGTGGCTGTCTTCTCTGAGAAGCAGTGTGGTCACAAGCACCATCTTTCTTTGGGCAGACGGCATGGACCTAGGTGTCTGAAATCTCATGGAGGCTGGTACCAAGGCTGGAAATGCCCTTTCCTCTGGATCGCCATCTGGTGACCTGAGCCCAAGGAAAGAAAAGACAAAGCAAAACGGGTAATTAGAGATCTGTAGTTCAGTCTTGGGCTCTTCTCAGCAAGAATATGTGCTCATAACCTCCATTGGCAATGAAAATGGACTAGAGAAGAGAAATTTTCTTCCCATCTATCTATAAGTCAAAGAAAGAACCAGTGCTAAATCGTCTCAAAGACACACTAAAAAGTGTGAGGGTTGGAACCTTCCTATAAACTCCGTTAGCTTAATTAGATGGGTGGCTATTGGCCCAGTGACCCAATCACAAAGGACCAATCAGGAACTGCTGCTGTATTCCAAATCCCATGTCCTTCATCAAAGGACCTGAGTATATATCCCCCAGAAAGAAGTCAACACATACGTTCATTTCCATGGGAAGTACTCTAGTCCCATAGATTAGGAAGTTTCCATGATTGTTCCCATGAAAATCCCTTTCACCTTCTTCTCTTCATAACTGCAACTTACGCAGAGGGGCAGAAAAGAGGGCTTAGGACATAGCATTTTTTAGATCTTATACAAACACTAATTTGACTATGAGTATTCCCAATGTGAGATACTTGATCAGTGATGAATAAATGGATGCACTACCTATCAGTCAGTCAACAAGCATTTATTAAGAACTTAATATGTGCCAAGCATTGTACTAAGCAATGGGGATACAAAGAGAGGCCAAAATACAGCTCCTGCCCTGAAGGAACCCACTTTCTAATGGAAGAGATAATAAGCAAACCAGTATGTGCATTCAAGATATAAACTGGGTAAGAGGGAGGTAATCTTAGACCTCCACATATTCTCACTCTGATTTCTTATGTGGCATGGTCCTTTCTAACTGATATCAACTAGTAATCATGAGGAATTCACACTGGTGGTGGCATATGAGCTACAGCATTGAACCCAAGGTCTCTATCCCTAACCCTATTCTTTTTCCCCTAGGCCAACAAGTTGGAAATGCCACATGTGACTATTTCAATCAATCAATCAACATTTATTAAGCACCTACTAGAAGCAAGGCATTGCACAAAGCTGGGGGATAAAAAATGGAGGCAGAAGATAGTCCCTGCCCTCAAGGAACTTACAATCTAATGGGAGGGATAAAATACAAACAAATATATACAGAGCAAGCTATACATGGGATAAAAAGGAAATAATTAAGAGAGAGAAGACACTAGAATTAAGAGGAAATTGATGTACTCTTGGTGGACCTATGAATGAATATAAGCATTCTGGAAAACAATTTGTAATTACACACACACACACACACACACACACACACACACACATACACACACACCACTAAATAGCACATACATACCCTTTGACTCAATTATACTGTACCACTGTTAGAACTATACTTAAAAGAGATCAAAAGAAGAAAAGATGCTATATTTGCAAAAAAAAATTATAGCTTCTCTTTTGGGAGTAGAAAAAAGAATCATAAACTAAGAGGATTCCTAGTAATTGGGGAGTGGCTGAACAAACTGGACCATATGGATGTGATAGAATACTATTGGGCTAAAAGAAGTCAGAAAAGAGCTCATTTGAAAGAGATATGGGAAGATTTGTATGCACTGATGCAAAGTGAAGTAAGCAGAACTAAAAGAAAAATTTATGCTATAGAATCATTATAAAAATGAACAATTTTGAAGACTTTTATAAATTGATGAAGAATGAGATGAACTAAGATGAGAAACTGCTAAGAGAGCAATTTCTACAATGACAACATTGTAAAGGCAAACAGCTTTGAAAGCTGTAAGAACTCTCATCAGTATAATGATCATCCATTATTACAAAGAATTGGTGATAAAGTATGCCATCTACTTCCTGACAGGTGAGGGATTTCAGAGTACCCAATGACACACATACACACATATGTACACACGTGACATGACCGAATTATTGTTATTTTTTGCTTAGCTATGCATATTTGTTACAAATAATTTGTTTTTCTTTTTTGTTTTTCAGTGGGGTGACAGAGGGAGAGGGTATAGATATCTGTTCATTAAAAAAAAAAACTTTAAAAAAAAAGAGGGGATAGGGGAGGTTTCCAACAAAAGATGGAATTTCATTTAGGCCTTAAAGGAAGTCAGTAGTTAGAGCAGAGGAAAGAAAGCATTCCAGGCATAGGGGAAAGCCAGAGAAAATGCCAACAGCTGAGAGGTAGATTGTCTTGTTCATGGAACAACCAGAAGGCCAATGTCACCAGCCTAGCTAAGCTTGGAAAGACTTATAAACAAAAGACTGGTCACTAGGTAAGGAATTTTTCTGTGTATAGTAAGACCTTTTACTACTGCTAAGGCATGATAAAAAGAGTTCACACATACACCTGGATGAACATTCCACCCTTGTGACCTCACTTCACGATTAAGCCAAATGACTCGAGGTATGTGAAGATTTTGAAATGTAAAGGATTATCACTGGTAGCAGTATTGATGGATCTATCAGCCTACTCCCAGGCACACTTAGCAGAGCTAAATCAGGGATAGATATAGGGTCAGCTGCCACTGTGCCCCATTACTTCAACTTAGGCTGATACAAACTCTAGCTAGCTCATTTCTGGCTTTGCTCTCAGCATGCAGGGAATTCTCTTCCTCTTCTCAGTCTTATCAGTCAGTGCAGTGACCAAGTCTATCTCCTTCCTTTCTCACTGGGGGGTTTCCTTTTGATATGTTGGTAATAATATAAAAAACTGGGGAGAACCCAGCATTACTGTGTCTGGACAGGAGAGGTGAGATATTTTACCCAGCACTGACATACAGGACTGAGAAGTACACAGAAAAGGAGCCAGTCCAAAGACTTAACCAAGATTTATTTTGTCCTGAATTGCTAAAAGCAAAATAAAATGGGGGTCAGACAATAACACCATGCTGGGCTTGAGAGAGAGAGGATATATCCATTCTAAAAGTCTTTCTTTACCGGCAAAACAATACACACTATCACTGCAATAATGAAGGATAAAAATAAAAAATAACAACCAAAAGTTGCATAATTACATTAGCCAAATTTGTCCCTGAAGAAAAGGTATGAGGATACACTTCCTTTTTAGAATGTAATTTATTTCTATTTTCTTTTAAAAAATGTTTAACATTCATTCAGGAAACTTTTTTGAGTTCCAAATTCTTTCCCTCCCTTCTGCCCTTCCCCCACCCATCAAGAAGTCAAGCAACTTGATATCAATTATATATGTGAAGTAATATATAACATATTTCCACATTAGCCATGTTGGGGTGGAGGAGAGGGAAAAAAGGAGGAAAAATTAAGAGAAAGAAAAGCGTGCTTCAATCAGAGTTCAGTTCTCTTTCTGGAGGTGGATAGCATTTTTCAACATGGGTCCTTTGTTTTGGGTCATTGTCTTGATCCCAGTGGCTAAGCCTTTCATAGTTGATTAAGGAAGCACTTCCTTTCTTTGCCAAGGTGGAGGACTATGAGTGTGTGAAATATTTCATACACTGTTCTTTTTGGTTGGTTGGTTTTGTTGAGTTGCTTTTTCCATTCTTTGTTATAAGTGATGGCTTTCTGGATGGAGTTGGAGGGACCATGGGGATGGCAAAGGTAATACTGGGAAATAAAGTAACAATAACAAAGCATATAGATAAGATCTTAAAATTATGGGTACATGACTAAGAGTTAGAAAATGTGAAATATATGTTCTGGAAACAACCACTATAAGTCATTTTAAATCAAATTAATATTTAATTTAATTTCTCACAGTACATTCACTTCAAGGAAATGAGTGGGGGGAGGGGAATAAGGTAGAGAAAGATTTGTTTTAGCCTGCAGCTATTTTGAATTATGTCTATGTTTTAATAAAACATTCTCAATTTGACACCTACCCCCAATTAAACATTTATTAATTACCTATTAAGTACAAGGCAGTGTGCTAGGAGCTGGAAGGCAAAGACAAAAACCCAAACCACCTCTGACCTCAAGAAAATGACATTTTATTATCATGAATAATAACAGCTGCTTCCATTTATCCTATACTACCTTCCGAACTTTTGAGCCTCACAGCAATCTGGGCAGGCAGAGATAATGTTATTATCAGCATCTTCCAAATGAACAAAATCAGGGTAAGAGGTTTATAACTCGAGCCTCTTGCAAGAGATTGTTTATCCTCTGTACTTATAACTCCATTGTGGAGCATAGTAGGTGCTTAATAAATTCTCATTATTTATTATCATTCTCCCAACCCCTGCATTTACAGATGAACAGAGACTCAACTATATTTAAAAATTGGGTCCTAGGCACCATTTAGTAAGCAGAGGTCTTTGGGCTCCAAGTCCAGTGCACGCTCTACTAAATAATAGAATTTCAGTTCATAACAATAAGGACGGTAATAGCAGCAGCCAAAATAATAGAAAACCATCCATATACTTTATAGGAAGAGAATTCAAAACTGTACAGAGGGCTCAATAGTGGAAAGAAATACATCTATAAGGGCAAAAAGCAAAGCAAAGGCAGACCTTAGGGTAGACCAACAAAGCACCCCCAATGGTCACTGGCTCCCCTGAAAGCTCTACTGTAATGTCTCCCTCTGGACACCTGAGAGAGGCTCACTGGGTGGGGATGAAAATAGGTTAAAGAAAGGTCAGGATAGAGTCCAGGAAGACTGTAAACAACATAGAGATTATGTAAAGGGCTGGGTTTCAGGAATGATGAGGTGAAATCAATCTAGGCTAGGGACGATTCGGGGAAAGGAGTTAAGAAATTTTAAACATTAGGGAGAATTCAAGGAAGGTTAGTTTTTCAAAGAAAAAGTTATTTTTTCAAAGCCTACCTGGTGGTCACCTGGCATGGGGACCCTAGACATGACTGAGGTAACCAGTCTGCCCCAAAGGCTCCAGGAGCCTGCAAAAGAATTTTTGTTTCCATTTCAACAGACAATAGGAAATTTAGCAGGATGGCAGGAAGATCACTGGACAGAACAGGGACAACATTCAAGGAATTTGGCTGCTCATTTCTAGATTTTAGAAAGAGAAGTCCAGGCCAAATGACCCTGTCTTGCTTTGTCTGGACAGACCCTTTACATCTGGGGAAGTGTGAGAATGTGGTGTATGTATGCGTGTTTGAATGTATATGTGTTGGGGGTGGAGTGAGAGGGGCCTGGTAGGAGAGGTTGTAAAAAATGTAAATGGTGCAGGGTTAAGAGTGGCTCCGGCTGTCTAGCACACCCGGAGGGGGGAAGGGCTCTTGGAGTCATCTCCAGACTCGGCTCTCCTTTTGTCCTAGATCTTGGCTGTGTAGGGGGGTGGGAGTAGGGGCTGGGGTGAGAAGGGAGGAAGAGCACATTCTTGGAACTTGCCCATTCAATGGAGCCCCCAGCAGGTGCTAGAAAGGTGGGAAGAGTTGTGGGGGTGGGTATGAAAAGTTTCAAAATAAGAATTGCTGCCCAGCATGCAAAGGAGATCCATCTTCTACCAGCCTTGGGGCTGTTCCTGTCAAATCAAACCTGTGTCTGTGTGTAATGCAGTAATGAGTCCTTTTCTTTACTAGAAAAAGAATTCTTAGTTCTAGGAAGAGAGTACCTCATGGACACACTCTCTCTCCCAGAGTACAACAACACTTTCCCACACTAGTCAAAGCCCTCTCACCTCCAATCTTGGCCTCTAGCTTTTTCGTCTTTTCTTCTTTCCTCTCTTTCTTTCTTTCTTTCTTTCTTTCTTTCTTTCTTTCTTTCTTTCTTTCTTTCTTTCTTCTCCCTTCCTTTCTTCTTTCCTCCCTTCTTTCTCCCTTTCTCCTCCCTTCCTTGCTTCTTTCCTTCCTTTCTTCCTTTCTTCCTTCCTTCTTTCTATTTCTTTCTCTTCTACTCTTCCTTCTCTTTCTTTCCTTTTTTCTCTTTTATTCTTCCTTCTTTCTTTTTCTTCCTTTCTTTCTCTTTCCTTCCTTCTTTCTCTTTCACTCACCTTCCTTTTCTTCTTTCCTTCTTTCTCTTCCTTCCTTCTTTCCTTTCCTTCCCTGCCCAATATCTACACAGTTTCCAGAAATTCCTCCACACTAGATACTTCACATTCAGTAGAAATAGTTTTTCCTGGACTTTAGAATCTCCATTAGATCCTATGGAAACCAAGATTCTTTCCTTTTGAAAAATGACTAGTTTTACACCAACCTGAAACAGTGACTTTCATCAATTCTCAACTTACTTCTAGACTTATCTCACTGACCCACCCCCCAAACCCGGGAGGGGGAGGTAAGCAAGTCCCCCTTTTAAGGGGAAGAAGCAATACATATAAGAGAATTGTGGCCAGGGAGGCCTGTTTTAATTTGGGGCATCACAGGGATAGTGAGGAGAACAATAGGAGGTTTGATTGGTAAGCCCTTTTTAGTACTACCCAAACTATTAATTTGATTATGATTTGAGTAGAGTGGAGGGTATGTAGAGGAAAAAGGCAAGAAGATGGTTGAAGGTGGAATGTGAAGCTTGGCTGGGGCCAGCTAAATATAATGGGGCAGGGTAGCAATTGGTAAGTATGTGGCACAATGGATAGAGTACCAGGCTGGAGTCAGGAAGACTCCTTCGGTTCAAATCTGGACCCCAGATATTTGTTAACTGGGTGACCCTGGACAAGTCACTTAACCCTGTTTGCCTCAGTTTCCTCATCTGTAAAATGAGCTAGAGAAGGAAATGGCAAACCACTCCAGTAACTTTGCCAAGAAAACCCCCAATGGGGTCACAAAGAATCAGACATGAATGAAAATGACAGAGCATGGTAGTCGCTAATTAGGACTGGAGGGACCTTGGTGGGAAACTGAGACTATTCAAGTAGCCCAGGGCAAGGTCTATGGAGGTCCAGTGGTCTTGAAGGTGCAGGGACAGGCAGAGAAAAAGAGATGGTTTGCAGTGATTATTGTGACTTTGAAGGCATTTTTTTAAAAGCCCTGCTCGGTAAAATAACCTCTCCTGCTCAGTTTCCTTATCTACATAATGAAAGGGCTGTACCTGATAACTTCTCAGACCCCTTCAATTCCCAACTCCTGACTTCTATTGAGTTAAGTCATGTCCTACTCTAGTGGCCTCATTTGGGGCTTTCTTGGAAAAGATATTGGAGAGGTTTGCCATTTCCTTTTCTAGCTGGTTTTACGGATGAGGAACTGAGGTGAACAGGATTAAGTGACTTGCATTGGGTCACACGGCTGGAGTCCGAAACCAGATTAGAACACAGGAAAATGAGTGTTCCTGACTCCAGGCCCAGCACTGTATCCACTGCGCCACCTAGCTGCCCCAACTAGAAACTAGGGAGGGACACACACACACACACACACACACACACACACACACACACACACTCTCTCTCTCTCTCTCTCTCTCTCTCTCTCTCTGGGTGGCTGATGTTGGGATCTTGCCCCCAAATTGCCCCCTTTAGCTCTTTGCCAGGTTCTCACCCATAATGCCATTTCTATTTTCTGTTTCTGAGATGACATTGAAATAAATTTAATTCTCATACTTTGTACCTGTTTGTTAAACATAGAATTCTGGTACACTTAAATTAATACAATAGATATAGCTCTGATACTTACTGTAAAGATCCAACTTCAATCAAAGGAACTTCTGAACTTTGACACCAAAATTTAAAACTAAGGATGTTTACTAAGATTTTCCTCTTCCCCCCTCGTCACTTTACCTCTCCCAGGTGCCATCTGCCACTACCTTCTATGTCACCCGTATTTCATATGAAGAGATAGCTCTTCTCCTTGCCAAGGTAAACCATTCCAAATGATACCGTACCATTCTTCCCCTCCTCCTCCTCCTCCTCCTCCTTCTCCTCCTCCTCCTTCTCCTTTTCTCTTCCTCCTCCTCCTCCTCCTTCTCCTCCTCCTCCTTCTCCTCCTCCTCCTTCTCCTCTTCTTCTCCTCCTCCTCCTCCTTCTTCTCCTCCTCCTCCTCCTTCTTCTTCTCCTCCTCCTCCTCCTTCTTCTTCTCCTCCTCCTCCTCCTTCTTCTTCTCCTCCTCCTCCTCCTCCTCCTCCTCCTCCTTCTTCTCCTCCTCCTTCTCCTCCTCCTCCTCCTCCTCCTCCTCCTTCTTCTCCTCCTCCTTCTCCTTCCCCTCCTCCTCCTCCTTCAGTAGGTTGCCCCCTCTATCATTCCTTGCATTTATCTTCAATCTCTCCTTTCTGTTGGCTGTTCCCCTACTGCCTATAAACATGCTTATGTTACCCCAATACTCAAAAGCCTCTCTCTTAATCGCTCCATCCCTTCTAGCTATAGACCTAAATATCTGCCCTTCTTCCCTTTGGTGGTGAAACTCTGAGACAGCTACCTACAATAGGCAACTCCACTTCCTTTCCTCTCACTCTCTCCTTAACTCTCTACAATGTAGCTTCCTTTAGCAGAAACTACTCTCTCCAGAGTGACTAGTGATCTCTTAGCTGCCTTTCCTCCATCTTCATCCTTCTGGACTTCCCTACAGCCTTCGACACTTGGTCATCCTCTCTCCTCCCTACATTTTGTGACACTACTCACTTGTGGTTCTCCTCCTAGCTCTCTGACTGCACCATCTCAGTCTCTTTTGCTGGATCTTCATCAACGTCATATCTGTGGACCATGGGTATCCCACAGACTGGTCCTGGGTCTCCTGCCCTTTACCCTATTTTCACTTGGTGATCTCATCAGCTCCTATGGATTCAATTTTCATCTAGATGCCAATGATTCTCATATATCTACTTATCCAGACTTAACCTCTCCGTTAACTTCTAGTCTCCCATTTCTAACTACCTAATGGACATCTTGAACTGGATGTCTTATAGACATCTTACACTGAACACATCATCTCCCCTTTCCCCCAAACTCTCTCCTCTTCCTAATTTCTTATTACTGTCAAAGGTAACATCCTCCCAATATCCCATGGTTGCAACTTAGGTATGATCCTCCTCTCCCCCCTCCAATATCCAATCCATTGCCAGGGTCTGTTGATTTTTACCTTGTAACATCTCTTTAACATGCCCTCTTCTCTCCTCTGTTACAATAACTACCTTGGTGCAGGCCTTCTTCACCACACACCTGGACTCTTGCCTGATGGTGGGTCTGCCTGTTACAAGTCTCTCCCCACTCCAGTCCAGCCTCCATTCAGTTGCCAAAGCAATTTTCCTATAGTTCAGGTCTGACCATGTCACCCCATCTCAGTAAACTGCAGTGGCTCCTTATCACCTCTAAGATCAAATATAAAACCCCCTGTTTGGTATTCAGAGTCCTTTATAACCTCCCCCTGCCCTGTCTTCCTTCCCTCTCTTTTTACATCTAACCCTCCTGCCTCCACATACTCTATGCTCCAGTGACATTTACCCCCTTAGTGTTCCTCAAACAAGGCATTCCATTTCCTGACTCTAGACATTTTCCCTGGCTGAAATGCTCTCCTTCCTCATCTTCCATGGCCTAGATTACCTAGCTTCCTTCAAGTCCTAGCTCAAATCCTGCCTTACATAGGAAGTCATTTCTGATCCCCCTTAATTCTGGTGCTTTCTCTATGCTAATTTTTAAAAATTTATCCTTTATATAATTTGTTTGCATATAGGTGTTTGCATGTTGTCTCTCCCATCAGACTATGAGCTCCTTGACAGCAGGGGCTGAAGTTTGCCTTTCTTTATATCTTCAGTCCTTAATACAGTGTCTGACACATAATAAGTTTATTAACTAATAGTTTCCTGAAAGAAATCCTGAACTGAAAATATCCAGGAATGTCATAGCCAAAATCAATAACATAACATAACATAACACAACATAACATAACATTAGTATAACATAATCCATAATCTAAGTCAAATAAAAATATTGCAAGCAGTCAGAAAGAATGAGTTGATGTACAAAGAAGCTACAAATAGGATCATATAATACTTTGCAGTAACTACTACATAGGAGAAAAAAATCTTGGAATACAATATACAATGAGGCAAAAAATAAAGCATTATAATAAGGAACAACTTACCTGTATCATCAGTATAATCCTATAGAGGGAAAATGGGCATTTAATAAAGGATTTCTAAGCATTCTTTTTTTTTTTTTTGCTTTTTGGAGGGCAATGGGGGTTAAGTAACTTGCCTAAGGCCACACGGCTAGGTTTTTGTTTGTGTGTGTGTTAAGTGTCTGAGGCCGGATCCGAAAACTCAGGACCTTCTGACTCCAGGGCCGACGCTCTACTCACTGCGCCACCTAGCTGCTCCCTTCTAAGCATTCTTGATGAAAAGACCACAGCTGAGTGGAAACATTGCAATGCAAACATAAGAATCAAGAGAAATGTGGAAAGGTAAATACATTCGAACATTGGAAGGGGCTTAATGAAGATGAACTGCTTAGTTCCTAATAGAAAGAGAAAAAAACATAAGTTTCAGAAATCTCTTTTCAAGAGTTAGAGAGAGAGTTAAGTCAGAAAAACATAGGACCTGAATATGGCTCAGGTTTTTCAAGTTTATTTTTTTTAATATTCTAATTTATTTATTTACTTTTATTTTACAACATTCAGTTTTGCAATCCCTTGAGTTCCAAATTTTCTTCCCCTCCCTCTCTTCCTCCTTCACCCTCATGGCAGTATGCAATCCAATATAGGTTCTACAAATACATTAAACATTAGTCAAATTGTAAAGAAGAATTATAATTAATGGAGTAAATGAGAAAGAAGGAACAAAACAAAACACATAAGAGAGAGAGTAAGTAGTTTGCTTCAATCTGCATTCAGATTCTGTAGTTCTTTCTCTGGATGTAGATATCCCTTTCCATCATGAATCTTTTGTAGTTGTCTTCTAACCTTGTATTGCTGAGAAGACTCCAGTCTATCAAAGTTAATCGTCACACATACAAAGTGTCTGTAATTGTGTACAAAGTTCTCCTGGTTCTGCTCTCCTCACTGAGCATCAGTTTATTTAAGTCTTTCCAGGTTATTATGAAGTCTTCTAAACCTCTAAACTTCTTTCAAGTTTAGAAGAGGAGGGGAGAAAAGAAAGAAAAAAGAAACACAATAAGGGAGAAAGAAAGGAGAAGAGAGATCATACTATTTCTTATAAATGGAGGGTGGGAGGAATACTTAAATACTCAAGAGGGAGAATATATTAACATGGAGGAAAATGAAGGAGAATGGGCATCTCATAGCCTTAATCTTATCTAAACCAGATTAAGGAGGACTGAACATATACATATAAACACAGAGAATTTGGAGTGGAAATATAGCAAGCTCAATAAGGAAGCATGTGGGGACAAGGAAAGGGAAAAGGTGGGGTAAAAGAGAGTAGAATTAGGTAGGAAATCCAACAAAAACAAGTTTCAGTTTTGGAGAGTTGAAAATAAAAAAGGAAAGGAAGTATAAGAACACATAATCTAAGAAAGAATGGATATGAAGAACTCAGATAAGCATGAGCACTGATATATGTTGAAACAAGCATGAACATAATATCTATAATGACTATGATGATGTGAATGGGAAAGAATAACAACATGCTAACCCATAGTCAAATGCTGTATAATTATGACCAAATTTGGCCCCCAAGAAGAGATGAGAAAATACATTTCCATCCCCTGGCTTTTTTTTTTTTTTTTTTTTTAGCAGAATGGCAAAAGAGGAGGGGACAGCAAATGTGGAACATATATACTATCTGGACTTAGCTGATGTATTTGCTAGTTTTGTTGACTTTGGTTTTTTTTTTTTCATTCTTTCTCATTCTTTATTATAAGTGATGGCTCACTGGGTAAGGCAGGGTATATTTGGAAATGAAATAAAAACGAAATTTATTGCTTAAAACTTAAATAATTTTGTAAAGGATTACATGACTAGTCAGTAGAGGCAAAAAGAAGTGAAGACAGATTTCCTGGTTCCTAAATCATTGCTCCTTCCAGTGACTGCTTAGGCTTCTACTGCAGTAAACCTCTGGCCAGAATGTTAATAACGACTTATAGAAGGAAGAAAAGAAAAGCTGGGTAGCTTAGAAAACAATATGTAGGATTGATTATATAGGTTTTCTTAAAATGGAAATGTATTGTACTATATTAAATCCTCTCTTATACTCTGCTGTGTGTACATAGAAATGTTCTTTTCTTGTTTTATATCTAAGTTTAAAATGAATAAAAAACTTATGAAATAAAAAAAGAATGACTTGTGAATTCTTCCCAAACTCCCTCAGTGGCTTGAAGTTCAGAGAGGTTAAATAATTTGCTCCTGGCATCTTGCCCTGTAGTTGTGTGGGTGACTGGGTGGGGAATTTGTTCCTTAGTCTTCTGGATTCCAAGGCCAGTGTTTAGTACTACTACACCATACTGCCTTTTGTAAAAAGGAAGGTTTCTCTTATAATGGGAAAAAAATCATCTTTGTAATTTACCTAGCTCTTCTATATATTCTATGTTCTATTTGAAAAACAGTCGATACTTGCATTGCTAGACATTAACCTTTCTCATAACTCCTTGGTTTTTTTCCCTTTCTTCAAAGAAAGGAGTATGGGTCAGAGAGCATGAAAAATGACCAGCCCTTAAAGAGAAAGGGCAGGGATAGGATCTTCAGTGAGATAGAGCAGGAGAAGGAAGCCCTTTTGAGCCTTATGAAGCACAAATCTTTCCAAGATGATTTCTCTCTGGGATGGGGCCATGAGGCATGAGTCATTTCAGCCCTTGCAAAATTTACTGCTACATCTCACTGCTGCTCTTTGTTCATCTAAAGACCTGACCTACCTAGCTGGTTTCCACACCAATAATAGATAGGGCTTCACATGGATAAACAGTTATTTTCTTTTGGACTAGGTATAGGGCAGGACTTTTTTTTTTTCAACCTGGGCAACTCAATGAATACATCCAAGCTTAAAATTTTATTTTTATTAAGTATCAGTGTCATTCAACAGAAACTATGCTGACTTTGGTGGCAGAGATGTTGTTCAGTCGTTTTTTAGTCATGTTTGCCATTTCCTTCTCTAGCTCATTTTACACATGAGGAAACTGAGGCAAACAGTTTTGGTTAAGTGACTTATCTAGGGTCACACAGCTAGTAAGGGTCTGAGGTTGGGTTTGAACTTGGGAAGATGAGTCTTCCTGACTTCAGACCCAGCGCTCTGTGCACCATCTGGCTGCCCTTGGTGCTGAAGATATTCCCAACCTTCATATCTTTTCTCTTTCACTTAGCATCTGCATCACCTTGGGTAAAACACATAAGCTCTTGATTTTTATAATAATAACTAACATGCAGCTTCTTAAAGATCTTCACAACAATCCCATGAGATTAATGCTTTCACCTCTCTCTTTTTTTTTTATTTTTTGGAGGGGGGAAGGCAGGGAAATTGGGGTTAAGTGACTTGCCCAAGGTCACACAGCTAGTGTGTGTCGTGTTAAGTGTCTGAGGTTGGATTTGAACTCAGGTCCTCCTGACTGCAGAACCAGTGCTCTATTCGCTGTGCCACCTAGCCGCACCTTCAGCTCCTTTTAAGAGAGGAGGAAACTGAAGTTGACAAAGGTTAAATGGCTTGCCCAGAGTCACACATCTAACAAGAGTCTGGGGCCGAATTTGAACTCAGGTCTTTCTGACTCCAGCAAGTGCACCAAATACCTGCTTCTGTAAAATATGTAGATTGGACAAGACGAACTTCCACCTCTAAACTTGTCATCCTCTGAGAACATCTCAATGCCTTATTCTGTTGTATCAATAGACCTCTAAATCATTACTGAGGAATCTTGGGCCGTTTGTTAACGGTATTTTCTTCATTTCATACTCCAGGAGGCTACGTGACATTGCATATAGTGTTCTGCCATTGGAGTTAAGAAGGCTGGGTTTAAATCCTATCTCTGATACATTCTTTTGATTAGAGTTGACAAGGTGCTCAATGCCTCAGTGCCCTGGCAACTATTTTTCTGATATTTAAAATTTTTATATTACTTCCACTCACAATATATTCTTCCCACCTCCTCTTCCGAAGGGGCCATCTCTTATAAGAACAAAAAAAAAAAAAAGAGGGAAAAAACTGTACAGTGAAATTCACCAGTGGATCAATAAAGGCCAACATTAGATGCATCAATTCATGTTCTTAGAACTCCACCTTGGCAAAGAAGGTGAGATCTCTTATCTTTTCTCTGGGTCAGACTTGAGCATTGTAATTCTATAACATTTCTTTCAATTGTTTGATGGTTGTTCTTTCCATTGACATCATATTTCCTTTTTTTTTTGTCAGTTTATATCTTCCCATGACCCTTGGCACTCATCATACTTACTGTTTCTTAAACCACATTTCACAACATTTATATACTCCCAGTTGGTTAGCTAGCCATGCAGATGGTTAAGTGAAAGACACAGAATATGAAGTCTGGTTCTCTGGTACCAATGGCCACTAGGTGGCGCCATAGTGCACAAAGTACTGGGCCTGAAGTCAGAAAGACTCACTCATCTTCCTGAGTTCAAATCCAGCTTCAGACACTTATAGCTGTGAGACCTTGGGCAAGTCACTGAACCAAAATTGTTTGCCTCCATTTTCTCATGCATAAAATGAGCTAGAGAAGGAAATGGCAAGCTGCTTCAGCATCTTTCCCAGGAAAAACCCAAATGGGGTCACAAAAAGGTAGGCACGACTAAAAAATGACTGAAAAATATCTCTGCCACCAAAGTCAGCATAGTTTCTATTGAATGACACTGATACTTAATAAAAACACATTTTTAAGCTTGGGTTTATTCATTGAGTCGCCCAGGTTTTTAAAAAAAAATGCTCTGCAGTATACCTAGTACAAAGGAAAATAGCAGTTTATCCGTGTGAAGCCCTGGCTATTATTTATATATGTGGAAACCAGCCAGGGACATTTCTTTTTTTTTAATTCAATTTTATTTTATTTTCAGGTTCACATTTTCTCTCTCCTACCTTTTCCTTCTTTTCCCCACTGAGAAATCAAGAAAAATAAAATTTGTTATAAACATGTATAGGCAAGCAAAACAAATTCCTGCAGTAGCCATGTCCAAAAAATAATTTTAGAAAAAGATGCCTCAATCTGCACCTGGAGTCCATCACCTTTCTCTCTGGAGGTAGCTGGCATGCTTCATCATGAGTCCTTTGGAATTGTGGTTGGTCATTGTGTTAACATTCCCAAGTCTCCCAAAGTTCAAACACATTTGTTTCAATAAAGAAACAAAAGTATTGTGTAAGAAATTATGAATTGTTAGATACAGTTTACTTTTTCATAAGAAATATATACAGATTATCTAGATCAGTAAAGCAGTAACGATATTACTGTTCTTCCTTCTATACTTCTTTTTGTTCTTCTGTGTATTTAAATTATTTATTTATGCTTTTTTTTATATCTATCAGTATCTACTCATCAACCATCCTTCCCTCCAGATGGAAACCCTATCTTGTAATAAATATATGCCTATTTGTATATTATTTTGCATTTGTCAAGTGAAATGCATCAACACATTGGTGGTATCCAAGAATGCATGTTTCATTCCATATCTTTGATCAATCATCTCTCTGCCAAGAGGTAGAAGCTTCATTTCTTCATCAGTCTTTCAAAATTATGATTCAGTCAAAGTTCTGAGATCTTTCAAAGCTGTTTACCTTCATATTATTTTGGGAATTGGCATATAAATCATCCTGGTTTTGCTCATTAACTGAATCAATTCATGCAAGTCTTCTCATATTTCTCTGAAGTTGTCATTCATTATTTCTTATGGTGAAATAATATTCAATTACATTTTTATACCTCAAATGATGTTCAGCCATTCCTCAATTGATTGGCATGTATTGTGTTCCCAGTTGTTTGCCACAATAAAAAATGCTGCTATGTATATTTTAATACAGATAGTATTTTATTTCTCCAACTATATGTAAAGATAGTTTTCATTTGCATACATATTCTTGTACATGTGGATCCTTTCTCTTCCACCTTTACCTCCTTGTGAAAATGCCTAGAAGATGTATTGTAGGATCAAAAAGTGTGCAGTTTAGTAACATTTTGGAGGATAGTTCCAAATTGTTCTTCAGAATAATTGGGCCAATTCATAGAACTAAGAATGGCTTTGTATGTTTGTCCACAATCTCTTAACCATTAACTACAGCCATCATTTGTTATCTTCCCAGGAAACTCTTGCCTATAGATTATAGACAAGTTGCTGATCTATACTGTAAGTCTGCAAGATTATAGATTTAGGATGGATGGGATTTTGGAGGATATCTAGTTCTCTCTTTATTCTCTCCTCCCTGCATTTTACCAATAAGGAAACTAAGGTATAGTAAAATAATTTGCTCTCAGGGTCACATAGCAATAGACCCAGAAAAAAAAATCTGGTTCTGTGACCCCTTTGTCTCCAAATCTAGGGCTATTTCTTCTGTTCCATGCTACCACTGATGAAATCACAAACATCTTACTTCTCTCTTCCCTCAGTCCCAAATACTCATGAGAACAAGGGGCACCAGAAGTATTAAGGCAAGATTGCTACTCGAAAATAATAAGCGCATACATATGCATGGTGTCACAAAGTGCTGTTTGCAGTACCAATTAAGTATAAGAAGCAGTCCCTTCTCTAGTTGCTTAGAATCTAAAATATTGTGGACCTCACCATATTAAAAAGTATATATGTGTGAACAGGAAAGGGTGAAAAAACTGGCTCAGACTTCAAGGTCCCTTTGTCCCAGTCCTTTAATTAGGCCCACGGTGAAATTATTACAGTTGCAGATCATGTACATTTCTGGATTAATAAAGGAAACTGGCATCAGCCTTCCTTTTTTTTGTAAACCGCTGACAGGGTTGGTTTCATGGGTGGGTGATTGAGACTGAATGTAAATACTGCCTGATGGCTATTTCTGTTCCACAGAGAGCCTACTTCAAGATGAACTGTTCAAGATAAACCTGCCAACATCTACAGCTAAAGTAGACAGCTAAAGATGTTTTCTGGGGGTGTCTAGGTGGCACAGTGAATAGAGCGTCCGCCCTGGAGTCAGAAGGACCTGAGTTCGGATTCGGCCTCAGACACTTAACGCACACACAAACAAAAACCTAGCCGTGTGACCTTGGGCAAGTTACTTAACCCCAATCACCCTCCAAAAAGAAAAAAAAATGCAACGTAAAGATGTTTTCTGCTGGGCTTCTTATTCCTCCTGGTGGTCCCACTGTAGTCAAATGACAGTGTCTTGCTGGGAAAATAAAAACATTAAAATTTTAAAATTCAGGCTATTTTACTAGAGGTAGCTAAGTGGTGCAGTGGATAGAGTCCTGGCTGCTGTTTGTCCTTTGCTTTCCAAGAAGATCAATGACATCATGATGTCTTGACATATGTGAATTGGAACTAAGTAAGGCACAGAGTTGTCAGCCTCACCCTCTCTTCCCGAGTCATCAAAGTCCAGTGGCAGGACACAAATCAGGATGACTGGCCATGGCCTGGGATGCAGTGGATGACCTTGGCACTTGACCAAGCTCTAGGTGCTCCACAGTGCCTGCTTTGGCTGCCTTTGTGGCCACTTGAACAATATGCTCTGAACTGCCCATTCCAGTGGGAGAAACAATATGCACATGTTACTGAGAACAGATTTAGGCTCAATATAAAGAATAAGTTCCTAACAAATCTTTTGCTTTTGAGTTGTTTCAGTCATGTCCAATTCTTTGTGACCCCATTTGGGGTTTTCTTGGCAAAGATACAGGAGTAGCTTGCCATTTTCTTGCTCAGTTCATTTTATAGATGAGGAAATGGAGGCAAATAGGGTTAAGTGACTTGCTCAGGGTCACATAACTAGAAAGTATCTGAGGTCATATTTGAACTCAGGAAGATGAGTCTTCCTGATTTCAAGCTCAGTGCTTTATCCATTGTGCCACCTCACTGCCCCTCCTAATGAATTGAAGACCTAAATTCCAATCTGACCTCAGCTACTTTTAGCTTCATCACCCTAGTCAAGTCATTTAACACCTGTCTTACTCAGTTTCCTTATCTGTAAAACAGATATAATAATAGCACCTACTCTCAGAGTTACTCTGAGGATCAAATGAGACAATATTTGTAAAGTGCTTAGCACGGTGCCGGGCACACAATAGGCATCATATAAATGTCAGCAACGATGATGGCTGGACAGCTTGGCTTCTGTTTGATTTTTATTATTGCTGCACAATTCATGGTCCATTTGGCCCCTTAAAAGACTGAATGTGTGTGTGTGTGTGTGTGTGTGTGTGTGTGTGTGTGTGTGTGTGTGTGTGTGTGTAGATTAGAAAGGGCATTAAAGGAGGGGCCCATCTTCAAGGAACTACAGAAGGAGGAAATTGAAAAAGAATTAGGAGGGACCCCTGGTTAACCATTCCTCCCCACTCCCACCACTATCTTGGGTTCTTTGCTATCTGTATTGAGTATGAGATTTTATAACAAATAGAACAGAATCACTGATGCTCAGAGTCAGAAGGACCATAGGACTGTCAGATCATAGGCCCAGAGCTGAAAGGGACCTCAGAGGCCAACTAGTCCAAACCCTTCACTTATAGATGAGGGAACTAGGGTTCAGGAAGTTTTAATAACCTGTCCAAAGATACACAAAGTGGTGACTGAGCCCAGATTTGAACCCATGGATGTATTGAAAAGGTATAATAAAAATACTTGGGACAAAATATTCCCTCTCACCTGCCCCAGCTTCCGAACCTTGAGGTATTGTTTTTCACTGGTCTGTGAACCTCCAAGAGACCACAGCCAACCCTTCTGTCTCATGAGCAATCTACTTCCCCACTCTGTCACTCTTTCCACACCCACATTCAGGTGTTTCCTTTGCTATTGCTCCACCTCTAGTCATTGGTTAAACCATAGCTGTAATCTCTGTCTCTCCCAGTCTCACAAAGTTGATGCCTAGACTTGTCCACCTTGGAGTTAATCATTCACCTAAGAATAAATGCAAAAGAAACAGCCACCAAGTGATTGCAGAAACATGTCTACCAGGTAGGGGAATGTAGCCAGCTGACCTTCCTCCCCCTAGTAATTCAACAAGTCTTTCCTGATACACCTTAACACTAGTGCCTTTCCTCTGCTGATCATCTCCAAATATCTTATATCTATCTTGTTTGTACATAGTTGTTTGTATGCTGTCTCCTCTTTTAGACTATGAGTCACGAACTGTCCTTTGCCTTTCTTTATGTCCCCAGCACTTAGAACAATATCTGGCACTTAGTAGGTACTTAATATATCTTTGACTTGAAGTTGCCAAGGAAAAAGACAGAGAAATGGGTATATTGAATTTTTTCTATGCACCCTTAGTTCCAGCTGGGTCCCTCCTAAAATCATTGGTTCTTCTCTGTAGCCATTTAAAATACTCTTTATTATCACACAGTTACAACATCATGGAAACTGTGTTACCAAAGTTTCCAGATGGATGAAATGGTCAGGGAATATCTATACACACTCCATCACATAAACATACTTATTTGTTTTTGTTTGTTCTTTGTTCTCTAAGAGGATCAATGTATGTCTTATCTCCCCTAATAGTAAGTGAACTCCTTGAGTGTAAAGACTTTAATTTTTGTTTTTGCATCTTCCACAGGAAACACAGTGCCTGTCACATAAAAGGTACTTAGTAAATATTTGTTGTGGATCAGTATCTCTTTGAGTCTTCTCTTTTCCAGGTTGACATTCTCAGTTCTTTCAGCCTAACCTCATGTGACATGAACTCAAGGCCCTTCCCCATCCTGATTGCCCTTTTGTGGACATTATTTAACTTATCGGATATCATTCTTAAACTGATGTACTTAAACTGAAGATAATACACTACATGTGGTCTGACCAAGGTTTATCACCTCCCTGAATAGGCACACTATCCCTTTGTTAATGGCAAGCTAAGATTGCATTAATATTTTTAGTCCTCATGTAAGATTTTTTATTAATATTGAGCTTGCAGTCCATTAAAACCTCAGATTTAAAAAAGGGGAGAGGGACAGCTAGGTGGTGCAGTGGCCCTGGAGTCAGGAGGACCTGAGTTCAAATTCGGCCTCAGACAATTGACACTTACTAGCTGTATGACCTTGGGCAAGTCACTTAATACCCCAATTGCCTCGCCTTCCCTTCTCAGAAAACAAATAAATAAGTGAAGTCCTCAGATTCTTTTCAAATTGATATTTAGCCTCAACTCTTCTGTTATGAACTTGTGAAGTTGATTTTTTAAAATTATTTTATTTTTATGGAATAAAATAAACATCTCCATAACACATGTAAAATCATTCTGTACATACTTCTATTTATCAATTCTTTCTCCAAATGCAGATAGCTTCTTCCTTCAAGTGTCCTTTGTAATTAATGTGAAGTTGATGTTTAAATACTCACATATGAAACTTTAAATTTATGCTTATTGAATTTCATCTTATTAGATTCAGCCCAATATTCTAGCCCTTCAATAGCTCTTTTATATTCCAACTCTGACATTCAATGTGTTAACAATCCCTCCAAGTTTTGTCATTTATATATTTGATGAACATGACATCTTAAGGAAGGCAGTGGAGTCTAGGCTCTGGAGGTAGAAAAACTGCCTTCAAATCTTATCTCTGACTTGTTACTTGTGTGGCCTTGGACAAGTCACTTAACTTGTGTCTTGTTTTTTTTTCATCTGTCAAATGAGGAGATTGAACTAGATGGCCTGAGAAACTCCAAATAACTGAGATTTATGATCCTATGAGCTATGCCTTTATTAAAGAAATCGATAAAAATACTAAACAGTACATATCCCTAGGGTTCTCTACTGAAGATTTTCAAATGAGAAAAATAGGATTTTAGCCCTGGAGGAGACTTTGAAGGCAATCTAACTTATTCATTAATTATACAAATAAAAAAATCCATATCATCTTTCCTATCATTTCTCTCCTGATAAGCCTTCTACATCCTCCCCCATTCCTAAATCCCTATAGGATAAAGTCCAAACTGCACAGCTTAGTATTCAAGGCCTTCCAGAATACAGCTCTAAATTTCCAGCTTTATGCTGAGCTACTTATCTAGAGAAACACTACTCTTCAGTAAATAGTTGATGCTCCTTTACCTAACTTGTACCTTCTGATCTTTATAATTTTGTTCATGGAAGTCCTTCTATCTGCTACAGTTTATTTATGTTCATCTATGGAAATCCTACTCATCTTTGTAAGTCTCAGTTCAAATGTCACCTCCTCCATGACTATGTCTGGTAGAAGTGGTATCTCTGTAAATTCTAAATACACTTTGCTTATATCATTTGTGTTATACTTTTGACATCCTACCTTCCATTGTTTTTTTTTTTTTAAGCAATTGGGGTTAAGTAACTTGCTCAAGGTTACACGGCTAGTCATTATGTGTGGGTGCTCATTTTCTGAGGCCAGATTTGATCTCGGGTCATCCCAACTCTGAGGCCAGTGCTCTTACTCACTGCACCACCTAGCCGCCCCACTACCTTCCATTGTTATTTGTGCATGTATCTCTTCTAGTGGACTACAAGCTCTTTGAGAGCTAGGACCCTTGTCTTACACATTTTGGCCAACTGCCACGCATAGGGCTAGCAAGACACCCTGAGGGACACATAGGAGGCAATGTGTGCCAAGGAACTCAAATCACAATCACCATTTTCCCTCAAACCCTGAGGGAGATAGATCAGGATCCTGAGCCTAAGAGTCTTGGGAATGGCAGTGCTCCCCTCCAAGACCACCAGACCTGCTTCCAGCCCAGCCTTCACAGTCATTATTAATGGCAGAAATCCAAGGTAGAGAGGGGCCCACCTTCCTTCTCACCACCAGTGACAGCTACCATCGGTCAGATAGGTATGGGAGCTCTGGGAGGCCCAGCTCCTCCCAGACCACAGGACCTGTTTCTGACACAGTTCTCACAACTTCCATCAAAGGAAGCAACTCATGTGGATAAGGGTCCGTCTATCTTCACCAAATGCCAACCAATTGCCACCCACAGGGCAGGCTGAAACAGCAAAGCACCCTGAGAGAGAGACAAGAGGTATTTACGTGTGCCAGGCAAATCAGATCACCACCACCACCACCATTTTTGACCACCTTCTCCCTTCAAATTCTAATAGAGACAGCCCATAACCTAAGAGCCTTGGAAATACCAATGTTTCCAGCTCAGTGCCCCCAGCTATCATTCAGGGAACTAACTCCTCTGGAAATGAAGCCTAGAAAGTACTCCTGAAGGTACTATGATCACAGTTAGCAAAGACCCAGAGAGAAAAGTTCTTGCCACCAAAGTCCTTGTCATTGTCAAATTGTTGGGGTTTAGGCTCTGCACATTCAGGGATGCTGAAAAACTGTTGTGGTTTCATGATGTGTTGTGGTGGAACCATCTCAAAGAATTTAGAGTCAGACCACCTCTAATCCAAGCATAGGCATTTATTGAGACTGATGCCTCTTATGAAAAGGGCTAAGTTCCAAGAGGAGCCAGCAACTTCAGAGAAAGAAAGATGGATTTTTATAGGGCAAAGATGCAACTACATAACAGAAATTATAGATATTTAAAAGGCAGGAGGGGTTTGTTAAGGGATTAGGTTAACAGGGGAGGGGTCCCAGTCACAGTGGAACTGTGCCTGCAATTACCCACAATGCATACAGAAAAACCCATGGGGGGGGGGTTGTATGTATGATAATGATATTATAATAAGCCTCTCTATATCACAAGTTCACCTAAAGGACAGCTTTTGCTATTACTGCACAGGTGCCTACTTAGGGAAAGTCCCTTCTATTGTTTTGAGGTCCACATCCTGCTTGGGCATCCTGATGCTGCTACTTTCTGATTGGCTGAGTATTGTGGACCTGTCTGAGACTAGATGGATGTGGTTGTGGTTGAGTGCATGGACACACCTGCTGTTTCTATGGTAAATATGAGGAATGGGTTTGGGGGCTGTGGTTAGCTGGAGGCAGTGGCTGGGATCTCATCACATGGACATGCCTGCTGTTTCTGGGAGACTTATGAGTTCATTGACACACCTGTTATTCTAGTGAGCAATGAGGCATATATGAAGAAGTTAGGATATTGAGTTGGGGTGGGCATGGATGGAGTGGTTAGGTAGAGACAGTGGGCATGCTGTTCAGTGGGGCCTGTAAGAAAATTAAAATATTGGAGCTGTTGGAAGTTTTATTAGGATTCCATCAAAATGGTTCTGTATCAGAAAATGACATGATATTATCAATGGAGAAGACATTAAAGAATAGGCATAAATATCTACTTCACCCCTATATCCTAAGAAACAAGGGACTTTTCCATCTGACTTGTAATTGAAACCTTCCATATATGTGGGTCTTCCCCATTAGAATGTGAGTTCCAAGGACCTAGAAGATCCATGTGACCTGGAGGCTGCAGTTTGCCCACCCATGGTCTATGTCTTCCCACAGAGGTTTATCTAACATGCTGGAGTCTTCTTCTCCATTTCTCAGATATGGAAAGAATACAAATGGAAGACTATGTTTGTCTACCTTTCATCTTTTACCATTGTCCCATGTCCAGCTCACCTTCTTATATATTTCTCTGATGCCATCTTTCACCCTTCTTCTTCAAAGTACTTAATTCATTATATGTTTCAGTATCCTCACACTCTCACACCCACTTTGCACCTTTCTATTGCTTCTCTTGTTGATATTCAGCTGTTCAGTCATATCTGACTCTGTGATCCTATGGACCATACTGTCCATGTGGTTTTCTTGGTAAAGATACTGGAGCGGTTTGCCATTTTCTCCTCCAGTGGGGTGGGGCAAATAGAGGTTAAATGACTTGTCCAGGGTCACACAGG
Organism: Gymnobelideus leadbeateri; assembly: GCA_011680675.1. Taxonomy (NCBI): domain Eukaryota; kingdom Metazoa; phylum Chordata; class Mammalia; order Diprotodontia; family Petauridae; genus Gymnobelideus; species Gymnobelideus leadbeateri. The sequence continues at coordinate 477,522 of WOXC01012149.1, read as the reverse complement.
TAGTAAGTGTCTACAGTCAGATTTTAACTCGGGTCTTCCTGACTCTAGGTCTAGTGCTCTATCCACTATGCCACCTAGTTGCCTTATTGCTTCTCTACATGATATTAATTTAGATTTTTTCAGAGCATATTCCATGTACCATAGCCATATTACAGCATTATTAGAATATCAGTATTAAAAATATGGACCTTTGTTTCTGGGAAAAGTTTGAGGTCATTAAAAGAACTTTGTAATGTTCCTGAAGGCTATATAACCTATTGTACTCCTGTTTAATTCTGAGCCAAACTTGTCTATTTGTACTGTCTGTGCCAGATATACATGCTGATGGACATGTTTTATAGGTTTTCCCTCCAATTTCATGTCATAATCTTATCAAAAGATATTCTTCATCCACTTGGTCTTCCCTGTGTGGATAATCAGACCAGACTCTTCCACTAAGAGTCTCTGCAATGTTTTAGGTCTGGATGCAACCAGCACAATATCATCTATGAAGAAAAACATCTGCATGACTGCTAAGTCCTCTGACAAGGATATATGTCCTTGTTTTGTGCCTTACCTAATGTATATGGATAATTGAACAAAGTTATTCCTATTGTTGTCTTTTAAGGAGTCTTAAGTGATTTTTGGAATATGAATAGGAGACATCTTGTGGCAAGAGAGGTATACTTAGCTATTAAATCAAATGCTTTTTCATAATCAACAAATAATAAGCATGATAAGATTTTATATTCCCTATAACTTTTAGTCAGTCATATGATGGTGATGATGTGGTCCACTATGGAATGCTATTTGCCAAAGCCTGCCTGTTTCCTACTAATATTTTTATTCTGAAGAGATAACTCTCATAAAATTTTAATGTAGATGGGTAAGTAGACATAATGGTCAGTAATTATGTTTCCTGTTGCCTTTATTAATATTAATAAAGTCTATTTTTATATCTTTTTCAATTTCCCCTCATTCAAATCCCTAAACAACCTTACAACTGTGCTGTTTCCAGCACAGATCTCTCTTATGTACAGTTGGCCCAAATTGGCTACTTTTTCCCTTTATTGGTCTCTTTAGAGGAGGGAGGTGGTAGTCAAGGGGGTAATGCTGGTTTGACTTTCTAGATCGTCTTCAGGTATATCTGGGACAGCAATATTAGAGTCCAAGTGTGAAAGCTCTACTATTTCTGATGATGAAAAGAGTTTGTTATAAAAATCTTTGTAGGTTTTTCCATTTTTGTTCTATTTATTGTTCCCTACTTTCCTTCCCATTTTCATCCTTAAATGCCTTTGGGATGATTTTAGTTAGTTGGATCTTTTGACAAACTCTTTTAAACCTGATTTTACCCTCCACTACTTCTCTGTTTAATAAGATAAAACTGTTCAAATGTATATAAATACTATTATTAATACTATTTAGCATGTAATTGGGAGATAAGATGTTCAGGCATTGGGGCACAGAGATTCACCTTGCCCTAATGGCAAAGTTGAAGGGGTTATGGGAGAAGATATGGGAGAGAGCAGATTGGATGAGGGGATATCTTGTGGGACTGCTATTTTGGGGTGGTGAGTAGGGGACAAATGGGGAAAAAATTGTAACTCAAAATCTGGCTGAAATGAATGATGTAAACCAGAAGTTAATAAAGCATTTGTTAAAAAAAAATGAACTATAGGGCAATACATTTCAAGGATTAATGGTAGTATTGATTTGATTATTGTGCCCAGAGGAAGAAGCACTATGGAGCCTCAGCAAGGGCAATGGCAAAGGGCTGGATGGTTGTGAAACATGGTCTAACGGGGCTGGGTATACTAGGCTAGTTAAAATCACTGTTCAGTCACACAGTAATCAAGGCATCAAGTCCCAGAGCAGGAGTTCCAAAGCTGGGAATGGAAGAAGTGGTGGTTGTTGTTCACCCTTTTTCTAGAAGAGGACCAATGACATCATAAGGGTGGTCTTGACTTGCTTGTGAATTTAAAGTGAGGCAGAACTGCACAAAGTTATGAGCCTCCTTCACTTCTCCAGAGTTCTTGGAATCCAGTGGCAAGAAGAGCAAGAATGGTCCAAGGAAAAAGTGGTAATATTAAGAAAAAAGGAAAAGGGGAAAAAGAGAGCAGGTAAAGGTACAGGATAGACCCTTTGGTTAGCATCCACCTTCAGGCCTAGGGAAGGTGGCAAGGAGATCCATTACAGAATGTAGAGAAAGATAAGAATTGGGAGTGTATGCAGAATTCTGAGGCCCCAGGAGAAAAAACTTCTACTAAGGATGGGAAACCTGTGGCCTCAAGGCCACATATGGCCCTCTGGGTCCTCAAGCGCGTCACTTTGACTGAATCCAAACTTCACAGAACAAATCCTTTTATTAAGGGGTCTTAGAGTGTGTGTGTGTGTGTGTGTGTGTGTGTGTGTGTGTGTGTGTGTGTGTGTTAAATCGCATTAAAAATATTATCCACCTCCAGAGAAAGAACTGATGAAAGGAGTACAGGTTGAAACATCCCCCTCCCCCTTTCTTTATTTTTCTTGCCTTTTTTTTTTCCTCTAGCATGGCTAATATGTAATTTTTTTTATGGAAAATGTCATATTGCTTGTCTTTTCACTGGGTAGGGGAGGACCTGGAAAGAGAGACTTTGGAACTCAAAATTAAAAATGAATTAAAAGAATAAAAAATTTAAAAATCAAAATGAATCCCATCACAGTCTGGTCCTCGTTTCTGACGTTTTAGGTCTTTTTACACACACACCCTTTGTCCTTGTTTTTGATGTTTTCAATCCCAAAATGAAGAACGTTACCCACTTCCAGAGAGAGAACAGACGCACTCTGAACTCTGAGCGCAGGCTGAAGCATTTTTTCCCCCACTTTATTTTTCTTGCCTTTTTCTCACTAGATTCCAGGTTTTCTAGTTCCCCACAACAGCATCTCTATGACCCAGAGACCTTCCTCTCTAGCCTGCAGTGCCTTCTCTATGGTCACGCGCAAGGCCCCGCCTCCTATTCTGGCCCCGCCCCGGGCCCGCCCCCTCTCAGTTCCTTCCCGTCCCTTCCCCGCTCGCTAGCTCCTCCCCCCTCCTACCCTGTCTCTGTCACCGGTTGCGCGTGCTCGGAGAGGAGGCCAGGACTCTGCCCCGGGACTCCGCCGGCATCATGACTCCTCCGGGGGCAGCACGGGGGCACACCGACCCAGCGGCCAGGTGAGCGATGCCCCCTCCCCTCCGTGGCGCCCGGGGAGTGCAGGGCACGGAGAAGGGGCGGCTCAGGGGTGCAGGGAGGGGTCTGCTGAATTGGGGAGCGATGGACCCCGGGAGAAAGCATTCCTATGCTCCGGGAGCTGAGGAGACCTCAGAGACCAGTCCTTTCATTTTACAGATGAGGAAACTGAGGCTCCAGGCGTTGGGGGACTTAACCAAGGTCATACATAATACCCCTTTCCTATCGAACGTTCAGGTAAGGCCAGTGTTGTGCAATGATCTTTTGATCCTCAAAACAGTCCTGGGAAGGAGGTGCTTTTATTGTCCCAATTTTATGAGGTTAATTGACTCTGCCAAGATTGCACAGTTAGTAAATGTCCGAGGTAGACTCCAAGTCCAGCGCTGCCCACTGCACCATGCACTTAGTTACGAACACAGTAGTTAAAGTGCAGAGCTGACACAATGTTACTAGACTTCGACCAGCTTCCAGCAAAACATCCAAGAACGCTCCAGGCTCAGTGTTCGGGATTAACTCAGAAACAATCTCAACCCTTGCTAAAAAGAAAAAAAAGAACCTTTTAATTTCTTTAATGAGCTTATTAAAATTTTTTAAAATCCTTAAGTGCCCTAGGGTTATCTGTCTGTCGTTATGAAGAATTTTGGTCATTATAAGGTCCTATAGATACAGAAGCTTGGGCAGATCCTTACTCCAGGATATTCCTTAAATTATCATCATTCAAATATAAAATCATGATCTGAGATTGCTTTCTTGTGATTCGCATAATAGCAGAGTGCAGAGAAAAAATTCCTGTCAATTGAAGGGGAAATCTTAGATATATTTATTGAACACCGTTTTGGCTATGCAAAAGTGTATCCATTCACAGAGTGCCAACTCTATGTCAGTCATTCTTTTTGTTTTGTTTTGTTTTTGGAGGGCAATTGGGGTTAAGTAACTTGCCCAAGGTCACACGGCTAGGTTTTTGTTTGTGGTGTTAAGTGTCTGAGGCCGGACCGGAACTCAGGTCCTTCTGACTCCAGGGCTAACGCTCTACTCACTGCACCACCTAGCCGCCCGGTATGCCAGTCAGTCTTAGACCCAGAGGAAATAAATCAATCCAGTTCTTTCCTTTGAGGAGCTTTTTTTTCCTTTAGTTTTTTTTTCCTTTTAAATTTATTTATTTTTAGTTTACAACATTCCATTCCACAAGTTTTTGAGTTCCAAATTTTCTCCCCCTCCCTCTCCTCTCCCCTTCCCCCCCCCAAGGTGGCATGTAAGCCAATTTAGGTTCTACCTGTACCTTTACATTAAACATATTTTCACAATAGTCAAGTTGCAAAGAAGAATTATAACTAATAGAAAGAAGAGAGAAAGAAGAAATGTGAAAAGAAGAAACAGAAAACAGAGCAAATAGTTTGCTTCAGTCTGCGTTCAGCCTCCATAATTCTTTCTCTGGATGTGGACATCATGAGGCTTTTGGAGTTGTCTTAGAACCTTGCGTTGCTGAGAAGAGCCAAGTCTGTCAAAGTTAGTCATCACAGATACAGAGTGTCTGTAATTGTGTACAATGTTCCCCTGGTTCAGATCCCCTCATTCAGCATCAGTTCATATAAGTCTGTCTAGATTGTTAGGAAGTTTGTCTGCTTCTCGTGTCTTATAGCACAATAGTATTCCATTACATTCAGAGCTAATTAAGTGACTTGCCTAGGGTCACACAGCTAATGTCTAAGGCTGGATTGGAACTCGGGTCTTCCTGACTCCAGATCCAGTGCTCGATTCACTGCTCCAGAATAATGTTTTTAAATGCATAAATTAAAATGCCAAAATTGGATAATATTACAAAGGAGCCTCATTATGTTGAAATATATTTATTAAAATATTTTTTTAAGTCCTCAGATCTGAGATTAAGAATTTCTGATGCAGGCAATCACTAGTCAGATCCTAGATTAGATTCTAGTGTGATCCAGGAACTGTGAGTGGAGGTTTAGTGTAGTAGATTGTCTAACCCAGGGGTAGGAGATCTTTGGCCTTAAGGCCACATATGGCCTTCCAGACTCTTAAGTGTGGCCTTTTGACTGAATTTTGGGCCTGGGGGAAGGCTCTACCAGTTAGGGCAGAGCAGATATTGAAATGCCCCTGGAATCCAGGTAGATGAGATCTGTCAAGCCCTGCCATCAAATAGCTTACACTGTAGCTTTTTGGCAATGTGTAGACACAAAAAAGATCGTAAGATAAGAAATGTCACAAGGCAATTGGAATGACTGAAAGGAGCCTGGTAGGTAGTGAAAACAACTCTAGACTTAGAGCCTTATATGATTACTTACTTAACCTGTAGCACAGACTGTAGACAGTCACATAACTTATTATCATATGCACCAGAGGTATACAATATTATGTCATGAGTTCATAGGACTAATCAATATTTTATTACATCAAGTACAGTGTATATTTATGTCCTGAAGCAGATTATTAAACCCTTAAATTCAATTCAGTCCACATTTATTATGGATCTCCTGTGTACCTTCATGTACTGGATATATAGAGCCCAAAATGAAACAGTTCCTGCCCTCACAGAACTTGTATTCTACTAGGGAAGAGGAGGAAGGGAACACACACACACACACACACACACATACACACACACACACGCGCACACACATAAACATACACACACGCACACATACACACACACAATGCCTAGTAGTATCTCAGTTGTTCCTCATAATAACCCTGCAAGGTGCTATTATCATTCCCATTTTACGGTTAAGGAAACTGAGGCAGAAAGAAGTTAAGTGACTTTCTAAGAGTTACAGAACTAATAAGCAACTAAGGCCAGATTTGAACTCAAGGCTTTCTGAGTTCCTTCCTGCAGGCCCAATACTATTCTCTGCATCACCCAGCTGCCCCTATATATAGAAATTCCTTTCACAGGCCCCATAATGATGTCCCTTAGGTGGATTTATTATAAGATGTCTGTATACTCCCTCCACTGGTATGGATTACATATCATCTATGCCTTTTCATGGACTTGGAATCAGGAAGATCTGTTTTCAAATCCTGCCTCTGTCACCAGCCATGTGACATGTGACCATGAGCAAAGCAGGGAGCTTTTCTGAATTTGTTTCTTCCTTTGTAAAATGGGCATGAGAATACCTGTATTACGTATTGTAATGGTAGGAATTTGGAGATCTTCTGTGCCCCTTAATAGGCCAAAGAGAATTTGAGGACCTTCCCTGATTTGAAAATATACTCTGTCCCCTAATAGACTGAATATGATCACATGGAGCCTGTGATGGGAGGAGTTTGCTGAAGGGTGGAACAGAGCCCATAGGAGAAGCTTGCTTAGGGGGAGGCTTGTTTTTCAGGAAGTCCCACACCTTGTTACTTTGTAATTAGGCAGTGGGTCAGGAGGATTGTGATGTCTTCTGACCATGGAGAAGATTCTATGTACCTCTGAGGTGAGGTTTTACTTTGGGGCTTACGCATGGAAGAGTTGTGTGATTTGGTCAGAGGAGATCCTGGGCAGCCTTTGAGCTTTCCAGCTTTGAAAACCCAGATGTTGGGGGCGGCTAGGTGGCACAGTGAATAGAGCACCAGCCCTGGAGTCAGGAGGACCTGAGTTCAAATCCAACCTCAGACACTTAACACAAAAACTAGCCTGTGACCTTGGGCAAGTCACTTAACCCCAATCGCCCTCTGAAAAGCAAAAAAAAAAAAAAGAAAACCCAGATGTTGGTGCTTCTCTCTCTGGTAACTAACTAACTACGTAGGTATGTAATGGTCAGACAGCTAGAAGCCTTGTCTGTTGAATTATTTTCTGTCTGTATTTTTTGTCTACTTGTAACTTTTGTTTGTATTCTCTGAAGTTCAGGGTGCTAACTTTTCCCCCTGAACTAGATAAATGACATATATTTGATTAAAGTAAGATTGTTAACCATTTTTGAGTTGCTTTCCTTTAGAAAAGCAAATCAAAGAACCTGTGCTAGCAGCCATCCTGGGTAAGCTAGAGTGCTTGCTTCTATACCTATCTCACAGGTGTATTGTTAGGATCAAATGAGATGTGTATAAAATGCTTTGTAAGCTTAAAAAAATACGTAAATGCCAAATATTATAAATGTATATGTTTGATATTTTTATTTGTGTAAGGAACTCTACCAATTCAGATTGATAATTTGCAGTACTTTATGATCTGTAATTTGTAGTTTTAGCTTCCTGGGACTCTGAGAGCTTAAACAAGTCACCCTGAATCACAGGACCAGTAAGTGTCAGAGGCAGGACCATAGTCCCAGAGCTGGAGGGAGCCTGTGAACACATCTGATCCAACCCAGGTGTTCCTTACTCTGGGATCCACTCTTTATCCACTGTACCTATCTGCTCTCCTTATTAATATTGTTATTGCTATTTTTCTTGTCTATATTCTCCCATTTTTTCCACATAAAGGATCAGCCAAGTCCACTGGAGAACCCTGGGTACCACGGCAGCTGTAGTGATCATCCCTCCCCATAGAGCATAAATAAGCCTTACAAACATCACAGTGCTTTCTGGCAAGTAGGCATTGAATAACTGTTTTCTCTCTGTCTCTGTATCTCTCTCTTTCCCCCTCTCCTTCCTTCCTTTCTTCTTTCCTTACTCCCTCTCTCTTCCTTTCTTCCCTTCCTATTATTCTTTCCTTCCTTCTTCCCTTCTTCCCTCTCTACCTCTCTTTTTTCCCTCTTTCCTTCCATGCTCTCTCATTCTCTCTCCCTCTTGCTTTTGCTTTCTTCCTCTTTTCCTTTCTCCTTCTCTTTCTTCCTCCCTCCCTCTTCCTTCCTTCTTTTCTTCATTTCTTCCTTCTCTCATTCTTTCCATTTTCTCTCTTCCTTTCTCCTTCCCTTCTTTCTCTCTTTATCTTCCTTTCTCTCCTTCCTTCATTCCTCCCTCCTTTCTTTTTTTCCTTTCTTTGTTTCTTGCTTACATGCTTGCATTCTTCCCCAGAAACACAGTAGACTGTCTTGATGTAGATTTGGGCTGAGCTTGGTGACATTTAATTCCCAAGTTGTAGGTTACTCAAGAACCTCACTACTTTTTACCTGTGTTTTCTGGGCATTTAAAAAAAATACTCAATAACTGATTCCTGGGAGGCTGAGGGAGAACCAAGGATGGAGAAGCGACATTTAGCTGAGAAAGAGTTTTCCTAAGGTCATTGATCTAGAGCTGGAAGAGACCTCAGAGATCATTTTAGTCTGACTCCTTCATATTATGAGTGGGGAAACTGAGACCCAGAAAGGAGTCTTAATTTTGCCCAAGGTCATGGAGGTGGTGAATGGCATCTTAAGGATTCCAACCTGGTTCTCTGCCACCAGATTAAACACTGTACCAATTTGCACCATACCAAGCTGGAGCCCTCAGACTAGGTTGACAGTTAATGCCTCTGAAAAACAAGAGTAGCCCTCTGTCTGAAAATTCCATTTTGGGATTTGGAAGGGATAGTCAAATAACCTGAAGTGTTACCAGTGAGTTTGAGAATGATGATTTTTAGGCTACCCTTGGCAGGAGGGTGTACCAAGGACTTGGTAGGTTGAAAGTGTCAACTAAAATGGATTATTTGGGGGTTTCAGTTGTCTTTGTTAATCTTTGCTCTGCCTTCCCCAACTCTAAACTAGAGATATAAGTATAAATATATAATGTAACATAGTATAAACTAGAACAAACAAGGGAAAAGTAGGAATGAACCAAGGTCAGTTAGTTAGCAAAGTAGGGACCATCTGCCTGTTCCTCACGTCTGCTTTCTACTTGCTAAGCCCCCAGATGCTTCCAAAATGAAGGAGGGATTTTGACCATAGAATGGCAGAGCACACAATAATAACAGCTGGCATTTATATGGTACCTACTGTGCGCCAGGCACTGTGCTGAGTGCTTTGCAACCCTAGGAGGTAGGTGCTATTATTATACTCATTTTACAGAAGAGGAAACTGAGGCAAGCAGGTGTTAAGTAACTTGCCTCAGGACCCTCAGCCAGTAAGTTGTTTGAGGATAGATTTGAACTCAGGTCTTCCTGACTCCAGGCCCAGCTCTGTATCCACTTTGCCACCAGCGTAATGCATCCTAAAACCTCTAAGTGATGACTTTTAAGATTTGGAGGGAGAAGCGCAACACCTGCTCTGGTGGAAGGAAGAAATGTTTCAGAGAAAAAGGGAATGTATGATGGATTCAGGGTTTCATATACAACCCTCTTTTTAAAAAAAAACTGGTGTTTTTTGTGTCAAAATGTTCCCATCTGGTGATATTTTTTAAGAAATTAAATTAATAAAAAATAGACAGGGCAGGGGCCAACTGCAAACTTTGGTGCTGACAGTCACTGGTGCTGAATCAGCAGAGAATTGTTACCAGCAGCTGATGCTGAATCAGCAGAGAATTCAACCTAGGACTAGACTTGCTCCATACAGTGATCTCATTAGTTTAGCAAACTCCCCGTTAGGAAGGTCTTCTGATATTTATTTGCACCTGTTCTCTAAGAGGCTTATAGAGATGCCTGGATCACCAAGAAATTTAAGTGACTTTCCCCTGGTCACCCAGCCAGTCCTTGTGTTGAGTATAAAGTAAATGAAAAGAGTTGGAGTGGGGTGAATGGGGAGCATTTGGGCTTGAAGGTGATTAGAAGACTGTATTTGGGTTCTGGGGGATTGCAGCATGCAGGGACATGTTTAGGGTTTTACCATTAGTCTTGAATTTGGGGTTTCTTCAGATCTTCCTTCCTAGATCCTTTAGCTTTCATCCTCTTTTTAAAGCAGTTTTTCCAGCTTTTTTTTTTTTTACTTTTCTGATATGTGACCCAGGACAAAAAAATTAGACCCATGGAAGATAGCCAGAGGCCAGATGATCAATTTCCACTGCTTTCATCAAAGTCTAAGATCAAAGGCTATGCTGTTCTCGAGGTCACTTGGCAGCATAAAGAGCTTCTTTTTTCTGGATTTCAGAGAAAGTGGGTATGGAATATGTGAAATGAATAACAAGGAAGGAAGGCAATTTCAGTCTCAGGCTGGGTCCAGGAACAACTCATGGCTCCTGTTCTTATTCTCCTCTCTCTGAAAATCATGGGATTCTAGCTCACAAAATTACAGATTTCAGAGCTTGAAGGATCTTCGGAGGGCATCATTATAAGAAGGTGAAAGGAACTCAGATCGTGGCACATGAAGGTAATGAATATTGTGCTGTAAGAAACAGCATGTCTGAGGGACCGTAGACAGAGAAGCTGTCACAAACTGATGCAGAGAGGAGGCCCAGCCAAGAAAACAACATTATTTAAGAAAAAAAGGAACTAAGAACAGAAAAATAGAGTTTTAAAGGCAGCTGTGAGAAACAGCGTTACATTGTGGGTAAAGTCAGGGAAAGTTGGGCTCAGGTCCTGCTTCTGACCCAGGCTGGCTGTGTGACCACTGGTGACAGTCTCTCAGTAATCTGGCCATCTCTTGTCCTCTTAAACTGTAGAACAGGTACCAGTCTGCCCCATAGAAAGCACAGATTTTGTTCAAAAATATTGTTGGGTTTTTTTTAACTTAAAAATTGGCAGAGGAGAATTTGTACAGATTTTTATGTGGCCCTTACTTTGTTGTGTTTTACATACCTGGAGCAGGTCTTTTGGAGAAGCCTGGCAAGGGGCTGCTGACCTGAGCTTTCACAGGAAGGAAGATAGCTAGGTAACCCAGTGGAGAGGATAGATTAAGTTGAAATCCAGCCCCGGACATTTAATGGCTGTATGATTCTGGGAAAATCATTTTACCTCTGCCTGCCTCAGCCCCCTCATCTGTAAAGTGGGGACAATAAGAGCACCTACCCTGAAGGGTTGTTGTAAGGATCAAATGATAGAATAATTACAAAGCACTTAGCATGGTCCATGGCACATAGTAGGCACTATGTAATTGTTTATTCCTTCCCCTCCCCCCCTCTTTCATTCTAGTCTGATCAGCATCACTAATTCCCCACATGGGGGCCTGAACACTACAATTTAGACAGACTTTGTCCGATTTCTCCCCTGGGGGGTCTCCAGTCTAAACTTGTAAGAGAATTTCCTTTGTGGGGGGCTTTCTAGCTTGCTAACCTTTATTCTGCATCTTCCTTCTCTTTAGGCCCCGGCTGGACCTGCATTTTCTCCGACGCTTCCTAAAGATACAGTCCATCTTGTTTCCCCATTTCTCGTCACAGAATGTCTTGATGTTCCTGACTCTTCTCTGTGTCACCTTGCTGGGTGAGTGTGTGTGTGTGTGTGTGTGTGCAGAGGACAGAGCATTTCCTTAGGCCTCTTTGTCTCTATGAACTTGTTCAAGTAATAACAATGATATGACAATAGCATCAGTATTCATAATGCTTCAAGGTTTGTACAACACCACACATTCTGTCTCATTTAATTCTCACAAAAACTCTGAGGAACAGGTGCTGTTATTATTCTCATTTTACAAATGAAAAAAACTGAGGCAGACGGAGGTTAAGGGATGAGTCCAGGGTCACACGGTTCTTAAGTGTTCTTAAGTGTCCAAGACTGTATTTGAACTCCAAAAGATGAGTCTTCCCGACTCCCAGCCCGATGCGCTATTCATCGCGCCAGCTAGCTGCCTCTAATCTTTTGGGACACATCTTGGCATTAAAGCTCTTTACAACCTGGACTCTTTCTATTTTTTTCTACTTTTTTAACCTATTACTTTTTTTCATGAACCCTACGGTTTATCTATACTGCCTACATGTTCTTCATCTAAAACTCTACTTTTCCCATCTCGTTGTTTTTGCCCTGTCCCTCCCCTCTCCCTACTCATCCCACCCTCCATATCTGGAATGTTCTCCCTCTTCACATCAGAATCTCAGAAACGCTGGCTTCCTTTAAGACTCAGCTAAAGGGGTAGGTCCCTGAAGCAGATGATGCTTTCCCTCTAAGGCAAGGGTTTTTTTTGATGTGGGGTTCATGGACCCCCATGGGATCTGTAGACATCATGAAATTGGGGTGGGTGGGAAATTACATCTTTATTTTCACTCACCTTTAACTGAAATTTAGCATGTATTTCAATTATTTTGCTAAATTATTTCTGTAACAATAATGCAGTAGTCACAACACCCATGGTGGTTATGAACATGCTGGTTGGTATAGTTGTGAATCACAGAATGTAGCAGACTCTCCACATAGTGGGTGGAATCAAAGCCTTTATTCAAATACCAGAAAACAGTCCCAGAGCCAGAAAGCCAAAGTCATTACAGTAGCCACAAAGTTGATACACATGGTTGATACAGTGAACATCCACATTCCCAAGCCTTCACAATAGAACAGGCTCCCTCAAGCAGGGATCCTCCTCTTTCACTCACAGGTAGCTCCTCAGTCTGGGTTTTGGAAGTTCTTAGCAGAAATTTCCAGAAGAAAGGTCTCAGCAGAAGTTGCAGCCTCCAGATGTTCACTGAGAGAAAATTCTGACTGTCCTGATGGTTCTCTTCCCTACGTACAGTATAGCTCCTCCCTGTTCCTCCCCCTCCTGCTACATCAGCAACTTCCCCCCCAGGTGTTAGATACTTCTGTGTTAATTAAATAGCTTAAACAAGGTGTTAACTTGAAACAAGGTGCCCAGCACCTGCTTACTTGCCAATACAAAGGGGCATGGGAGATCTTCAGATTCCATTAACATTATAATTTCCCAAATACGTGTAAAAATTTTTTTAACACACATTTTTAAACATTTGAGTTCCAAATTTTCTCCTTCCCTCTCCTCCCTCCCCACTTGAGAAGGCAAGCAATTTTTTTTTCATTTATGAGGTGAGGTCACGTAAAACATATTTCCATATTATCCATGTTGGAAAAGAAAACACAAAATAAAATGATAAAAATAGAGAAAGTAAAAAAAATGCTTCAATCTGCATTCAGAGTTCATCAGTTTACTCTCTCTGGATGTGGATAGGATCTTTCATCATTGTCTTGGTCAGAGTAGCTAAGTAAGTCATTCACAGTTGATCCTCATTACAACATTACTGTTACTGTGCACAATGATTTTCTGGTTGTGTTCACTTCATTTTGCATGAATTCATATAAGTCTTCCCAGGTTTTTCTGAAACCATCCTGCTGGTCATTTCTGTTTTTTAATTTTCTTTTTTTTCCAAGTACACATAAAAACAAGTTTAAAAATTTTTTTTAAATTTGTGTTCCAGATTCTTTCCTCCCTCCCTTCTGATATAGGTCATACATGTGCAATCATGTAAAACATTTCCATATTAGCCATTTTGTGGAAGAAAACTCAAACCCCCAAAAAGAAAGTGAAAAATAGTCTGCATAAAGACTACTCATCAATTCTTATAGCACAAGAATATTCTATCACAATGCCACAGCTTGTTCAGTCATTCTCCAGTCAGCGTGCATCCCCTCAATTTCCAATTCTTGGAATTGGAATTCCAATTGGAATTTTCCAATTCCAAAAAAAGAGCTGCTATAAATATTTTTGTACATGTGGGTCCTTTTCCCTTTTCTTTGATCTCTTTAGGATACAGACCTAGTAGTAGCATTACTGCATCACAGGTTATGCACATTTTATAGCCCTTTGGTCATAGTTCCAAATTGTTCTCCAGAATAGTTGGACCAGTTTACAACTCCACCAGCAATGTATTATTGTCCCTATTTTCCCACATCCCCTCCAGCATCAGTCATTTTACTTTTCTGTCATGTTGGCCACTCTGTGAAGTGGTATTTCAGAGTTTTAAAATTTACATTTCTCTAATCAATAGTGATTTAAAGCATTTTTCTTTTTTTTTTTTTGCGATTTTTTTTGGAGGGCAATTGGGGTTAAGTAACTTGCCCAAGGTCACACGGCTTAAAGCATTTTTTCATGTAACTATTGACAGCTTTGATTTCTTCCTCACAAAACTGCCTGTTCATATCCTTTGACCATTTATCAACTGGGGAATGACTTTTATTTGGCTTAAATTTGACTCACTTCCCTATATATTTGAAAAATGAAGCCTTTATCAGAGAAACTTTCTGTAAATCCCCTCCCCCCCAGTTTCCTGTTTTCCTTCTAATTTTGGCTGCATTAATTTTGTTAATGCAAAAGCTTTTTGTAATCAAATTTTCTATTTGCAAATCAAAATTATCTATTTTACTTCTTGCTTATCTCTATCTCTTGTTTAGTAATAAAGTCTTCCCTTATACATAAATCTCTGTCTCTTGTTTAGTAATAAACTCATCCCTTATACATAGATCTTACAGGTATATTTTTCCAATTTATTTATTTGTTTGTTTGATTGTTTTTTGCCTTTTTTTTTTTTGGAGGGCAATTGGGGTTAAGTAACTTGCCCAAGGTCACACGGCTAGGTTTTTTTTTTTTTTTGCGTTAAGTGTCTGAGGCCGGATCCAAACTCAGGTCCTTCTGACTCCAGGGCTGACGCTCTACTCACTGCACCACCTAGCCGCCCCCCAATTTATTTATAATAGTATCCTAAAGTATGTCTAAATAATTTATCCATTTTGACCTAATCTTGGCATACTGTGTGAGATGTTGGTCTATGCCTAGTATCTGCCAAACTACTTTACAGTTTTTCTAGCAATTTTTGTCAAATGATTAATGATTACACCAAAAGCCTAGATCTTTGGGTTTATCAAACACTAGATTACTATTGTTATTTACTACTGTATATTGTATACCTAATTTATTCCACTGACCCACCCCTCTATTTCTTAGCCAATACCAGATTGTTTTGATGATTACTGCTTTGTAATATGGTTTGAAATCTGGAATTGCTAGACTACCTTCATTCACATTTTTTGTTGATTCCTTTGATATTCTTAACTTTTTATTCTTCCAGATGAATTTTCTTTTACTCTTTTTTCAACCTCTGTAAAATAATTCTTTTGTAGTGTGATTGGTATGGCACTGAATAAGTAAATTAATTTAGGTAGAATTGTTGTTTTTATTATAGTAACTCAACTTACCCATGAGCAATTAATATTTCTCCAGTTGTTTAGATCTGTCTTTATTTGTGTGAAAAGTGTTTCATAATTGTGTTCATATAATCCCTGAGTTTGTCTTAGCAGGTAGACTCTCAAGTAATTTATATTGTCTGCACTTATTTTAAATGGAATTTCCCTTTTTCTCTCTTCATGCTGAGTTGGTAACATAGAAATGCTGATGATTTATGTGGGTATATTTTATATCCTGCAACTTTGCTGAAGTTGTTAATTGTATGATCTAGTTTTTTAGTCGATTCTCTAGGGTTTTCTAAGTATACCATCATATCATCTGCAAAAAGCGATCATTAAGTTTCTTCATTGCCTATTTTTATTCCCTCAGTTTTTTTTTCTTATCTTACTGCTAAAACTAGTATTTCTAGTACAATACTGAATAATAAGGATGATGATGGACATCCTTATTTCACTCCTCATCTTATTGGGAAGACTTCAAGTATGTCCCCATTACAGATAATATTTGCTCCTGGTTTTAGATTGGTCCTACTTATTTTAAGAAAGACTCCATTGATTCTTATTCTTTCTAGTGTTTTTTAATAGAAATGGGGACTATATTTTGTCAAAGATTTTTTCTTCATCTATTAATATAATCATATGGTTTTTATTGTTGTTGATATGGTCAGTTATACTGATAATTTTCCTCATATTGAACCAGCCCTACATGGTCATAGTGTGATCTTTCTGATATATTGCTGTAATCTTTTTGCTAGTATCTTATTTAAATTTCTTTGCATCAATATTCATTAATGAAATTGGTCTATAATTTTCTTTCTCTGTTTTTGCTCTTTTGTTTAGATATCAAAACCATATTTGTGTCATAAAAGGAATTTGGTAGGATCCATTTACCTGTTTTTTCAAATACGTTTTATAGTATTGGAATTGAGTGTTCCTTAAATGTTTGGTAGAATCCACTTGTGAATCCATCAGACCCTGGAGATTTTTTTCTTGGGGTTAATTATGGATTAAAAAAAAATAATCTGAGATAGGGTTTCATAGACTTCTTTACCAGATTACCTAAGGGTCTAGGACAACACAAAAAGGACCTCTATTCTAATACCTTCCATTTACTGTTTATCTTGTGTGTATTAATTTATATATGTTAATTCCTCCACTAGAATGTATTCTCCTCGAGGGCAGGGTTTGGGATTGTTCTTTCTTTTTGTCCCCAGCACTTAGCTTAGTGCCTGACATTCAGTTAACCCTTAATAAATACTTTTTGAATAATTGGGGCTTGAAGAAGTCTAAGACTTGGAAGGGATCCTTACCTGAGTTGTCTGTTACTTGTATTACTATAATGGGAACGGGAATTTGAAGATCTTCCCTGCCCTCAATGGGCCTAAAGGAATTTGAGTATCTTCTCTGCCCTTAATAGGGAGACTGTAATCATATGGAGCCTGTGGTGGGAGGAGTTTGCTGAAGAGTGGAACACAGCCCAGAGGAAGCTAGGAGTCAGAGCAGTTAGATGGAGGGGGGAGAGAGGGCGAAGGCAGGGAGACATCTAGGCTTGTGAGTGTTTGTGAGAAAGCTTCTTTGGGATGGTGTGGATCTCTGTGAAGAGGTTACCTATAAAGAGGGTTAGGGTTGCTCTGGAGACCCCAAAATACCAACACGCTGGGTCTTGCTGAATGAATTCGACTCTTTTCTTAGCCAAAGAAAGGTAAAGTTTATTAAAAGTTTGCTTGTATTAGATACAGAGTAAATCTGTGCTAGGTCATTCTATGGCGCTCTCACTATTCTATGAGGCTCTCACAGACATGAAGACTGGATGGGGTCTTATATACAGAAGGTTGTGGGAAGAATCTACAGGTGGCCTAGGGGAGGAGTTTGGGGAGGGTCTTCAGGAGGAGTTAATGAGGTCAATGAAGGATTAAGGGTGGGAAGTAGCTGGAGGCTACAGACCATGGTGGGCTAGGCCAGTTCAAGGGTGTATGGATATTTTGATGGGTGGGAAGTCTAGTAACCGAGGGTGGGAAGTAGATGAAGGGCTAGGCTAGTAACTAGGCTAGAGTTAGTAGTTTTCAGTTAGTAACTAGGCTAGAAGTCTGGGCCCAGCTACAATGTAAGGCTTATTGCCTCATCAAATGAGATTATTTAATCAAGAGTCCAAGGGAGGGTCCCAGAGCCTGTAACTCTAGGACTCAAGGAGAGCTCAGAGGGGTCTCCCAGAGTCCATACCTAATCATCTGCAGTGTTATTGTGTGTAGATTTCTTTGTTGCTATGATAATTTCAGTTTTCTGGTGTTGGGATTTGACTCTCTGGTATCTGAATAAATGTTTTGCTTCTGTCTTCCATAAGAAGATACTGTTATATTTTGCAATTAAGAACTATGCTGGCAAATTCATAGTCGCCATGAATGCTGTAAATATTACCTAGGTGATACAATTTCCCATATGTTTCTTCCTACAGAGCAGCTGGTCATCTACCAGGTGGGACTAATACCCAGTCAATACTATGGTGTCCTAGGAAACAAGGATCTGGATGGATTCAAGACCCTGACATGTCTAGCCCTTGTTCTCATTGTGGTCAACTCCACAGTAAGAGGTCCCTTGGTCCTGTTCCTGTTTCCTTCTTCCCTTTCCTCTTTCCCTGTTTCTGCCCTTGTGTTTGGAGCTGGGTACCCTCAGGGGATTAAATTGACTAAGGCCAGGGGAATGGGATAAGGTGTGGTTGAGCCACCTCCTTTTGGGGGAAAGACCAAAAGCCGCTGTGCCCTGGGCCTGCTTCTGCCTGATGATGAATTGGGTTTTGTTGTAAACTTCTCCCTTATTTAATCCTCTTCAACCAGAGTACAGAGTGGCCAGGTGGGCATCGAAGTGCTTATGCCCTTATGGACACTTGTAGCTAAGCACAACTTGGTGGTATAGAGTATGGAGCTACAGGTCTGGAATCAGGAAGACCTAATTCAAATCTGACCTCAGACACTTCCTAACTGTGTGACCTTAGGCTACTAGCCTCTCTGTGCCTCAGTTTCCTCATCTGTAAAATGCAAATCATAATAGCACCAATTTTCCAGAGTTGTGAGGATCAAATGAGATAATAATTGTAAAGCATCTCACATACAATGCCTAGCACATAGTAGGTCCTATATATATGTCAGTGATGATGATAATGATAATGGCTCATTTCAGTGTCAATTAAGAGCAAAGTTATCTTTCACCCTGGGTTGTTCAGAACACTTTTAAGTTACAGGCTTCCTTCCCCTTCACAATATCCCCAGGATACAGGGAGGAGGCAGGGCTGCTTCTCTCCATGCTATAAAAACTAACACAAAGTGGTATATCCCATATTCCACCAAAAGCCAGCCCATTTCCCTGGTATTTCTTTGGTCATTATGATTCATCATTATTCATTTTGTTATGGAATACTTCTATTATACTGAGGCATTTATTAAACTGAGAAAGAGGGGTTGAGGGTGAGAAGAGAGGAAAAATCAAAAAGGAATTAGTCAGATAATGATCCCTGTCCTCAGTGAACTTAGAGGCACACGTATATTAAATTTGCTTTTGAACACTTCCAAAACAACCTCTGTCCCTCCCCCAATTGGATTTTTTAAAAATACAGTTTTGAGATTCCATTGATTTAGGGAGACTCCTGATAGGAAAACTCCCTCTCCTGACACAGCCCCAGCCATGCAATTCATGGTCTTAAGAGTGTTGCTTGGGGGTACTGAATGTTTAAGTGATTTGTCTTGGGTCCTACAGCTAGTAAGTCAGAATGCCTTCCTCACCCTGAGACTAGCTCTTCAGTCTTTGTTTTGTATTCACTTATCTGTGTGTACATTATTTTCTCCCCATTAGAATGTAAGTTCCTTCAGGAAAGGGATTTTTTTTCCTTTGTTATCTTGGTAACCCCAACCCATAGCATATCTTGATGAGCCACTTGATATGATACAGGGGGAAAGTTCCTAGTGGACATGAAACAAGGAGGCTTCTTGCTAGATTTGAGGTTTGAGCTATATCTCAAAGGAAATGATTTTTCTTATAATATTCACTCAAAAGAGGTAGTTTTTCTAAAAGTACTCAGTATAGCACCCAAAAAATAGTAGGTACTTAATATATGCTTATTTCCTTTCCTTCTCTTCTCTTTCCCTTCACCTACAGCTGAAGAGCTTTGACCAATTTATTTGTAACCTGTTGTATGTGAGCTGGAGGAAGGACCTTACTGAGCACCTTCATTGCCTTTACTTTCGGCACCGAATCTACTACACCCTTAACGTGATTCGAGATGACATCGATAATCCGTAGGCTCCTTCCACTATCTCTTACCTAGACTGGTCTCCCCTTTATCTTATGCCTTTCTGGGTGTTTGGTTTTTCTCATTGGGATTGAAAGGAAGCCATGTGGCTGTTAGAATCCAGTTACATGCAAGGACTTTTTCTTTCCAAGTTCCCTTGCTTGCTACTCTTCAACCAGGCACTTTGGGGTTCAGATAGAAATTACCACCCAATACCAGGTGGAGCTCCAAGAGAAAGACTTTTAGTGGGTGTGCTTCCAATCTCTTTACTTCCTTTTCTCAGTGTTCTTCCCCTTCCTCCTCTGCTCTGTGGGTTAGCCCAAATCATAAGTCCTGTGGTTATATGTGTACTTGTGAGGACTGAGACATATGGGACACTTTTTTCTTGGCTCAAATAATCCAACAGACTCTTGGTTGGTAGATACTGCTGCTCCCATGCCTTGTTTATCAAACTTTGTCAGGACAGACTGAGGCCCCAAAGAACTGTCCAGAAGTAGGGCCTTATTCTACATTCAATGAAAGCTTCTCAGAGAATCCTAGGTATTGGTGGTGTGCCACCTTCAGAAGCCAGCCTATACCTGGCTTCCACCTGATCTTGAGCTCATTTCCATTAACAGTTAGGATGAACAGCTGTGGATCAGGATGAGGGAGGAGAAGTTAACTCTTCTGTCCTTTGGTCCCTGTGATCTCCCTTTGCAAGGTTCCCTGGTTCATGCCGCTCTCTTTTCTCTCTTTGGATATAGGGACCAGCGCATTAGTCAAGACGTGGAAAGATTCTGTCGGCAGCTCAGCACCATGGCCAGCAAGCTGATCATCTCCCCTTTCACCATCACCTACTATACATATCAGTGCTTTCGAAGGTAGGGCCTCTGGGGAACGTTGGCTCTAAACAATCTTTTCCCAATATCCCCTCTTCTCTAAGATGTCCTGTTCCTGAATGTTAAGGGTTCCAACTTCCAATGTTTTCCTGTGCCAAGGTAAGGAAATGCTTCTTACTTGTGTTCTTTGAAACCATTCATCCTAGAGAATTTCCTGGCTTTCCATATTTGGCATTCCCAATCTCCTTTTTGCCAGAAAATTTGAAATGTGTTAATTTTAAGGTTCCCGTTCCTATAACCCAAGAATTTCCATAACCCTTGAAAACTGACCGTGATTCTCTTTTCTGATGCTGGGGAATGAGCAAAATTCCTCTTACTTGGGATCTGGGGAGCGATATGGAGGTAAAACTCTGCCTTGCCTCTGGGCCTGGGGTACAGAAGCAGGGAACCAGCAAGCTTGGAAGGGAGGAAATATTAATATTGTTTTCTTTTTCCTTTGAATAAAAAGTATTCTACTTTAAAATTTTTTTATTGATATACCTTGGTTTTTACATCATCTTTCTTTCCAAATATATCCTTCCCCTTTTTGTCCCCAGTAAGTCATTCCTTATAACCAAAAAATTAATTCAGCAAAATCAACCAATCTACATGTCAAAAAGTCAATATTCCCAATCAAAGTCTCTCATCTCTGCAAAGAAGGAGGTTATCTCACCTTTTCTCCAGGGCCAAGCTTCTTGACCAACAACCATTTAAATTTTTTTTTTTAACTTTTTGCTCTTTTAGCACGAGCTGGCTTGGGCCAGTGAGTATCTTTGGTTACTTTGTCCTGGGGACCGTGGTGAACAAAGTCCTGATGGGCCCAATTGTTTCAAAGCTGGTGCAACAGGAGAAGCTGGAAGGAGATTTCAGGTGGATGCTCTTTGGTATCTTTCCTCTCCTTTACCATCAGAAAAGACCCAACATCTCACCCAACCCAGCTCAAGGACCTCGTTTTACCCACCCATTCTTGTTTGTCTTTTAGTCCCAGTTTGGAGGCTGTGCTACCTGCTTGTCCTTTCCAGGGTACCTTTGGGGAGCTAATCACTAGTGGAATAAACAGTTCAGCAAAACTGACCAACAAATTTTAAAAGTCTGAAATTATATAAAAGCAGAAAGATTGCACAGAGAGCGGAGCACTGGACTGGAAAGCAGGAAGACCTGAGTCCTATCCAGCTCCAGACATTTAGTAGCGTGTGACCAAGGGCAAGTCACTTAGTCACTCACTGTTTGCCTTTTTCCTCCTCTGTAAAGTAGGGATCATAATAGCGCCTACCTCAGGTTGTTTTGAGGCTAGAATAGATCATATTTGCAAAGTGCTTTGCAAACCTTTAAGCACTCTATAAATACTAGCTGTTATTCCTTACCTGTGTCCACACCCCTGCAAAGACGGTGAGGAGGTGTCTTCTCATATTTGTGGGTACCGGAGGAGGGGAGTTATGAAATGGTTGTTAAAATTTTGCATTGTTCAGCGTTGGTTAGTTGTTCTCCCTCCCCTCTTCCTTCTCTGTCGTGTCTTTCCCTTTTTCCTTTTCCTTCTCTTCCTTTTTTCCTTCTTCTCTTCCTCTCTCTCCTCTTCTTCTTTCCCTCCTTTTTCTTCCTTCTTTTCCTTTTCCTCTTCCTTTCTTCTCTTCCTTCTCCTCCTTGTTCTCTTCCTTCTCTTTCTTTTCCTTCTCCTATACCTTCTTTTACTCCTCTTTTTCTCTTTGTTCTCTTCCTTTTCCTTTTTTTCCTTCTCATCTTCCTCTTCTTCCTCCCTCTATTTCCTCTGCTCTTCCTTCTTCCCAGTTATGTGCTGTCATTCTACGTAATGTTTTCGTGGTTCTTACTTCCCTTTGCATCACTTCATATAAGTCTTCCTTCAACATAGCCTTTAAAAAACCTTGCCCACCTCCATGCCACAATATTCAGCACCAGAGTAGAACTCTAATGGATGTTCCCTTCTGTTACATTTTTTTTAAATGAGGAACATAAAACAATGCCTATAACTTACTTCTCGTTGTGAGAATAAAATGTTAAGAGTTACATATGGAATTGTGTTTTGGTGGGGAGGTCACTCAGAGTTCTCATCTTGTCCTCCTCTCTGGCTCAGGAAGAGGAGTACACAGTGGACCCAAGAATAATGACTCACATGTTGTCATGAGTCTTGTTCACTGACCTTTGTTTCCTTTGCTTCATCCAGGTTTAAGCATGTGCAGCTTCGGGTGAATGCTGAGCCAGCAGCTTTCTATAGGTAATACCATGGGTAGATTTGTGTTTGTTCCATGCTCGTGTTCTTCAGGTGCTCAGGGGAGCATATGCTGCCATGAGTTGGGAGTTGATCTGGTTAAGTTTCCTGGCTGATTCCATCCTTCCAGAGTCTCCCTCTTCAGGGAACTAAAACAGCCTCATGAGCTGCCTTCATTCTACCCTGCTAGATCTGTTACATTAAGACCTGTGCCATGTGGTGCTACCATTCCACACTAAATGTGAATGAGTGTGACCTCTTCTGCTTACCTTCCAGTGCCTGGTGTCTAATGTTGGTCTTGTCAGTAGTTCTTTGGAAGAGTAATGCCATGAGTCATTCTTAATATGGTGGGAGCCACCTGGTGGCTTGTTTTGGGAATTTTTACAAAAAACTCAACATTCCTAAGCCACGTCTGTAGTACTCTGAGGAAATGGGTAGAGAAACCACTATTCAGTAATAGCTCATGGATCTTCCTGCTCCTTTACAGTTGTCATTTACAAAAATATTTTTCTTCTTAGATTATATATTTAGAGCTGGAAGGGACCTTTAGAGATGATCTGATCTAACCCTGTCATTATACAGAAAGGGATATGGGAGTCCAAAGAGCTAAGTGAGTAGCAGAGCCAGAACTTGAACACAGGTTTTCTGATTCCAGATCCAGAGGTCTTTCCACTCTGGGGAGCTGTCTCCCAGTTCACCTCGGGCTGCACAGATCTTCACCCAGGACTGAACTATTGTGGCTTACAAAGTACTTAACTCTAGCTGCAGGTGGCCAGATCTCTACCTTGGTGGACATGTTTTTGATGAAGAACTTAGAGGTGGGCAGTGCAGTTTAGAGGCTGGACTGAGCATTCTGGTGACTTTGACCATGCCCACCATTTTGTTGTTGTCCATAAAGCATTACCCTATTGTTTCTATATTTCCACTTGCAATATGGAGAGAATAAATATTGATGATGTAGTAGCAAACCCCTGAAGTCTGTAGCCAGTTATTTTGCTTTTGTCATGGGTTGGGAGCCCCGTCTGTCAGAGACCTGACTCCAGCAGAAACTTCACAAGTTCAACAAGTGCATCTGCGTGTGTAGTATGGTATGATGGATAATGTGTCTGGAAGAGTTGAGTTCTAATCCCGTGTTAGCCTCAGTTTCTTCATTTGTAAAACAGAGTTAATAATGCTTTCAGTACTTAGGTCATAGGTTGTTGGGAGGATCAGATGGCTCAGTATAGGCAAAGTTCTTTCCAGATCTTAAATCCTACATAAATGCCTATTCTTACTAGGAAATCACATCCTTGAAGGTTCTCTAAAGGACCAGCCTTGATATCCTTCTTCCACATCCTGTTTAAACTGAGGCTCAGGGTCTGTTCTTTGCACAAGGTTACATAAATTACAGAGGTTTATGCCCAAAGAAAAAGAGAACTGTTTTTCCTTGCTCTTTGCCTTGTTTGGACCAGGATAATAGGTCTGTCTAGATGCTCAGGACTCTTATTTTATACTGTTCTCTGCCTCTTTCTTTAATGCCCCTTGAGGCCACCAAGAAGCTTAGAAATGTGTCTGAACCATCCCCAGCCCTGCAGGGTAGAGTTGGCTTTCTTTGGTCCAGGCCTGTACTCCCCCTACGGGTGATTGGTGGAGAAATAAAGTTCCCCAGTTCTTAGGGGGGGTCATTTGGTTTTTCCAGGCCCTCCTGCATCCCCCAGCTATAGGAAGAGAGAAGCTTCCTGTTATTTTCCTCTGATCACCTTTGATATGGCCTTTTGTTGCCACAGTCTAACAAGAAACCTCCCTAGGGGAAGGGCCAATCAATCAATAAACATTAAACACCTACTTTGTACCAGGCTCTGTGCTAAGCAACAAAAGCTCTAGACACTGAGTTCCCTCTGGTGAGTGGACCCCAGAGGATGGGGTGGGATGGAGTAAAGAAGGCTCCCAGT
Organism: Gymnobelideus leadbeateri; assembly: GCA_011680675.1. Lineage (NCBI taxonomy): Eukaryota > Metazoa > Chordata > Mammalia > Diprotodontia > Petauridae > Gymnobelideus > Gymnobelideus leadbeateri. The sequence goes on along the minus strand of WOXC01012149.1, from coordinate 453,147 downwards.
TAAAGAATAAGAGATTCCTGGACCCTCAGATAGCCTGAGTAAGACCTGACTGGGACCCATAATGCATCATGGGTTTGCTTTTTCAGAGCGGGGCATGTGGAACATGTGAGGACGAATTATAGACTGCAGAAATTACTGAAGACGCAGAAGGAGCTCATGTCCAAGGAACTTTGGCTCTATAGTAAGTGAAGAGAGCTCTGCTTTCTGGAATACCAGGGGCTCCAGGGTACATTATTGGGGTGTTCTATCCCTTTCACACTTTTCCTGAAATGGTCATTTCCCCAGTGGGCTGCTGGCTTCTAGCTTGGGCTCCAGGAGAGTTAGGAATCAGCTTCTGCTTCTCTGTCCTGGGGGCATTGGAATTATGCTCACTAAGTCCAGAGATTGTTGTAGTCTTTTTAACCCAGTCTGTAATATGCAGTTGGCATCAACACCTTCGACTACTTGGGCAGCATCCTGAGTTATGTGGTTATTGCGATCCCCATCTTCAGTGGCGTCTATGGAGACTTGAGCCCAGCAGAGCTAAGTGCTCTGGTTAGCAAGGTGAGCTCTCACCCTTGTAGGGGATATTCAGTGACTAGGAGAACATGGTCCCATCCAGAACCTCTCTCTCTTTTTTTTTCTGGTTTGGCTTTAGGTTATTATGGGACCTGTTGAGGGTGGTCTGTCTGGTGCCCAGAAAGAAAGAAGAGAACCCCAAGCCCAGGAAATCTATGTGTGGGAGGGAGCTAAACTGAGGGCTAGGAACTGTACATAAAGGGAAGCAGACAGTGGAGGAAGGAGTGGGCTGTTGTCATCTCAGGTCATACCTGTGCCAAGACTGCCTGGCATTTCACCAAGACCTTCAGGGGATAAGCTCTCTAGTCACAGGGCCACCCTGCTGATTGAGCACTCAGTCAGTGAACAAGCATTCATTGAGCACCTGCTGTTTGCCAGGTATTGTGTTAAGCCCTGGCCTTTGTCCCAGAACTGACCAGATTTTTCTCGTGTCGTCCCCCAGAATGCCTTTGTGTCCATTTATCTCATCAGTTGCTTCAGTCAACTCATTGACCTCTCAACAACCCTCTCTGATGTGGCTGGCTATACACATAGGTGAGACTCAGTCCAGCTTCCTTTTGACTGGGCTCCAGAAAGAAATCAGAAAGCTGTGGGCCAGGGAAATGTGTGTCTAGAAGGGAACTGAAGGGCTTGTTCTTCCTGAGGTGCATGACTCCCAGAGTTCCAGTCACCCATCACCTACCTGTGGAGCACTTTATATTGGATTTCTCATAGATGTCTCAGATTCAACACGCTCAGAATAGAGCTTTATCTTTTCCCTAAAACCTATTTCAGTTTCTAATGATACACTGCCTTGGTTCATAACTCCCGGTCCTCACACACACTTATTCCTCACTCTCACTGACCCCACATATCCAACTCTGTATTAGATCATCTTGCTTATACCTCCACAACAATTCTCAGATCTGTCTTCTTTCATTCACCCAGTCACTACTCTAATTGAGGCCCTCCTCAGTGGTCTTCTGGCCTCAAGTCTCTTCCCTCTCCAATCCATTCTCCACATAGATACCAGAATGACTTTCCAAAAGGAAAGGCTCTGACCCTGTCACTCCTGTTGTTCAGTCATTTTCCAGTCATGTCTGACTCTTCAAAATCTGATTTACGGTTTTCTTGGCAGAAATCCTGGAGTGATTTGCCATTCCCTTCTCCAGCTCATTTTACAGATGCAGAAACTGAGACAAACTTACCCAGGGTCACACATAGTTATCTATGTATCTTAACCATGCACATGTATACACCATATACATTTATGTACATATACACACAGGTATATATGTACACAGATATATATGTGCATGTGTATGTGTGATATATACACAGACATATTTTATGCATTTTTAAGTCTATGTATCTGTCTTCTCTGATAGAATATAAATGCCTTCAGGGCAGCTAAAAGCACTTTTGTCTTTGTGTGCCCAGTGCCTGGCACATAATAGCTAGGCAGGTCATTTATTAAGCACCTACTATGTGCCAGCATTATAGTATAACTTCCGGAGATATAAAGAAAGGCAAAAAACAGAATCTGCTCTCAAGGAATTCATAGTCTAATGGGATGGTGGAGGGGAGGTTTGGATGAAGAACCATGGAAGCAACTATGTACCAACAAGCTATGTATCAGATAATTTGGAAATAATCAATAGAGGGAGGGTATGATCAAGAAAGGCTTCTTATCAAAAAGGTGGGATTTTAGGCCTGACTTGAAGGAAACCAAGAAATGGAGATGAGCTGGGATGTAATTCCAAGCATAGAGGATAGATAGTGAAAATACTCCAAGTTGGGAGATGGGCATCTTGTGTCAGCAGCATCAAGGAAGCCAGTGTCACTGGATTACAGAGAATGTGCAGAAGAGTAAGGTGTAAAAAAAGCCTAGACTTTAAAGGCTTTTTCTGGAGAGAAATAGTCACTGGAATTTATTGAATGGGGTAGGGGTGACATGGTCAGACCTGCATTTTAGGAAAATAAATTTGACCCCTATGTGGAAGGTGGGCTGTAGTGGAGAGAGACTTGAGGCAGGAAGACCAACCAGCAGGCCATGTTAGTAGTCTAGGTGTGATGTAATGAGAGAATCAGCATAGAGGCAATATCAGAGGAGAGATGGGGACATATACAAGAAGTGGAGTCAAGAGGCCTTGACAGCAGATTGGATAAGGGTGTAAGAGTCAAGGAATCAAGAATGGTCCATGTTGAGAGCCTGGGTGACTAGGAGGATGGTTGTCCCCTATAGTAATAGGGGACTTAGGCAGAGGGAAGGATTTTGGAGACAAGAGAATGAGTATAAGGGCAGCTAGGTAGCGCAGTGCGTAGAGCATCTGCTCTGGAGTCAGGAGGACCTGAGTTTAAATCCTGCCTCGGACACTTAACACCTACTAGCCTTGTGTTTTTGGGTAAGTCACTTAACCCCAATTGCCCTGCCTTCACCCCTCCAAAAAGAAAAAATATATAATGATTTTAAACTTAAGTTTAAAGTGGAACATCCAGTTTGAAATGTCTGATAGGCAGTCAGAGATGCATATTAAGGTTAGGACTGGACAAATAGATCTGAGAATGGTCTACCTAGAAATGATAATTGTATCCAGGGGGTGGATGAAATCACCTAATGAAACAGAATAGAGGAAGAAGAGAAGAGGAAGCAGGCCAGCCTTGTCTGTGACACAAGAGAAAAAGAGAAAGGGGATGTCACAGCTCACTCATGGCTCCTCCAGACAGAAAGAACCTCAGGATTTCCTCTCTTTCCTAGAATTGGGGAATTACAAGAGACCCTGTTGGACATGTCTTTGAGGCATCGAGATTGTGATTCAGAAGACCCAGATGAATGGGATTTTAATGAGTAAGTAATGGTCATGAGGTTACATTCATGGGGATTTACCCACATCTAGGCCACAGATTCAGCTGAAGTGCTAGTCCTCAGGAAGAATTATCTTCCTTACATTGAAAGTTCACTGTTCCCAGGCAAGGCCCTCCACTATTCCGTAAAGAACTCTTGGGGCTTAACACAGCATGCCTCCCTGGTTTCTGAGGGAGCCTAACAATCCCCTTCCAGCACTCCCAAGAGAGAGATATGGGAACCCCTGAAAAGAGCAGCTATCTTCTAAACAATGTGGATTAAATGGCAGTAAACCAGGGGCTGTACCTGCAAACCTGCACAAGAGGATGATATCATTGCTCCTTTTCTTCCTTCTACCTTGTTTGACTTCAGGGCCACAGGATCAAAGGTAACAGACACAGCCTTTCTCCTGGACCGGGTCTCCATTTCAGTCCCCTTCTCTGACAAACCTCTGATCAAGGATCTGAGCCTGAGAGTTTCCGAGGGGCAAAGCCTGCTGATCACAGGGAACACGGGCACTGGCAAGACCTCCCTGCTCAGGGTCCTGGCCGGCTTGTGGGAGAGCATGCATGGTGAGGACTGAGCCTTTTTGCAACTCGAAATCTCTGAGTTGAAGGTGGGAAGGTCCTAGGCTACCCGTCAGGTAATCCTGATATTAGGATCCCCAAACCCTTCAAGTTAAGGAGACTGGGGGAGAGGAGAACAGAAGAGATGGGGGAAAGGTAGAATAGAAGGTGGTTTTTTGTTTGTTTGTTTGTTTTCATAGTAAACCTATTTTCACATCAGTCGTGAAGTAAAGAAGAACCAATGGGAGAAACCATGAGAAAGAAGAGACAAAAGAGAGAGAGAGAGAGATCAAATAGTCTGCTTCGATCTGTATTCAGACTCCACAGCTCTTTCTCTGAGCATGAAAGGCGTTTTCCATCACAAGTCTTTTGGAGTTGTCTTAGGTCCTTGCATTGCTGAGAAGAGCCAAGTCTGTCAGTCAGTCATCTCACACTGTGGCTGTTATTATGCACAGTGTTCTCCTGGTTCTGCTCGTTTCACTCAGCATCAGTTCATATAAGTCTTTCCAGGTTTTCCTGAGGTCTGCCTGCTCATCATTTCTTATAGCACAGCAGTATTCCATTACGTTCATACATCACAACTTCTTCGGCCATTTCCCAACTGATGGTCAGCCCCTCAATTTCCAGTTCTTTGCCACCACAAAAAGAGGTGTTTTAAATATTTTGGTCCATGTGGGTCCTTTTCCCATTTGTATGATCAATTTGGGATACAGACCTAGAAGTGGCATTGCTGGGTCAAAGGGTATGCACATTTTTATAGCCCTTTGGGCATAGTTCCAAATTGCTCTCCAGAATGGTTGGATCAATTCACAACTCCACCAACAATGCATTAGTGTTCCAATTTTCCCACTTCTCTTCCAGCATTTATCATTTTCCTTGAAGGTGGTTTTTGTTCCACTTGCAGCAGGGATCTCAGAAACTCTGTGACTCATCCTTCTGCTAAATCAGCACACAGATTGAGGACCAGTCTTTCCTTTCCATCTGAAAGTGGTGATAGGCATGTCTCTTTTGGGACCTTACAGGTACTGTACAGATGCTGACATGTTTTGGTCCTCATGGAGTGCTGTTTCTGCCACAGAGACCTTTCTTCACAGATGGGACCTTGCGTGAGCAGGTCAGTCTTGCTAATACTCTCCTATTCCCTACCCCTACCTCACTGGTTGGGGAAGTTGGTCATTGTATCAGAGGGGAGATTCGGACAGCAGGAAGTTGGTTGGAGTGTTCCCGTGGTTCTACCTTTCAGGTCCTATGGGCTTCTTGGTAAATTTCATTCAGTTTTCATTGACACACATCTACTAAGTGTTCACTATGTTGGATGTTGAGTGGAATATAAAGTATGATTCATGGTCCCTGCCCTCAGAGGGCTTTCAGTCTGTCCCTCTCTGCCCTGGAGCTAAGGAAAAGAAGAATAACAGAGCTGACACAGATGTAGTGTTCTAAATTACCTACAGTACCTCATTTATGCTTCGTGATAGCTCTGTGATAATGGAGATACTGTTATCTCCATTTTTTATACATGAGGATACAGATTCAGAGAAATTCAGTGATATGGCAGCAGGTAGCCAGGTACTATGAGGTCTGTCTGACTTCAAGGCCTGGACACTGTCTCCTGTGCACACACATTTCTTCAGTGACCTTGTCCCTGTGTTGTTTCACCCTGACCTGTCCCACTTTTTAAACCATTCACGTGATGAACTGGTAAGACTTGCTGTGAGAAAAGATTTACGAGCTCTTGGTGCTATCCTAGAGGAGAGTGGAGTGCCCTGGGAATAGTGGGTCCCTCTTCACCTAGAGATCTTTAATCAAAGGCTGATTGTCCCCTTGTTGTCAATTTAGGATTACCTAGTCCAAACAACTCATTTTAAATATGAAGAAACTGTGACCTAAAATAAGTAAATACTTTCCCAGTGTCACAGATGTATTCTGACTTCAAATCCAGTGGTTACTTCCCAGTAACCCACCCTTTTATGATAGAGATGCCTATACATGGGCCACTAGGTGGTGTGGTGGGTAGACTGTCAGGCCTGGAGTCAGATTCCTCTTCCTGAGTTCAAATCCAGCTTCAGACACTAGTTTGTGACCCTGGGCAAGTCACTTAACCCTGTTTGCCTCAGTTTCCTCATCTGTAAAATGAGCTCAAGAAGGAAATGGCAAACTACTCCAGTATCTTTTTTTTTTTTTTTTTTGCTTTTTGGAAGGCAATTGGGGTTAAGTAACTTGCCCAAGGTCACACGGCTAGGTTTTTTTTTTGTTTGTTTGTGTGCGTTAAGTGTCTGAGGCCAGATCCAAACTCAGGTCCTTCTGACTCCAGGGCTGGCGCTCTACTCACTGCGCCACCTAGCCGCCCCCATACTCCAGTATCTTTGACAAGAAAACCTCAAATGGGTCACAAGGAGTTGGACATAACTGAGCAAAAACACCTACCAGCTGGACTAGATAACTTCAAAGGTCCCTTCCAGCTCTGAGATTCCATCCTCTTCCCCTGGGAACTAGGACTCTCCTCCTGTGTATGTAAAACATGATTTTGCTTTTTCAGGTGATTTATCCTTTGAAAGAAGTCTACCCAGTGTCAGGTGAGCTGAAGATGCCACATCACGCCAAATCTCCTCCATCTTTCTTCTCTCTCTGTCTCCTCCTGGTGTCTCTCGTTAATCTTTTGCAATGGAGTCACTGGTCAGGGCTTCCTTCCTGCCCCTCCCCACTTGGTGTGATTTGTTTGGCCTCCTCTGAGTCTGACCTTTGCTCCCAGGACAGAGGCTCCCACTCACAAAGCATGGAAAAGTTATCCCTCTGATTCTCTTGCCATCTAATGACAGTGATGATAATTAATAACAATAGCTTGCATTTAGACAGAGCTTTAAGGTTTGCAGAGTGCTTTATGCAGTTTTGCATTCAGGTCAGTGCAGGGTTTCCACCTTACCAAGAGTCTTAATCTGTTTTGAGTTCTAAGGAGACCTTTTCTCCCCCAAGTCTGCTCAGCACAAGCTTAGGTCACAGCTAATGATAATAGCTCGCATTTATAAGAACACTCTAAGGTTTACAGGGCGATTCACATAATATTACCTCATTTGGTCCTCATAGCTTTGTGAGGTGGTTGCTGTCATTATCCCCATTCCACAGGTGAGGAAGGGCAGCTAGGGGAACTCCATAGTGCACCAAGCACTGGGCCGGGAGTCAGGAAGACTCATTTTCCTGAGTTCAAATCTGGCAATCAAACATGATTGAACAACAACAACATGGGAGGAAACTGAGGGCTGGAGAGGTTGAGTGACTTGTCTCAGTCTAAGGCTAGATTCAAACTCGGGTCTTCCCAACTACAAGTTTAGTCCTCTGTCCACTCTGTCACCTTTGTTCAGTCATTTTTCAGTCATGTCTGATTCTTCATGACTCCATTTGGGGTTTTCTTGACAAAGATACTGCATTTGGTTTGCCATTCCCTTCTTCAGCTCATTTTGCAGATGAATAAACTGAGGCAAGCAGGGTTAAGTGACTTGCCCAGGGTCACACAGCTAGTAAGAGTCTGAGGCTGGATTTGAACTAAGGAGGATGAATCTTCCTAACTCCAGGCCCAGCACTCTATCCACTGCACCATCTAGCTTACTCTACTCTACCTAATTGCCTATAACTTGGGGAAAATCTATTTTCTAGGTTCTGCGGATGATGAGAGAATCATGAGGTTCTTGGAATTAGCTGGCCTGGTGAGTCCCTCCAGGAATTCCTATGAGGGTCAGCTCTGGGTTATTTTGTCTTCCCTGAGAAGCCCCAGAACCATGAGAGTGATAAAATAGCTAGCATTTCTATAGGCTCTTGAGGTTTTCGAGGTACTTTGCATATGCTATCTCATTTGATTCTCACAACTCTGTGAAGTAGGGATTATTAATATCCCCATTTTGCAGATAAGGAGACTGAGGCAGGGGGAAATTAAGCAACTTGCCCAGGGGTCACACAGCTAGCAAATGTCTAAGTCCAGATTTAAACACAGGTGTTTCTGACTTCAGGTCCAGATCTGTCCACTGCCACCTAAATGCCTCCCATTGAATGGTGTCTGCTTGGCAGATGATTGCTTCTGGGTACCATGAGGCTACCCTAATGCCCTTCTAACGTGACTGGTAGTGTTCTGTGTTTCTGCTGTGAAAGGCAGGGATCTGGGCAGCTGGGATTTCCAGGTGTACATCTATTTCTGGAGGGGAGATTAGAGATGAGAATACCGATAGGATAGGTGATAGTTAATGCTGGACTCGTTTTATCAGTTATCAGGAATTTATTAAGCATTTACTGTATGCCAGGTGCTAAGCACTGTTTACTGACATCTTCCCATCTCTCTCTGTGTTTCAGTCGAGTCTAGTGGCAAGGACAGGGGGCCTGGACCAACAGGTAGACTGGAACTGGTAAGGATGGATTAAAAAAAACCTACGTCCTTTACACATGAGTCATTGTCACAGATACCAGTTCTGAGGAGGTTCCTAATTACAGAACATCTAGAGCCCAGCATCTAAAACCTGGAAAATGTTCCTGGATTCTGCCAAATGAGAATGGGCGATTACCTTCAGGCTATTAACTCCTATGTGGGCTTACACAGCATGATATTTCCCCAAACAATGTAATTTTGCAATAACATTGTATACACATTATAGTCACACATCATCTTAAATCATGAGACCCCTCTCTTTCATCATTTGGCTAATTGACCATTTACGACATCATTTCCATGAAAGTAAGTACCCAGTGTCTTCCCATCTCATTTAACTTCAAGATTTTTGGAACTAGTTTTTAACCTTAGGACAGATGTGTCTGGAATTTCTCAGTCTATTTAACCCCCAGGTTTCATTCAGGGTGGGGAAATGGGCTCTTTTCCAAAAGTGTGACCCCTGGAGCAGTCTCTGAAGCCACCTCTTGGATGCCAATAATGAAGGGAAGAAAGTGTTTGGTAATTCCCTTTTAGCCCCATCTGCCATCTTTCTGCTCCTTAGGTATGATGTTTTGTCCCCAGGAGAGATGCAAAGACTGTCTTTCGCCCGGCTCTTCTATTTGCAACCTAAATATGCAGGTAAGAAATAACCCACAGCAGCAGTGGTGTCAGGTTGTGTAGTTGTGTGTGTTTGTGTGTGTCCTTGACTATGATACATGTCCTGTGGTGGGAAATAGCATTTTCCCTCATCTCTCTCACCTTCAGAGGACGAGAAGTAACACCCCAGGCCCTTTTGTAGGCTCTCGGCCCACGTGGTACTATTTTGTTTTCTTAGAAGAGCTCAGAATGTTTTATAAATTCAGTCCTGTCATCTTTGTACTGTTTGTGACAGCTGGAGCCAGGGGCGGGGTGGGGGGGAGGGCAGAGTGGAGTGTCAAACCCTTAAAGTGGCCAAGGATTTTTATTCCAGGCTGCTACGTCCAAGGAGGGCAGCCGGACATGCCCATTGGGACAATACAAAGGCTATGACAAATGGGGAGTTTTTAACATCATAGAATTTTAAAGCTGAGAGAGAAACCTTAGAAAAATCATAGGGTCAGACCTTTACATTTTATGGATGAGGAAGCTGTCAAAAGAGAGATAAAAGGGCTTATCCAAAGTCTATAAGTGCCAGGCAGTGGCATAATCAGAATCCTTTGGCATGGGATAACTTCCCTGGGGATAGCACCTGTTACTAGATTGTGTTGTTCCAATACTTGGACCTTGAGGGCTCTTAAGAGGCCTTCAGAGTATAATATAGTGTTGTAACTGGCTAATGGATGCCTAGAAACGGCCCTGACTCCTGCCTTTTGTCACTGACCTCAGCCTATATTGACATTTCTACTTATCATCAAACACAAATATCCAGTATTTTTTTTGTGTACAGGTTATTTTTTATTTTAAAGTTATTTATTATTGTATTTATAATTTCATTTCATTATTTAATGTATTATGTAATATAGCATCTATAAACATAAACATACATTTAACTCTGTAGTATAATATATTATTTACTTATTAGCTCTAATGATGAATATTCATCTTTACCCTTTCTACAAGGCCCTGCATCCTGGGATAGGTGATGCAGTGAGTGGGTTAGTCTTAAGAGTTAATTGAGACTGAACTAAAGGTTCCATTGGCACTCCCTCTAGTGAAGTGGACCTGTCAGCTTCCCTTATTCTAAACCTTTACCCTCCTGCAATTATTATCCTCCATTCTACCAGAAATAGGACTGGCCAAACAGCACTTGACCCTGGGTACTTAAGGTTAGATGATATCAGTCAGTGATAAGGAAACTGGGAAGTAGGGGAGAAATTCAGAAAGGAGCCATATTCTTCATTAAAACATGGTGCAGATAATACTACCATCCCTTCATATAATGTAATTATTTTATCATTTACCTCATAGGGTTGTTTTCAGAAAAGTGAGTTTTTAAAAAATGTATTACTATCTTGCTTATTTATATTATATATTAAATAAGTGGAATACATCTGTATATTCCATATAAGCATTTTCTATACACGTTTATCTAGAAATGTTTTATAGACATTTCTAGATTTATTCTGTCATATATTAAATATGCTAATATTCCATATAGACATAAATATGTGTATTCTACATAAATATATATTTTACATTATATATGACATTTACCATAATATATTTATAAAAATGTAATACATTTAAATATAAATATATCTAATATTTATAAAATACAGATGATAGTAAAACATAAATATATCCGTCCACCCCTTCCCTACCCAGTGACCATGCCTTGTACCATTAGTAATAAAGAAAAGAAGAAGCAGTTCAGCAAATCTAACTCTCCAGCTGGGTCTGATAGGCTATGTGGTTGTAGCAGCAAGCACCCCAACATCCCCAGGGGGGCTGCCAATATAGGTTCTTGGATCTGCTTTTCAAAAGGAAAGCAACTCAAAATGGGTTAACAAGCTTACTTTAATCAAACATATATTACTTAGTTCAGGGGGAAAAGGTCAGCACCCAAAACTTCAGAGTATACAGACAGATCAAACAGACAGGCTTCCAAACTGTCCAACCATTATATCAATACTAAATCACAGTTACCAGAGAGGAAAGCATCAACATCTGGGTTTTCAAAGCCAGGAGGCTCTCAACAGCTGCGCAGAGTCTCATCTGGTCAAATCACACAACACTCCTCAAAGTGAGCCCCAAAGCTAAGCCTCCCATCAGGGTTTATATAGCCTTCTCCTGGCTCAGAAAATGTAACCACCCTCTTGACCCACTGCCCAATCACACAGCATCAAGGTGTGGTCATTCCTGAGAACCAAGCCTCCTACCACAGGCTCCATGTGACCACATTCAACCCATTAGGAGGCAGAGTATATTTTCAAATTAAAGAAGGTTCTCAGAGTCACTTAAGTCAATCAAAGTCTCTTAAGCCAATCAAAGGGCCTAGGGGCAGGGAAGATCTTCAAATCTGCATTTCCTTTACAGTGGTGTTTGCACTTACATAATCCCCCACCTTGGCAAAGAGGGAAGAGAGGGATGTTTATCTTTTCTTCTGTAGAGCTAAGCTTGGTCGTCATAATCAAACAGCATTCGGTTGCATTTTTTTGTTTTTCCCCTTTACCTTTTGTAGTCGTTTTGTATTTTGTGGCCCAGGTTCTGCTTAGGTAGCTCAGTAGAAAGAATGCTGGGCTTGAGTCAGGAAGATCAGAGTTCAAATTCTGTCTCAGACACTGACTAGCTGTGTGACCCTGAGCAAGTCTCAACTTCAGTTTCCCCCTAGATAAAATGAAGATAATAAAAGCATCTACCTCACAGAGGATCAAATGAGAGAACATATGTAAAGAAAGCACTTTGAAAACCTCAAATCAGGGCAGCTGGGTGGCACAGTGAGTGGAGCACCAGCCTTGGAGTAAGGAGGACCGGAGTTCAAATCCAGCCTTGGATACTTAACACTTATTGGCCATGTGACATTGGGCAAGTCACTTAGCCCCAGTTGCCCTACGTTCCCCGCTCCAAAAAAGCAAAAAATAAATAAAGTTAAAAAAAACAAGCCAACCTCAAAGCAGTATGTAAATGCTGGCTGTTAGTACTGTTACTTCAATCTTCATAAAAGCCTTCCCATGCTTTTCTGAATTCTTGAGGAGAGTGTCTTATAGACTTATAAGTGCTATATATTTTTAAATGCATTTTATTGCTATCTTTTGTTTTGGTATTGCCTAGATTATCCCCTGTATCTCTCTTCTCCCTTATATCAAAAAAAAAAATTTTTTTTAAGTGAAGGAAGAGAAAAAAAGTTCAGCAAAAACAACCCCAAAATGAATCTGTTATTATGATGCAATATACCCCATTCACGCCCCCCCCTTCATTTCTGCAGAAGAGCCAGGGGAGGCGTCTTCGCATATTCTTCTTGGGAGCTGGGCGTGTGCTTTTTAACTTCAGAACGTTCAGTCTCTGGTGGTTCTGTACACTATTGTAGTCATTTCGTAGATTGTTTTCCTGGCTCCACTCACTTTCCCTCAGCTCCTATAAAAGAGTCTCTTTTTAAAAAAATGTTTTTTTATTTGTTTCATTAAATATTTCCTAATTACGTTTTTTTAAAAATTTAACATTCATTTTAAAAAAATTTTGAATCCCACATTCTCTTCCTCCTTCTCCCACCCCTTGAGAAGGCAAGTACTGTGATACAGATTATACATATGAAGTCATCCAAAACATATTTCCACATTAGCCATGTTGCAAAAGAAAACACAAATCTCTTAAGTCCTCTGGGGATGAGTTATTTTTACTCTTAGAAAATCAAGCTGCTACCAATTACAGAAAGATGTTTCCCTGTTGTGTAAAGCAGCTTGTGTGATTTCTCTCAGTGCTGTCTGAGAGGCAGCTGGATGATCCGGCAGGATAGGACTCTGGCCATGGAGTCAGGAAGACCTGCGTTAAAATCTGGCCTTAGACATTTACCAGCAGTATGACCGAGGGCAAGTCATTTACCCCTGTTTGCCTCAGTTCCCTCATCTCTAAATTGGGGATAATAATAATAGCCCACCCCCACCTCCTAAGGTTATTGTGAAGATAAAATGAGAGAAATACTTGTAAATTGTTAGAGCAATATGTAAATGTTAGCTGTCATCATTAGTGGCTCAAGCTCTGGACCCAAAGGCAGGAAGACACAAGTTAGAGTTCTACCTCTACCTTTATAGCTGTGTGATCCTGGGGAAGTTGCTAAACCCCTGCCTGCCTCAGCTTCATCATCTGCAAAGTGGGGCTTGTTGTGAGGATTGAATGAGAATACAAAGCCATATAGTGAAAGAAAACACATCATGTAAGTGTCTCAAATCTTACAGGGATAAATTACTGTTAAGATGACTGCCACTGATTAAGGGAAGAAGTTTCCCTGTTATGTAAAGCAGCTTCTGGCTTCTGCAAACCTAAAGCGATTAATGTAATTCATTCTATTCTTGTTGTTATTAATGCTAGCTGTTATTGCCTGCCTTTGACACAGATAGTGTAGGAAGAAAACATGCTGAGAAGGACTAAGGCTGTCGTGGCTGGTCATCACAAAATGCTGCTGTTCCTGTGTATGCCGTTCTGGTGCTTACTCTGCGCTGAATACTTTACAAATGTTATTTCATTTGAGGTGGATGCTGTTATTATCCCCATTTTGCAGTAGAGGAAACTGTGTCAAACAGAGGCTAAGTGACTTGTCCAAGGTCATACAAATAGTAAGTTGGGATTTGAACTCAGGTCTTCCTGACTGCAGGACCAGGGCTTTATCTACTGTATCACTTAGCCTTCGGTGTAAGAGAAGAATTATCGTCTTGAATTCTTGATTTCTTCCCATTTCCCCTTAGTGTTAGACGAAGCCACAAGTGCTCTGACTGAAGAGGTGGAAAGTGAGCTGTACCGAATCTGCCAGCAGCTGGGCATGACGCTGGTCAGCGTGGGCCATCGGCAGAGTTTGGAAAAGGTGAGGGGTCGGGCTCCTCCATACCATAGGCCTCCATGTCCAGTGGGGAGGGAAGCATGAAGAGCCATGGAGTGGGAGGAAGGGATAGCCAGCTGGGGCCTCTGGACAGGGTGGAAGCCTGATGTCATACCACAGGCATCCTAAGGTCTGGTCTCTGCTGTGCTGCTGTCTGTTTTCTTGTAGTTCCATTCTTCAGTTTTGAAACTCTGTGGAGAAGGAAAATGGGAATTGACCCTCGCCAAAGAAGAATGAAGCAGCTCAGGAAGGAGCCAAGCCCCAGGCGGGTTGTTTATCCAGAAGTGACCTGGAGAACTGATTGAGTAGATAGGACTAAGTCCTTGAGTAGACTTCCTGTGGATTGGAAGTGTCTGCTGCTGCTGCTGCTGCTGCCGCCTTAACTTTGGCACAATCTTCAGTTGGTGCTCAGTCCCTACCTCCAGTGCCTCAACGGAGACCCTTTACCCTTGAAATGCTTAGCTGTACAAGCACTGGAGATCATGTTTGCTGAAGAAGCCATTTTCAGATCCTCAGATACTGGTTCTCAGCACTGGATTGGGCCTTTTCTTCTGGTTCTGGCTCTGCCACCAACTGGGCCTCAGATTTCTCATCTGTAAAATGAAAGGGCTGGATTAGATGGGGGAGGGAAAGAGAGGGAAAGGAATAAACATTTTTATAGCACCTACTGTGTGCCATGCACTGTCCTAGGTGCTTTTTACAAATATTATCTCATTTTTTTGGTCTTTTTTTTGGAGGGGAAAGGCAGGGCAATTGGGGTATTAAGTGACTTGCCCAAGGTCACACAGCTAGTAAGTGGTAGGTGTGTGTGGCCAGATTTGAACTCAGGTCCTCCTGACTCCCGGGCTGGTGCTCTATTCACTGTGCCACCTAGCCGCCCCAATATTATCTCATTTCATCCTCCCAGCAACCCTGAGGTAGGTGTTATTATCATCCTCATTTTACAGTTAAGGAAACTGTGGGAAATGGAGGTTTAAGGGACTGGCCTGGGGTAACATAGCTAGTAGAAGTCTGAGGCTGGATTTGAACTCAGATCTTCCTTATTCCAGGACTACAATCCAAAGCACTACAACAGTGTCTAAACTTCCCAGATCACTGGAACCCAGAAACGGGAACTAACTGGGTGGTGACTTAAAAGTTTTAAATGTTAAACCTTTATCTCTCCACTTTTAATCTTATAATCACTTAAAATTTCAACTAGATTTTTTTAAAGTTACTCATATAATTGTTTTAAAATGTAAAATTCTAAACCTAAGAACTTTCTTAGCTGGTTCTCTTCAGATTTTTAATAGTCAGCCTTTAATGAGCAATAACAGGACTTTTTGTGAGAGAGAGTAATGGCCCTTATGTATCCTTTTATTTCTTGGAAACTATAGTCCTAAAGTCCCTTCATCCCTGGCTTAGAAATCACATTCATCTTAATGAGGGTTATGAGCGATAGTGGTCTGAGGAAGACTTTTGCCTTCAAAACATCCATTTTCTCTGCTGGTCAGCTGAGACCGAAAGAAAGAAACTGAGTAGCGCCACTTTATTTGGTCACAAGTCGGGGAATTTACCATTTTCACTTAGACCATGTGTTTTGCACATGGCTTGAAGGATTCGAAATTTCCCTTTCTCTTTGCTTACCCAGAATCTTAATTCCATTCAGATTTTAATCATCTTTTGCTGGGACAATTTTAAATGTCACCAAGTAATACAAAGAGGTTGTATGTGTGAAACTGAATTGCCATTACATATATATGACTATTTCTTTTGATTAATACATATTAAATATTAAATTGTACACGAGTGTACCTTGCTTGTCTGTGTCCCTCCTATGAACTTCCGGCTCATCTCTTCTATGTATTTTTAAGTATTTAAATATTTTATTGACAGTCTTTTTTTGCATCTCTTTCCTTTGCTTCCTACCCCACTTGCTCCCCTCCCCAAAATCAAAACCTTTTCTTATACTAAATAAGTATAACCAAGCAAATTAAATCCATACTTGGTTGCATTTGAAAATCTTATTCTGAAACCACAGTCTTTTACCTCTCTGCCAAAAGGTAGGTCATTGCATTGATCCAGAATCATATACCTTCCAAATATTCCTTCACTTCCTTGACATTGCTTCAACTATTTCAATAGCCTCTTTTTTTTTTTGTAAATAGTATCTTATTTTTTCCAATTACATGTAAAGATAGTTTTCAACATTCATTTTTATAAGATCTTGAATTCCAAATTTTTCTCCCACCCTTCCCAAGACAGCAAGCAATCTGATAGAGGTTATACATGTGTGTATACATGTACAATCATGTTAAAGATATTTCCACGTTAGCCATGTTGTAAAAGAAGAAACAAAAGGGAAAAACCACCAAAAAAGTAAAAATAGTCTGCTTTGATCTACATTCAGACTCCATAGTGCTTTCTCTGAATGTGGATAGCATTTTCCATCATGAGTCTTTTGGAATTATCTTGCATTATTGTATTGCTGAGAAAGACTAAGTCAGTCACAGTTGATCATTACACAATATTGCTGTTACTGTGTACAATGTTCTCCTAGTTCTCAATTCATTTTGCATCAGTTCATGTAAGTATTTCCAGCTTTTTCTTGAAATCCAACAGTTCATCATTTCTTATAGCCCAATAGTATTCCATTATATTCATATACTACAACTTGTTCAGTCATTTCCCAATTGAGGGGCATTTCCTCAATTTCCAATTCTTAACCATCACAAAAAGAACTAAATAGCCTCTTCTTAAAAATTAAAGTTTTATTGATATTTTTACATTGTTGTCACTTCCTGGTGAGTCTTCCCTGTAAGAACCCTTCCTCATAATAAAGCAGTACAATTAAGCAAGACAAATCAACAGAATACCTCATACAACACCTATAATTGACCAGCTCTCTTCTGAGAGGAGTTATTCAATCTCCAGTATCAGCCTTCTGAAGTGTGCATTGTTCACTACGCTGACCAGAATTCTCATGGCTTTTACTTAGACAGAAGTCTCTCCTGACTCTCCATCCAATACTCTTTTCACTAAACTATGATGCCTGTTTCCGATCCATTCTGTCATCATGACATGCAAATGAAATGTTACTTCTCTGCTTAGAAATCTTTAGCAACTTTCAGATCAAATTCAAAACCCTAAGAAGTTCTCAAAAATGTATTTAAGTGAATAGAAGACAAATATCTGACCAGTGTGCTTTTAACAAGGAAGGATACACTAAGCATATGCTTACAAGAGGCATTATTAATGAGTTTAAAAACGTGTGTATGCATATATGTGCGCATGTAGTTGTGTATATGTCTGTAGAGTATTCTATATATAATTACATAAAAATATGTCTTCAGTATTATATTTTCTTTTTTTGCTTTTTTTTTTTAGAGGGCAATTGGGGTTAAGTGACTTGCCCAAGGTCACATGGCTAGTATTTGTGTTAAGTGTCTGAAGTTGGATTTGAACTCAGGTCCTCCTGACTCTAGGGCTGGTGCTGTACTTACTGTGCCACCTAGCCGCCCCAGTATTATATTTTCTTTTTGGAAGGGGGAAGGCAAGGCAATTGGGTTTAAGTGACTTGCCCAAGGTCACATAGTTAGTACGTGTGATCAAGTGTCTGAGGCGGGATTTGAACTCAGGTCCTCCTGACTCCTGGGTCAGTGCTCTATTTACTGTGCCATCTAGCTGCCCCTCAATATTATATTTTCAATATGATATATAATGATATATAGATAACCAGATGTTTATTATAAAAGAAATAATTTATAATTTGTAAGACATTAAATCAAAAATATTCCATAGTAGTCACTATATTACTCAGAATTTAATATATTATTTTTTTTCCTTGCTCTTTGGAGGGCAATTGGGGTTAAGTGACTTGCCCAATGTCACACAGCTAGTAAGTGTGTCAAGTATCTGAGGCTAGATTTGAACTCAGGTCCTCCTGATCCCAGGACTGGTGCTATATTCACTGCATCACCTAGCTGCCACAATATATTCTTTTCCAAATAATTTGATCTACTTTTGGAAACAGATTAACACACCATAAGCATCTATTGTCTTTTTTCCGACTTTATCCTGAATTTGTCCCACTCAGGACTTATTGTTGTAGTCAGCTGCTTATTTAGTCAAAGAAAACTTTTTTCATAATATACCAAAATATTAAGGGCACTGGGATTTCCTTTTTATATGAGAGTTGCTTTTATCTTCAGTAGCTTCTTAATAGGTCTCCCTGCTTCTCTTAACTTCTCCTATCCAATCTTCTCACAGCTGCCCCATTGATAACTTCTAATGTACAGATGTTCTGTATATCATCTAATTTATAAAAGAAAGCAGATCTAATGTCCCAAGGAGCTCACCCCTGCACTCTGAAATCTTCATTGGCTCCCTATTACCTCTGGAATAAAAGACAAAATCCTCAACCTAAGGATTAAAGTCTTCCTGCTTTTCTGGTCTCATTTCATGTTACTCTACTTCTCAATCTTTTCCATTTTAGTCAGCTATTCCTTAGACACAATATTCTATATCCTTCATCCTGTTGTGTTCTATGTCAGGAATATATTTCTTCTCTCCCTCTGCCTCTTAGAATCCGTAACTTCAAAGCACAGCTCAGTTACAACGTCATACCTGAAACCCTTTTTGTCTTACTTGCTTTATTACTTTGGATATACTCTATATCTTCTTATCTCTGTATGTGTTAAAACTGCTCCTTATAAAGAGGAACCATTTCAGTTTTGTCTTTGGATCTCCAGCTATGCTTTGTACATAGTAGGTACTTAATTGATAAATGAGTTGAATTGACTGGAAGTTTCCAATTGAAACTTTCCACCAATTTTTAATTGAAATTCATCTATTCCATGGTATGTGTAATTCAGTCACAAATGTCCCAATCTGGACTTGTTACAATCAGTTAAACAAAAGAATTAGCTCTGATCTAAAAGACTCCTTAGTCCCTCCAAATTATTTCACCAAACATGGAGAAACCACTGCCAAAAACTGTTCTTTTCCCTACTTTCCTTTCAGAATGAGTAGGAATAAAAGAAATCTTTTGTCCCCCAGCAGTTTCCTCTAACTGTGGTTATAGGGCTCCCTGGATTTTACTTTTGGTCTGTCTTTCTGCCATTGTATGTCAAAACCATACCATTCAGAGAGAACTGAAAACTAGGCCCAACCCTGTCTCCCAATTGGTGCTACCCTTTCCTCCCCTTTGGAACCCACACCTTCTTTCTGAATTCTTGACCAAAAAGATCAGACAACAAGCAAAGTTTTTCAGAATAACCAGTTTATTTCTGGAGTTTCACCTTTCTACTTTCATCCTTCTTTGTGTCCCATCAAGGAAGCTAATGATTTAATCTGTCTTTGATTTCTGCAGTAAAATTAGGCAAAAGTATAAAGTTCCTCATGACTGGCCACCTTGTCTCTCTTCCTTCCTCCCCAGAAAGCCAACCAGAAATGTCCAACTCTCCCATTTTTTAATAAGCCATAGTTAAGTGTAAAGACCTAGGTTCTAATCTCACTCTAACTAGCTCTGTGACCCTGATCAACTCCCTTAATCTCTTAGTGCCTGACAACTCAAAAGAGACCTTAATAATTATCTAATCTAAGCCATATTTGAAAATGAATCTCTACTTAGAACATCACCAACAAGTGGTCATCCAGCTTCTTCTCAAAGACCTCCAATGAGGAATTACTCTGCCACCTCCCAAGGTTATCCCATTCCACTTATGAATTGCTCTAATTGGAATTCTTTTCCCTTGTGTTAAGCCTGACTTTATTATCTCTTCACAATTTCTACCCATTGTTCCTAGTTCTGTCTCCTGGGGCTAAAGAGAATAAATCTAATCTCTTTTTTATAGTGACAGCCTTTCAGGTTCTTGGAGATCACCACTATCCACACACACACACACACACACACACGCACACGCACACACACACACACACACACACACACACACACACACACATTTTCTTCTCCAAAGTGAGATTCCTAGGACATATCTACCAAGTTAGGGAGTCAGCAAACTATGGCCCAAATGCCAAATCTGGCCTTCCAACTCATTCTTAGCTCACTGGCCATACAAAAGCAGGGAATGGGGGCAGCTTGGTGGCACAGTGAATATTGTTTCAGCCCTGGAGTCAGGAGGACCTGAGTTCAAATCCGACCTTAGACACTTAACACACTTACTAGCTATGTGACCTTGGGCAAGTCACTTAACCCCAATTGCCTTGCCTTCCCCCCTCCAAAAAAAAAAAAAAGCAGGTAATGGGCCAGATTTGGCCCACAAATCATTGTTTGCCTATCCCTGTATTAAGTTATAGATATATTGCAATTTAATTGTAGAAGAAATGCTCCCCCCAAAATAAATTAAATTTTAAAAATTCTCCATTTTGATTGAATCATCTAAGATTCACTTTGTGTAATAAATACCATGAGTCTTATTTCACCTCTTACCTTTCACATCAGTGCTAATTTATGTTGAAAGAAATGCAGTGCTAGCTTTCTTACTGAGCTAAGTTGTGAAAATATTTTATCGCAAATCTTTTTTTCATTGTCCTCCTTCCTTACTATTGTTAAACTATTGCATTCCCCACACTGGTCTGTTCTGGTGTACAGGTGATGTTATCTTGTTGTACCCCAATAAATCGAGACAAAAGATCCCCAAGATTAAATTTAAAAGTGGATTTTATTACTGCGGGACTGTCAGGGTACATGCCCAAATCAGACAGTGCTTTGGCACAGACATTGTGCTGGTTTTATAGAGGTTCCATAGCCAGGTTATGTAAGCTGAAATTACAGTGATGTAAGCTGAAACTACAGTGATTAGTCAGTGTACATTTGAATTTCCTGCCAGCAAGAAACCCTAGGCTGAGACACCCACACACAGATCAATCATGGGAAAGCAAGGGGTGGGGGTCCTGCCTGTTTACAGATCAATTAAGGGAGAGGAAGGTGGAGTTGTCTGCTTTACAAATCAATGAAGGGAAGGGCAAAGTGGAGTAGTGTCCAACTATCTGGGGTTCTGTGGAAACACTTATGTTTGCAGTACATGCTGACAGTCATAGGTTTGCAGTAGTCAGACAGCCAGATGTTTCTAAGAGAGAGAATAAATTTATGCAAATACAGGGTGTCCCTAAAGTCTGGAAACATAGGACATCTCATTAATTATATATTTTCCAAGAAATGAAATGAATGAAATTTTCAACATTTTATTCAATTAGCATAAATTTTAGCCATGACAATTTCATATGGAATAAAAACTACTAGGGACTATTTTCCATATTAAGATTAATTTAGTCTAATTAATTAATTAATTAATGATATTTCCTGTGTGTCTCTTATGTCTTCCTATGAAATCTAATTTATGCTAATTAAATAAAATGTCATTGAAAATTTCATTCATTTCAATTCTTGAAAATATGCATAGTTAATGAGATTTCCTATGTGTCCAGGCTTAGGCGCACCCTGTAGAATCATCTCCACTGCTAAAATTTCTAGGGGTAGCTAGGTGGTGCAGTAAATAGAGCACCAGCCCTGGAGTCAGGAGGACCTGAGTTCAAATCTGGCCTCAGCCACTTAACACTTACTAGCCATGTGACCTTGGGCAAGTCACTTAACCCCAATTGCCCTACCTTCCCCTCTCCAAAAAAACCCAAAAGCTAAAATTTCTAGACCCCTGAAAATAGGTAGGGAAGTAGCCTAGCTTTAATTGACACAAGTTGCCTATTAAGAAGGTGCTTTGTACAGAATCAGACCATTCAGAACTGTTGATTGGCATTGCTGTGGGTTTCATGCATAAACTTTTTAGCCAACTTTTCAATCTAGTTAACAAGGTGGAATGCTGGACTGAATGCTGGAGTCTAGAAAACCTGAGTGCATATCCAGCCTCAGACACTTACCAGTTCTGTGACCTTGAGCAAGTCACTTAACTTCTGTCTGTCTCAGTCTCCCCAACTTTGAAATGAAGATAATAATGTTACCTACCTCAAAGGGTTGTGAAGATAAATGTTGTTGTTCAGTTGCGTCCAATGCTTTGTGAGCCTGTTGGGGTTTTCTTGGCAAAGATACTGGAGTGGTTTGCCATTTCCTTCTCTAGCCCATTTTTTTTTTTTGAGGGGAAGGCAAGGCAATTGGGGTTGACTAGCCCAAGGGTCACACAGCTAATTGTGTCGTGTCTGAGGTCATGTACTCCTGACTTCAGGGCTGGTGCTCTATTCACTGTGCCACCTAGTTGTCCCTTTAGCTCATTTTCTAGATGAGGAAATGGAAACCAACAGGGTTAAGTGACTTTTCCAGGGTCACATAGCTAGTAAGTGTCTGGAGGCCAGATTTGAGTCAGATCTTCTGATTAAAGACCCAGCCTCTATCTACTGTGCCATCAAACTTCCCTTGATGATAAATGAGATAATTGTAAAACACTTAGCACAATGTCTGGCACATAGAAGGTGCTTAATAAAATGCTTGTTCCCCCTTCTTCATTGCATTTAACTTTAATTTTTAAATATTTTCCTGTAGTTCCTTCCAGCCTAAAATTTTTTAATATATACATATATTAGACATAGACATACATGTGTGTGAATATGATATACATGTATATTTATAAGTATATAGCATATAAGTATGTAGATATAGATATAAACTTAACACTTTGGAAATTGTCCAATGAGGACTGAAGTGACCCCTCTTTTGGGCTATATCTAAATTCCAGCTTTATTGAGGTCCTTCGGTACTTCAATGACAAGGCCATCATTTCTGTGCTTTTAGCCATTTTTGTGTCCAGAATTATCAGACATTCTGGGAATGACCCTGTTTTTAGACATAATCTTACCTAATCCAGTATCTTTCCTTTTCACATGGCTGCCAAAGTGATATACCTGAAGAATGGATTGGGTCATGCTACTACCCTGCTCAACCACCCCTACTGACTCCCTATTGCCCTTGTGATGAAAGACAAACTTCTAAGTCATTTAAAACCTTTCACAACACGGCTTCATCCTTTCTTTATGGGTTTATTTTATATCACTCCCCTTCTCTCAGGCAACCTGACCTATTTGCTATCCTTAATGCATAACAATCTGTCTGTCATTTTTGAACCTTTGTGCATCATGGGCAAGTCACTTTAATTCTCTGGGCTGCTCTACCGGAAGGACTTTGCTAAATCCATTTTCCTATGACTTAGTTCTCATGAAGCCACAGTCTCAGTGAAGGGGGGTGGGGGGGGTGGCGGGAAGGGCAATAGGTTCCACAGGGACTCAGAGTCCCTGAGTCTGGAAGGAATTCAGTAGGCTCAAGCAAACTTGGGAGTCGAGATTGTAAAAGTTTATTGTTATGCTTCGCGGGGGGCAGGGGTTCTTAGGGAACCTGCAAACTTACAGAAATCACAGGTATAGTTTTAAGGAGTCAAGACAATAAATCAGGTGTCAATTATGCCAACTAGGTGAGTAAGGGTGGGATTAGGGAGGAGTTAAGGAGTGGTCAGTGCTTAAAGGAACATGGACTTTTAATGTCAACTGCACAGGGGTATTGCCCATAATTCACTGGGAAATAGCCCAAGGTGGGGGCTACCTGGAGGTGTGGTTTTAGGCCTGAAATGTCACTAAGTCAGCCAGCAGTCAGGGCTGACTGAGAAGGGCCCAGTCTGCCACCCATCAGTGTCAAGTTTGACAAGATGGATCTTGGGAACCGAGGCTAACTGAGACTCAGTATGGGTATCATTGGCTAAGGAGTTAACCTATGGATAGGTCATTGAAGGATTCATGGGTATAGCTGGCCACTCTACTAAGGGAAGATAACATTTGCCTAAGCTAAAATGTTTATAGACGGTTTAGTGAAGGATTCATAGGTGTAGCTTGTTATTGCTCCAAGCAGAGATAAACAATTCATGAGTTGTTGCTGGACAGAGAAGGTCTCTGTCCTTCTGCCAGGGGCAGGGGGAAGGGGCAGAGTTAATGCTCTGAGGCTGGGGAGGGGGAAATGTGATTTTATAGACTGGCTTTACAAATTGATTTTACAAACTGATGTTACAAACTGATATTACAAATATAAACTGATGCACAAACATAGACTAATGTTACAAACATAGATCCCAAGCACCCCATCATCAGGATAGCTTTGCACAGAAGTCAGCCTGTATGTGTGTACTGCTGGTCTAAGGGGACCTCTGAAGGGGTTTAATGAGCCCTATACATTTAGCATTTCTAAAAACTGATCTCTTAATGATGCAGCTGGACCAGGCTTTGGCTACTCAACACCTCCTTAGCATCCACAGAGGCCTCTGCCTTCCAAAACCTTGGTTTGTTGAGGGCTCATTTTCTAACTCTTCAACTGAAACCTGGTGGTCCCCTCCCCTTTTCAGTTTTCTTTTGTGTATTGTCTCTCCCAATTAGATTGTAAACTCCTTGAGGGAAGGACTTCAGTCTTTCTTTTTCTTATTTGAATTCCTAGTGCTTGGCCTTTTGTAGGTACTAAATAAATGTCTAATGACTGTTGATAAAATCTAGACCAGAGTTTCTTAAACTGTGCATCTGACTCTGTGCCACCAACAGTTTAAGAAGTGCGGATTCTACCAATGTACCCAAATCATCTCCCCAAAGTGGTCTTTCAGCTTTTTGATGGAATGCCTCCAAGAATGGGGAAGTCAAAGCATGTCAGAGTAGCCCATTCTATTTGCACACAGCTCCTATTAGGAAATTATTCACTCACTAGCCCAAATCTGCCTCCTGATAACATCCACTACAATAACAGATTAGAATTTGTTCAAGGCCCTCAGACCTCATGATCAGTGTCTGGGGACAAGGCCTTAATTGCTTGTTTCCCTGTTCTCTATATCAGCTGGCAAAGCTAAGCTACCCAAAAGTAAACTTTCCTTCTGTATTACACATACAGACCTCTGTAAACAATGAAAAACAAACAAGGAAACAGAATACAAAATTTAAAAAAATCATTTATCATTTTTTTCCTAAACAGATCATTTGCCAAGAAAATTGCTGTCACCATCACTCTTGAAGACATCTGATGTCTCAGCTCAGGGCAAGAAACCAATCTTTAACCAACCTAAAGTGATACAAAAGATGATAAGAAATAATGCACACACACAAAAAGAAGAAATGGGTCAAAGTCCCCTTCTACCCAATCAGATGCCCAGGCTTGGCCTGCAGCTCCTTTCTTTGTCTCTGAATTAAGTGGACTGATTCACTGACCTAAAGGCAGGTCCCTTCAGGATAGAATTCTAAAACTTTATAGCAGGAAGCAACCTCCAAGATCATCCAAAGGTTCTTGACCTTTTTATGGTCATGAATCCCTTTGCCAACTGGTGAAATCTATTGACCTTTTCTCAGATTAATGTTCATTTAAATGCATAAAAATAAAATGCATAGAATTACAAATCAAATCAACAAGCATTTATCAAGTACCTCCTAGAAAGGCAAAAAATAGTCCCTACTCTCAAGGTGCTCTAAGTAATGGGGGAGACAACATGCAAACAGCTATGTACAAACAAGATGCATCTGGGATAAACTGGGGTCTCAGAGAGAAGACAGTAAGACTGAGGCCTAAGAAAGGCTTAAAGTGGGACTTTAGTTGAGACTTGAAGGAGTCCAGAGAAGCCAGGAGGCAGAAATGAGGAAGAAGAGTATTCAAGGTGTGGGGGACAGCCAGTGAGAATGCTCAGGTTGGGAGGCGGCCTCTTCTAGGAAGTTCGAGGAGGCCTGTCACTGGCCAAAGAGTATGTAAGGTGTAAGGAGAGTGGAGGATGGGGAGGGGGAGACAGATTTTGAAGCAGCTTTGAAAGCCAGAGGACTTTCTATTTCATCCTGGAGGTAATAAGGAGCTGATGGGGTGTTTGGGTGCCTGTGCTTGAACCTCAGTTTATAAAATCAGTTTGTAAAATCACATTTCTCCTCAGCCTCAAAACACTGTCTCAGGCAGTTTCTCTCTAGCTCAAGGACAGCATGCCCTAGCAAAACATTTACCTCTCTTCCTGATACAGTGGCCAGCTGCACCTATAGAATTTAGTAGTTTGACCCAGCTGTGTACTGGCTGAATCAGCTGTGTACTGGGTCATACCTATCGTATGTATCCTAGACTCAGTCATATGTAAACTCCCTAGCTCATTATATACATCCTGAATCCCTTGTTAGCTTGGGATATACATATACTCCTAACATCCATCTTGTCAAACTCGACATCAGTGGGTGACAGCTTGATCAGCCCTGACTGCTAGTTGACTTAGTGATGTTTCAAGCCTAAAACCACACCTCCATGCACAACGCCCCAGTGAATTCTGGGAATATGCCTATGAAATAGATATTAAAAGTGCATGTTCCTTTAAGAATTGACCGCTCCTTAACTACTCCCTAATCCCACCCTGACTCACCTACCTAGCATATTTGGTACTTGTTATACTATAGAATATCCTGTATAAACTTTAACTGTACCCCTTTAAGGTTGCAGGTTCCCTAAGAACTCTTGCCCACTGTATAATGTAACAATAAATCTTTGCCAACTTGACTCAGAGAATGCTTGAGTCTGTGAACTCATTGCAGACTGCTTTCCAGGGACTCTGATTATTGGGGTTCCTGGACTCCCTGAGCCCCTGACCCCAAGTCAGAGTCACTAGTGTTTATTGAATGGGGGTAGGGGTAGAGGAAGGTGTTAACATGTTTGGCCGTGAACTTAAGGAAGATGAATTTGACAGCTGAGAGGAGGATGCACTGTTAATGAGGAGAGGCTTAAGGCAGGGAGAACAACTGACAGGCCATTGTCATAGTCTAAGAGTGAGGGTCTGCACCAGGCTGGTGGCAGTGGCAGAGAGAAGGGGGTGTATAGAAGACATGTTGCCAAAGTAAGAATCGATAGGACTTGGCAACTAACTGGCTATTGGATAAGAATTCCTTAAGGGGCACCATAAGTTGCAAGTGAATTGGGATTTATACCTCAGTAGATAGAACATTGGGTCTAGAATAAGGAAGACCTGAGTTCAAATCCAATTTCAGACACTTACTAGCTACGTGACCCTGGGCAAGTCACTTAACCCTGTCTGCCTTAATCCACAGAAGAAGAAAATGGCAAACCACTCCAGTACCTTTGCCAAGAAAACTGCATGGACAATATGGTCCATGGTGTCATGAATAGCCTGACATGACTGAACAGCTCAGCAACAAGTAAGAACCCCTGATCTATTCTAATCCACATCCAGAAAAAGAACTGAGGAAGTCTGAATGCAGTTTGAAGCATATTTTTTTTGCTTTCTTATTTTTGGGTTTTTGTGTTGTTATTGTTTTGGTCTTCATTTTTTTTGGCAACATTGGCTAATATGGAAATGTTTTGTATGACTACACATGTATAATCTATATTAAATTTCTTGCCTTCTCAAGGAGTGGGGAGGAGAAAGGGGCAAATTTGGAACTCAAAATTTTGAAAGCAAATGTTAAAATTTTCATTTACATGTAATTGAGAAAAAGATAAAAATATATTAAACAGGTGAAAGTTTAAAAAAAGAACCCCTGATCTAGAATAACCCCCTCATTTTACAGATCAGAAGCCCAGAGGGGCTAAGGGACAGGCTCAGCCATGGGGTGAGTTGCAAAGACTTGCCTCTTGGGTTAGCACTGTCCCAGTAGGGAAAGAGGTCAGGCTTTTTTTTTTTTAATGTCTTATTGATGTTCTATTTACCCTACTGTCATTTTCCAATTGAATTCTCCCTTGTGACAATTACACATCAGCAAGATAGATGAACACATTGGCTTTGTCTTACAATGCAAGCCTTATTCTTATACCTTTAGGCAGGAATTGTCTATACTGTGTAAGTGACAACATGACAGCCACAAAAAGAAAAGTGGTCGACAGATAGGGATGTGGGATTTTTAATGACTTGGATTATCCCAAGGAGTGGCAGGAGTAATATGGCCCTACCCGTTTATTCTGAGGGGCATTTCCTTTGGTGTTAAGAAAAGAAAGTTGTGGGATCATAGCTGTAGAGTCAGAAGGACCCTCAGATTTTATCAGGTCAATGCCCTCTTTTTACAGGTGACTGAACTGAGGTCCATAGAGGCTAAGTTACTTACTTAAGGTCATACACATAGGAAACATCAGAGATAAGATTCTAATCCAAGTGAGAACTAGAGTCTTTGAGTATTTTATAGCTTTTAAAAAGTTACCGACCCAGACCACTTGGGCAAGCTGGCCAGTTTGAATGATTGGGGCTTCCAAAGAGTAGCATTTCTATTCTTCTTGAGACTTCTTAAGTCTCAAGACTTTGGAATTGGTTCCAAATACAAGAAAGAACATACAATCAAGTATTAGAAAGGTGACAGGAAAGATTATTTAAGAAATTTCAAGGGAAGGCTAGGTGGCACAGTGAATAGAGCACCAGCCCTGGAGTCAGAAGGAGTTCAAATCTGGCCTCAGAAACTTAACACCAAAAATTAGCCATGTGACCTTAGGCAAGTCACTTAACCCCAATCACCCTACTTTCTCCCCTCCAAAAAAAAAAGAAAAAAAAAAGAAAAAGAAAAGAAATTTCAAGAGAGACTGACAATGGATCCATAAAGGAAAACAGACAGACAGACAGACAGACACACACACACACACACACACACACGCACACACACGCGTGCACACACGTGCACTCACTCATGCTCACAAAATAGGTTCCAAGTCAGAAATACAGCCAGGAGAGCTAACAGCAAATCTCTTGATCTGGACTGATGCCAAGATTTGGTTCAGTTACATTCTTATCTATCTCAGAGGCTTCTCCTAGTATAAGGTAGACCTGACAGTCCTGTTTTTATCAGAACCCCTGCCCACATTCCATTCTTCACTTGCCATTCTATAGATAGCTCAATCTTATCAATTATATGCTTTCCCATTTTCTTTGAAGTCCTACATTGATAACAGTTGAAATGAAGATAGTTTCCCCAGCTCATCAATAAATCAGTCAGTCAACAAGAATTTATTAGTTACCTACTATGTGTACTTCACATACTGTATGAAGGACTGGAGAAACAAATACAAAGAATGAAACAATCCCTCCTCTACAGTAGACAATACACAAAAATATAAGTACACAGAATAAATACAAAATAGTTTAGGGAAGACACTAGCAAATGAGGAAATTTGTTGTTGCTGTTCGTCCCTAGTTCTAGAAGAGAACCACGGCATCAGGAAGGTGATGCCATGACTTGCAAGTGAATTGGGATTTAAGTGAGGCAAGGCTGTGCAAAGTCACCAGCTTCACTTTCTTCTCCAGAGCCATCTGGGTCCAGTGGCCAGATAGAGATCAGGACCAGAGATGGCCCCCAGTAAG
Organism: Gymnobelideus leadbeateri; assembly: GCA_011680675.1. Classification (NCBI taxonomy): domain Eukaryota; kingdom Metazoa; phylum Chordata; class Mammalia; order Diprotodontia; family Petauridae; genus Gymnobelideus; species Gymnobelideus leadbeateri. Next base: position 424,001 of record WOXC01012149.1, on the reverse strand, counting down.
AGGAAGAAAGTAAGGAATTCATTGAGATGGAGGTGAGACTGGGGAGAATTTCAAGGATGGGCTGTGGCCAGTGCAAAGACAGGAGCTGGAGGGCCATGTATGAAAAACATGGAGAAAGCCAGTTTAGCTAAATGGTGGTAGGATACGGGAAGGACAGTAGCGTATAATAAGGCTATAGGTTAGGCCAGGCTTTAAAAGGCTTTGGAAACCCATCATTAGAATGTCTATCTTTTATCCTAGAGGCCACTGGAGATTATTAAGTAGTGGAAGGACATGCTTTCAGCCTGTGTGACACCAGGGCCATCTTCAGTCAGATCTATATCTTGCCACTGGACCCCGATGGCTCCAGGGGACAGAGCGAGGCTGTCACTTAAATCCAATTCACTTGTAAGTCATGGCATCACTTCCATGATGTCACCATCATCTCCAAGAACGAAGGACAAGCAACGGTAACAACAATTGCTTTGAAAACTGTGTGGACGATGGATTAGAGTGGGGAAAGACCTGAAACAGGGGGAGCATCAGGAGGCCATTGTAGTAGTCCAGACTAGAGGTAATGATCAAAACATATTTTTAGACCTGTTACAATAAAATTGGTTTTCTTTGCATTTATTTTATACATTTAAAAAACATTATTTTAAAAAGTCCATGGGTTTCATCAGATTGTCAAAGGGGTCTATGATACAAAAAAAAGTTAAGAACCCCTGATCTAGACAAAGGGACCTCTGCCCCGGGGAACCCAGTGGAGCAAAGGAGTGAGGACATGCTTCTTTTTCCCTTACAAGGGTCTTCAGGAGACTAGAAAACGTTTTCTGCTGGTTAGCGCCCTTCTGCACCCTTTCCCTGTCCCCATGGATCCCTCTAGTGGTCTAAAGAGAGGACTGCAGGTGCTGACTGACCCAAACTCTCACCTCCGTTCTCCACCTCAGCTCTGCTCAGTCAGTGGTTTCCCACATTAGTCCTATCATCAAACCTCCCAGTCTGCTGGTAATCACCCCCCCCCCCCCCAGGAGTCATGAGCACCATTTCCAAAGAAATAGAAATTCCCAACTCAAGGAAGGCAAAGAGCCAGAAAAACCTGCAGATCAAAGAGACTCAAATTGGTCTCCTGTGATCATGCTGCTTTTTTCCCCTGATAAACCATTGTCTGCCTTTATTCTTCTATTTTAATTCATTCATTAAGCAAGCAATTTTTATGTGCAGAAAAGTGCTTAGCTTTAAGGCTTTTAAAAAAGACACAATAGGCCTTCCATTAAGGAGATTACATTCTATTGGGAGAAATAGTATGTATATAGAGAGATAAAGCCTATACCCCAGCATAAAATCCCTATTATACCAATAAGTGAATACAAAGTTTATTCAAATAATTTTGGATACTCAAATTAGTGCCTGGGGGCCAGCCTTTATTCTCTCTTTCTTAAAAAGAAAATTTAAATATACACTTTTTATTACATTTTGAGTTCTAAATTGTCTCTCTCCCTCCCTCTCTCCCACCCCCACATTAGAGAAGACCAGCATTGGACATAGATATATAAGTGGAACCATACAATACACACTTCCTTGTATCAGTTATTTCTCTGGAGGTGATTGGCATCCTCCTTCATAAGTCCTTCTTAGTTGATCTGAATATTTGTATTACTCAGACTAGCTTAGTCGTTTACAGTTACTCTTTGAACAATATTGAGCACATAAAGTGAAACAAAAATCTTATATTTAATGCCACCTCTGTTATGCAAAGTGGATGATCTCAACTTATATTCAGCCATTCAGGAAAAATACAATTCTGTATATACAGAACACTGTATGTATAATATTACTGTATATACAGCATTCTCTTGGTTCCACTCATTTACTCCATTACTTCATGCAAGGTTTTCCATGTTTTTCTAAAACCAACCTGCTCATCATTTCTTTTTTTAATTTGAAGTTTGATTTTTCCCAGTTACATGTAAAAATAATTTTAACATTCTTTTTTTTCAAATTTTGAGTCCTTAAACATCAGCTTCCCCTACCCACATGACCAGAATTGTCTCAGCAATTGTACATGGACTTGGTAACCTATGGAGAAGCTTGTATTTTAAAAATTTTGCTAATACTATTGTGACCAAATCCAAATTAGGTGGCATATGATTTGGATCAATCAATAAAATATTTACTAAGCGCTTCTTTGTGCTAGGCATTATGCTAAGTACTGGGGAATACAAAAAGATTCTTCCTCTCTCCTTTCCTTCCTTCTTTCCTTACTTCCTCCCTCCCTCCCTCACTTCCTCCCTTCCTTCCTTCCTTCCTCCCTTCCTCCCTTCCTTCCTTCCTTCCTTTCTTCCCACAACAGCCCTATGAGTTGTTAATAACCTATGGGTACTATTATCACGCCCATTTTGTGATGATAAAACAAGCTTGAGAGAGGTTAGGGTCACAGAGCTAATAAGTATCTGAGGCAAGGTTTGAACTCAGGTCTTCCTGACCCCAACTACAGCATTCTATCTACTACTTATCTATTCACTCATGTCCCTCAGAATTCCCATGGTCTGAAGTTCTGAAAGGTTGACCCTCCTTCTCTCATAATCCTAATCTCCATGAGGATATCTGAGTAACTGGCAACTCAGAATCCTTCCATTTGGAGGCTCTCCTTGACCCACCCTCCATCTTGAGTGGTGTTGGCCTCCTGACTTCACAACTGGAAACAAACACAGGTGCCCATCAGCTGGGGAATGACTAAACAAATAGTAGAACATTAATGTCTTGGAATTTTTTTTACAATAAAGATAAAGGAAAATTAATTCAGAAAACAATGGTTTTATAAGATTAGATTAGGATTGCAATACATTGAGCTCCATAGAGACAGCGCCGGGGCAAGTAAGAGCCGGACGGGCACTGGGCTACTCTGTGCGGCGCTGAGGGAAAGTAATCAAAATGGGCAAAGGTGATCCTAAGAAGCCGAGAGGGAAAATGTCTTCATATGCCTTCTTTGTGCAAACCTGCCGAGAGGAACACAAGAAGAAACACCCAGATGCTTCTGTGAACTTCTCAGAATTTTCTAAAAAATGCTCAGAAAGGTGGAAGACAATGTCTGCTAAAGAGAAAGGAAAATTTGAGGACATGGCAAAAGCTGATAAGGTTCGTTATGAAAGAGAAATGAAAACTTACATACCACCTAAAGGAGAAACAAAAAAGAAGTTTAAGGATCCCAATGCACCGAAGAGGCCTCCTTCGGCATTTTTCTTATTCTGTTCCGAGTATCGTCCAAAAATCAAAGGGGAGCATCCTGGTCTTTCTATTGGAGATGTGGCAAAAAAATTGGGAGAAATGTGGAATAATACTGCTGCAGATGACAAGCAACCTTATGAAAAGAAGGCAGCTAAACTGAAGGAAAAGTATGAAAAGGATATTGCTGCATACCGGGCTAAAGGAAAACCTGATGTGAGTAAAAAGGGAGGAGTAGTCAAGGCTGAGAAGAGCAAGAAAAAGAAGGAGGAGGAAGAAGATGAGGAAGATGAAGAAGACGAGGAGGAGGATGAAGAAGATGAGGAGGAGGATGAAGAAGATGATGATGACGATGAATAAGTTGGTTCTAGAGCAGTTTTTTTCTTGTCTATAAAGCATTTAACCCCCCTGTACACAACTCACTCCTTTTAAAGAAAAAAAAATTGAAATGTAAGGCTGTGTAAGATTTGTTTTTAAACTGTACAGTGTCTTTTTTTGTATAGTTAACACACTACCGAATGTGTCTTTAGATAGCCCTGTCCTTTAGTGGTATTTTCAATAGCCACTAACCTTGCCTGGTACAGTATGGGGCTTGTAAATTGGCATGGAAATTTAAAGCAGGTTCTTGTTGGTGCACAGCACAAATTAGTTATATATGGGGATGTAGTTCATTTTCATCTTCAGTTGTCTTTGATGCAGCATATGAAATAATTGTTGTTCTGTTAACTGAATACCACTCTGTAATTGCAAAAACAAAAAAAAAGTTGCAGCTGTTTTGTTGACATTCTGAATGCTTCTAAGTAAATACAATTTTTTTTATTAGTAAAAAAAAAAAGATTAGATTAGATAAGATTATTATGGGGCAGCTAGGTGGTATAGTGAATAGAGCACTAGCACTGGAGTCAGGAAGACCTAAGTTCAAATCCAGCCTCAGACACTTAACACAAAAACTAGCTGTGTGATCTTGGGCAAGTCACTCAACCCCAATTGCCCTCCAAAAAAAGAAGGCAAAAAAAAAAGATTATTAGGTAAGATTCATGATAGTCCCTCTCATGGAAAGTTGTAAAGGAAGCTGTAAGAAAAACTCATGGAAAAAATACTGACAATAACATTGTTCAAAGGTTAGTACAACTATGTTCCCCAAATGATATTCTGCCTACTGCCAGCTCCCACCAAAAAGCACTGAAAAGGGGAGGAAGGTTAGGTACCGTCTGGGGAAAGGTGGTCAAGTCCAGAGCTGAGAGGAGAATGGAGCATGGCCAGCCTGAGCCCCTTCCCAAAACGTATGCCTTGGAAGGAACTCACCGATGGGAGAAGGGGCCACAGTGCTGAGGAATGTCTCAAGGTGAGAAGGCCTTAGGCCCCAACGGAAGTTCCAAGGTTTGAGGGAGATTCCAATCTTACTCAATGGCTTTGGATTTTGTAACCTCTTAAAAAGAATGAGGAGAATCCCTAAAATGATATATCCTTTTTAGCAAGTACCCCTGCAATGGACAACGGAGGGGGATACAGGATGGCATAGCCGATTCTAATTTAGGAGTGCTTATTTATTAGCCAGCGGCTGTCTCCCAGAAGGGAAGGCAGCCCTGAGCAGTCTGTCCAGCAAGCTTTTATACCGTAAAAAGTACTTCCTGAAACAAACAGTGGTCAGCAAGGCAACTGTTGCTACCTAGGGATGTAAACTAAGGGGGGGGGGGGGCTGCAAGCCAACGGGTCAGATCTTTGTTTTGCTTACCTCTTGGTCACAAGGCGGGTGCGCCAGGTTCCTGGGGCCCCCTGAGGGGCCTTGTGTAGGAGCCAGCACTATGGAAGCTGGCACTGCCCCCCGCAGAGTATTTGCACAGAGTTCCGCCACCTAGTACTCATTGGCTCTTTCCTCCTTCATAGCCAGCTGGGCCCTCCCCATGGTCTCTTCTGAAACTATTGTTTCTCTCATCCAAAGCTTCATTTTCTTTTTCTTTTTAAAAAAATAATTAATTCCTTTATTTCTAGTTTTTAGCATTCATTTGCATAAGAGTTTGAGTTTTACATTTTCTCCCTCTCTCTCTACATCCACCTCCCCAGGACTGCATGCCATCTTGATGGTATCCTAATAAAACTACCCCCAGCCCCAGTATTCTAACTTCCTTATAGACCCTATTGAACAGCAGGCCCACTACCCCTACGTACCCACTCACCCCAGCTGAGCTCAATATCCTAACTTCTTCACATGTTGCCTCCCTGCTCACTAGAATAATAGGTGTGTCCATGCTCTCAAACACAAACACATCCCTGTAGTCTCAGGGCCACAGTACTCAGCCAATCAGAAAGCAGCAGCGCCAGGATGCCCAAGCAGATGTGGACCCCACAACAATAGAAGGGACTTTCCCTAAGTAGGCACCTGCCACAGTAATGGTAAAGAGCTGGCCTAGAGTGAACTTATCATGTAGAGAGGCTTATTATAATATCATTATCCTACATACATACTCCAATGGGTTTTTCTGTATGCATTGTGGGTAATCACACAGTTCCACTGTAACTGGGACCCCCCCCATTGCCTAATCCTTTAACAACCTCCCCTATCTTTTTAATATTCATAATTTCTGCTATGTAATTGCATCTTTACCCTATAAAAATCCATCTTGGGGTAGCTAGGTGGCACAATGAATAGAGCACCGGCCCTGGAGTCAGGAGGACCTGAGTTTAAATCCAACCTCAGACACTTAACACAAAAACTAGCCATGTGACCTTGGGCAAGTCACTTAACCCCAAATCCCCCCTCCAAAAAGCAAAAAAAAAAAAAAAAAGCAAAATTTCATCTTGCTTTCTCTGAAGTTTCTGGCTCCTCTTGGAACTTAGCCTCTTCATGAGAGACATCAATCTCAATAAGTATCTATACTTGGATTAGAGGTAGTCTGACTCTGAATTCTTTGAGATAGTTCCACAACCACACATCATGAAACCACAACGATCTGATAGAAACTCTACTTATACATTCATATTAAACATTTTCACATTAGTTGTGATGGTAAAGAAGAATTAGAACTAATGGGAAGGACCCTGTGAAAGAAGAAACAAAACAAAACAACAAAACAAAAGGAGAACATCTGCATTCAGACTCCATAGTTCTTTCTCTGGATGTGTGTGGCATTCTCCATCATAGGTCTTTTGGAGTTGTTTTAGGTCCTCGCATTGCTGAGTAGAGCTAAGTTTATCAAAGTCAGTCATCAAACGTGTATTCATTTTCTCTGAAAAAAAAAAAGTTCTCCCATTCTTCATTCCCTGCTCCTCCCCCCTTCCCAGATCCTCTTTGTAGCAAATAAGTAAAATCAAGGAAAAATCACCACCCTAGCTATTTTTGAAAATGTCAGTCTTGTTCTGCACCCCATATTTATCACTTTCTTCCAGGAGGCTGAGGCCGGCTGCCCTATCAGTCTTCCAAAGTCACGCCCCATTGCGTCCAATTTCCAACTCCCACTTGTCTCTGTGCTAGCTTGGCCTCTGGATTTGTCCTGACAACATTTCCTAGAATGAATTTCTCTATCATGTCATGTCCTTCTGTATCAATTTCCTCTATTCACTTGCCTCTGTGAGCACCTCTGTGTCCATTAAATCTTCACCAATTTGACTTCTATTACAAACACCAATTCTAAATCAGTTAGAAGGCATTTATTAAGCATCCATAGGAGGTAATGGAATGAAAAACAAAAATCCAGCCCCTGTCTTCAGAGAACTTACATTCTATGCAAGAGACAACAGCCTACTATGTGCCAGGCAGGAAGCAGCTAGTTAGTTCAGTGGATAGAATTCTGGGCCTGGAGTCAGAAAGATCTGAGTTCAAATTTAGCCTCAGACATTTTACTAGCTGTGTGAGTGACCTTGGGTTAAGTCACTTCACCTCTGTTTGGCTCTGGAGAAGGAAATGGCAAACCACTCCAACATCCTTGCCCAAAAATCCCCTTTGGACAGTATTGATATATTCCGCAGAGTCCTGAAGAGTCAGACATGACTGAACAGCAACAAACCTGTCAAGTATTGTGCTGAGGAAGCAAACGTATTTGCTGTGTTTTGAGCCTTACAACAACCTTGGAAGGTAAGTACTGTTATTATCCTCATTTTGCTATTGAGGAAACTGAAGCAGGCAGAGGTAAATTATACTAAGGTACACCAAATATAAAATATTTATTGTTTTCCTGCAAGCCCAAGAGCACGCCAAATCTGAGAAAGAACCTCTCTTTGTTCAGCCTCCAGAACTGCTGTTTGTCCTTCATTCTCTAAGAGGACCATGCCATGCCATGCTAGTGAATTGGATTTAAATGAGGGAGGGCTGTGCAGCCACTAGCCTCACTTTTTCCTCCACAGCTATCTGGATCCAGTGGCCAGATATGATATCTGGACATTAGAGATGGCCCAGGATGGAGTAGGAGAACTTGCCCTTTTCAAGTAAAGGTCTTTTTTTTTCTTTTTGGAGGGGGAAGGTAGGGCAACTGTGGTTCAGTGACTTGCCCAAGGTCACATGGCTAGTTTTGTGTTGTGTCTGAGGCCTGATCTGAACTCAGGTCCTCCTGACTCCAGGGCCGGTGCTCTATTCACTGTGCCACCTAGCCACCCCTGAGTTAAGGTCTTTAACAGGTCTCGGTTTGACTGAGGTAGTACCCATTAAGTGATTAAGGATGGGTAAGAAATGAGGTAAAGAATGGCCTCTTTACCTAATTTTTTTAAAATGGCTCTGGAGGAGACAGTGAGGCTAGTGACTTTGCATAGCCCTCCCTCACTTAAATCCACTTCATTTGCATGTCATAGCATCACCTCCTTGATGTCATGGTCCTTTCCAAGAATGAAGGACAAGACAAGTACCAGAGAACTATGACATGACAGAGATTAAAATTTATATTCCCTTTGGGCAGAGCATGGGCAGGTAAAAGTGTGATGCTGACCTCCTCACTGGTTCCTCAGAGAAACTCCAGCCTCAGCATTACATCTTTGTATCTAAGGACAATGTATACTAAAGGTCGGGATGGATGGCACATGAAGGAAGTTGTCTGAAGGAGTGAAAGGATTGCCAAGGTAGGAAAGAAGAATCTCTAAGCTCTTGGAGGAGCTGGGACAATGCCTTCTGTTTATTTTATCTGGGCACGCTGACCCAGGAGGACCATAGATTAGGAACTAGAATCAGCTTTAAAGATCATTGAGGCTCACCCTCCCATTTTACAGATTGGAAGGCTAGGACTAGAGATGTTCAGTGATTTGCCCAAGGTGACAGTAGCAGAGTGAGGATACTAACTATAAACCCAACATCCCTTTAAGGGTACCAATCAATAATATGTACTGAATTAAATTGTGAAGTGAGCTTTCTTGGCCTGGGAAGAGACTTCTAGGCAGGAGGAAGAATCAGAGGAAGTGGGTGGAGATCAGTTGAACTATACCCATGGCTTTTACCCTGAGGCATCTAGGTGCCAGCAGTAGATAGAGCTGGACCTGCTGGACCTGGAGTCGGGAAGACCTGAGTTCAAATCCAGCCTGAGATATTTACTAGCTGTGTGACCTTGGGTAAATAATTTACCTCTGCCTGCCTCAGTTTCAACAGTAAAATGAGGTAATAATAGCACTTACCTCCCAAGGTTGTTTTAATACTTAAATGAAAGCAAATATGTTTGCTTAGCACAGTGCCTAGGATATTTGTTGTGGTTCAGTCATTTCGGACTCTTCATAACCCTGTAGACCATATTGGGTCAATACTATCTGTAGGGTTTTCTTTGGAACTGGTTTGCTATTTCCTTCTCCAGAGACAAACAGGGGTCAAGTCTGAGGCTGGATTTGAACTCAAATCTTCCTGACTCCAGGTCCAGTGCTCTATCTACTGAATCATTTAGCTGCCTCTTATCTGGCATACAGTAGGTGCTTAATGCTTGTCCAAGAGTCACACAGCCAGAAAGTATCTGAGGCCAGATTTAAACTCAGATCTTCCTGACTCCATGCCTAGTGCTTTATCCACTGAGTCACTTAGCTGCACACAGTAGGTGCTTAATGCTTATTTCCTTGCACCTTTTACCCCATACCATGGCAAATGTCAGAAAATGTCTGGTGAGTTTGGGCACATAGGTGAAGGGAGCCAGCACTGATTCAGGCCCAGCCAGGGTAAAACTGGCACCATTACTGTCCTGGAGAAGTTTAGTTCTAGTAAAGGAGGCAAAGTCAATTAATGAACTGTCAGCCCAAATATTGATAGCTCCTCAGTCTGCCACAATAGCTTATATTTATGTACAGCTTTAAGGTTTGCCAAGCACTTTACATATATTACAATCTCAACCTCAATATGGTTATGGGAAGATGCTTATTAATACTAATATTAGTTTTGACATTTAATATCTTATGGCCTTAGGTAGGCTTCTCTCTTATTATGAGCAGAGGGATCCCTGCAAATGAATTCATTTCACATTAATTTTCTGACTGTGAGTTTTGCTGACTGTCCATCTGTCTGTCTAACTAAAAATTCCTTCAGTGGATTTACCCACTCAAACTCAGAATTTTAGAGCTGGAAGCGAGGATGTGCTGGCAAGTCTTTAACAACCAGCTCCTTAGAAAAAAAGGTACACAGTGCATACTTTTAAATTTAATCTGCATGATTACCATTTTCTCCATCTCTTTCTTAAGTCTAGACAATCAGCAGTACAATAAATCAAGCCCTGACTTGTAGCATTTGCTCATTTCTATGGTATAAATACTCATGCTGAAAATTTAGCAATCTCATCCAAAGCTAGTAAGAACCTATGGCTTCAAGGTTACATGTGGCCGTCTAGGTCCTCAAGTGTGGCCCTTTGACTGAACCCAAAATTCACAGAAGATATCCTTAAGAAAAGAAATACCCCTTAAGAAAAGGATTTGTTCTGGAAAACTTGAACTCAGTCAAAAGGCCACACCCAGAGATCTAGAAGGCTACATGTGACCTCAAGGCCACAGATTCCCCACCCTTGCTGTAGGAGTTGGCCCTAGCATCAAGTCCAATCACCTCAGTCCAACCCAACAAGCATTTATTAAGTGAATATATTATTTGCAAGGCAGCGCTCTGAATTAGTTCATAGGAATCTTCCCAGGTTTTTCTTAACTCTCCCTTTCATAATTTCTTATGGGATAATAACATTCCATTATTTTCCTATGACATAAATTGTTCAGCCATTCCCCAGTTTGGGGGCACCGACTTTGTTTCCATTTTCTTACTACAACAAAAAGTGCTGCTATGAATATTTTTGTACAAATGTATCCTTTCCTACTTTCTTTTATTTCTTTGGAGTATATGCCTGGTAGTATTGCAGGGTAAAAGTATATGTATAGTTTAATAGTTTTTTGTTATAATTTATAATTCCTTATTGTTTTCTAGAACAGTTAGACCCCTTCACAACTCCACCAATAATGCATTAGTATTACTGTTTTCTGACACCCCTTCCAACAACTGTCATTTTCCATTTTTATCATCTTTGTCAGTCTAATGCTTGTGAGAAAAAAAAATCTTAGAGCTGATTTAATTTGAATTTTTCTTATAATTATTCAAAGCGTTTTTAATATGGTTGTTATGGCTTGCATTTCTTCTTTTATGAACTGCCTGTTCATATCTTTTGACCATTTATTACTTTGGGAATTATTCTTATTCTTATATATTCCTATCATTTCCCTAAAATATCTCAGATATCAGACTTTAGTCAAAGAAATGTGCTGTCAATATTTTCCCCTAGTGTACTGTTTTCTTTCTAATTCAACCTGCATTGATTTTGTTTATACAAAAATGATCAGCTTATTATTAACTATTGCTTGGAGTGGGAACTCAGCCCCAAGGCGGGGGAAAATTCTTGAATTGCTTTTACCTGACTCTGAAATGACTTAGGCTTATGTTAGGATTCGCTGGCATGCCTTGGGCAAACATCAACTCATAACCCTCCTAAGGGTGCCCATAAACTGATTGGGAAACCATAGACAAGAGTGGGAAATCTGTGGATTATTTGGAACAGTGAGCTGGTAATGAGAAGTGCCAACTTGCATTTCTTTGTCATTACTACTGCTGAGGAAGAGTTCTGTCTGCTCTTCATCGACATTAAATTAAGTCAGCAGGCATTTCTTAAATGTCTGATATGTGCTTATGCCCTGGGGGATATAAAGACAAAATGAAAAAACCAAAACAAAATGATCTTTTTCCTCAAGGAGCTTTTATTTTAGGTGAAAAGAATAACCACTTATATAGCACCTACTAAGTGTCAGGCATTATGCTAAGTGCTTTTTACAAATATAATTTCATTTGATCCTCACAATGACCCTACAAAGTAAGTGCTATTATTATCCCTACTTTACAGTTGAGAAAACTGAGGAATCCAGAGGTGAGGTGACACACAGGTAGTAATTGTCTTAGGTGGGATTTAAGGCCAGGTGCTCTACGTATTATACTACCCAGCTACCTATCCTCCTGTGTATCAGGTAGAATTTCTTTTGTTTTTTTTTTTTAATTTGATAGTATTTTATTTTTTCTAATTACATGCAAAGATAATTTTGACATTAATTTTTTTTTCCTTTTGGTGGGCAACTGGGGTTAAGTAACTTGCCCAAGGTCACACAGCTAGGTTTTTGTTTGTGTGTCTGAGGCTGGATCCAAACTCAGGTCCTTCTGACTCCAGGGCTGATGCTCTACTCACTGCGCCACCTAGCTGCCCCTTGACATTAATTTTTTATAAAATTTTGCATTTCAAATTTTCTTCTTCCCTCCCTTCCCTCCACCCTCCCAAGATGGAAACAATTTGATATAAGTTATATATGTGCAATCATGTAAAACATATTTTCATATTAGTCATGTTGTGAAAGATGAAACAGTTGGCAAAAATTACAATTAGCAAAAAGAAAAAAAATGAAAAAATAAAGAAAGTAAAAATAGTATGCTTTGATCTACATTCAGATTCCATCAGTTCTTTCTCTGGAGGTGGATAGCATTTTCTATCATGAGTCTTTTGGAGTTGTCTTAGATCATTATATTGCTGAGAAGAGCTAAATCATTTCATAGTTGATCATCTCACAATGTTGCTATTACTATATACAATGTTGTCCTGGTTCTGATCACTTCACTTTGCATTAATTCATGCAAATCTTTCCAAGTTTTTCCGAAATCTGCCTAGTTTTCATTTCTTTTTTTTATTAATTAAACAAATGTTTTATTAACTTCTGGTTTACATCATTCATTTCCATCAGATTATGAGTTACATTTTTTCCCTACCCACCACCCCAGAATAGCAGTCCCACTAGATATCCCCTCATCCAATCTGCTCTCTCCCATATTTTTTCCCATATCCCCTTCGACTTTGCCATTAGGGCAAGGTGAATCTCTGAGCCCCAATGCCTGGACATCTTAATTTTCAGATCCATTCCCTTCCTCCCTTGTCACCCACTCCCTCTGAGAAGATAAGCAATTCAGTATGTGTTGTACATGTATAGCTATGCAAAACATTACCATAGTAGATATATTGTAAAAGACTGCTTATATTTCCCTCCCACCCTGCTCACCTCCCACCTGGTCCATTCCCTGCTTTGATCCTGTCCCTCTTTGATAGTGGGTACTTCCAACCTCCCCTCCCCCCAGAATGCCCTCCCCTCCATCATCCCCCTTCTCATCCCCCTTTCCCCTACTCAGGAGAGTGAATGAGGGTAAGATATTCCATTTAGTATGTATGTGATTCTCTCCTTGAGCCAACTTCAATGAGAATATGCTTTTGCCTTTTTGCCTTCCTGTTCTTCCCCGCCTCTGCAACTACTTCCCCTTGCCTCTTCTACATGAGATAGTTTACCCTACCCTGTCTCTCTCCATCTCCTCTTGCCACTTTCCTCTCTCACCTCTTGACTTCACCCCTTAAGAATCATCCCTTCCTTGGGGCGGCTAGGTGGCGCAGCAAGCAGAGCACCGGCCCTGGAGCCAGAAGGACCCGAGCTCGGATCCGGCCCCAGACACTCAACACACAAACAAAAACCCAGCTGTGTGACCCCGGGCAAGTCACCCAACCCCAATTGCCCTCCAAAAAAAAAAAAAGAATCATCCCTTCCCATCAAATTCAACCTGTACCCTCTATCCATGTATACCTGTGAACATATGCCATGTACCCTTCTTCAATTATTTTCATAATGAGAAAGGTTTCATCAAACACAGTTATTGTTTTTCCATGTAGGCCTGTAAATAGTCCAACTTTGATAAGTTCCTTTTGATTTCTTTTCCTTGATTACCTTCTCAAGCATCTCTTGCTTCTTGAGTCTGAATGTCAAATTTTCTATTCAACTCTGGTTTTTTCATCAAGAATGCTTGAAAGTCCTCTATTCCACTGAATGACCATATTTTCCCCTGAAACAAGATACTCAGTTTTGCTGGGTAGGTGACCCTTGGGTTCATTCCCAGCTCTTTTGCCCTCTGGAATATCATATTCCATGCCCTTCAATCCCTCAGTGTAGAAGCTGCCAGGTCCTGTGCTATTCTGATTGTGTTTCCACAATATTGAAATTGTTTCTTCCTGGCTGCTTGTAGTATTTTCTCCTTGATCTGGGGATTCTGGAACCTGGCTATAATATTCCTGGGAGTTTTCTTTTTGGGATCTTTTTCAGGAGGTGATCTGTGGATTCTTTCAACCTCTATTTTGCCCTCTGGATCTAAAACATCAGGGCAATTTTCCTTGAGAATTTCTTGAAGGGTGATTTCTAGGTTCTTTCTTTGATCATGGCTTTCAGGTAGTCCAATAATTTTTAAATTATCTCTCCTGGATCTATTTTCCAGGTCAGTGGTTTTTCCCATGAGATATTTCACATTGCCTTCTATTCTTTCATTTGTTTGGATCTGTTTAATAGTATCTTGATTTCTCATAAAGTCACTAGCTTCCATTTGCTCCAGTCTAACTCTGAAGGAATGAATCTCCTCAGTGAGCTTTTGAGATTCTTTTTCCATCTGGCAAATTCGACTTTTTAAGGCATTCTTCTCCTCATTACCTTTCTGAGCCTCTTTTGCCATTTGAGTTAGTCAATTTTTTAAGGTGTTATTTTCCTCAGTCAGGCTGTTGACTGTCATTTCATACTTTTCTTGCATCTTTTTCATTTCTCTTCCCAAATTTTCCCCCACTTCTCTTATCTGCTTCTTAAGGTCCTCTATGGCCTGTAGCCAGCTTGTATTTTCATTTGGGGCTTTTGGTACAGGAGTTCTGACCTCACAGTCCTTCTCCATACTTTGAGCCTCTTTGCCCCTAAAATAGGAGTCCAATGTTGAACTTTTCTGTTTATTTTGTTTCATTTGCCTAGGCATGTTGCCACTTAATTACTTGATTTTTGGGCTTGTTGCCACAGTAGGACTCTGCCACCAGACAGGGGAGCTTCCGCCCAAACGTGGGGTCTTCACAACTTCCGCCAGTTGTGTGGCCTCTGTAAAGCCTCCACCCACTCTGGCAGGTTGGATACCCACCCCAAACTTCCCCCCCAGACCACAATCCAGATCCAGGCAGTTTAAAGCAAGAGCGATTAACCCCCAGACTGATTGCTGGATCTCCCTACAATTCGCAGACCAGGAGCTAGAGCCACTACGCTGCAAAATGGCTTCTGTGCAGCTGTTTCTTCAGCAGCTTTTTGCCCCCAGGGGAGGAAGCCACATGTTCCCCAAATACTGGTCCCCAAGTCCATAGGGCACTAACCTCTCACTTTGTCCTAGGCATATCTGTGCTGATAATTCTGGAATCGCCACAATTGCTGGTGTTCTGGGGTCTCTCCAGCCGGCTGGAGGCCCGGCCGCCCTGGGGCTAAAACCGCGGACCTGGGCTCGGCTCTGTGAGCTGCACTGTCGTTTCCCAGTGCGCTGTGCTGCCTGCTCTCAGAGTGCTGTGCTACCTGCTCTCAGAGCGCTGCGCTGGCCGCTCCCTGCAGGGCTGCTGGGCTGTCCTCAGCAGGAGGTTAGCTTCTCTGTGCCGTTCTGCGGGTGCTGGGGCTCCAGAAGTTGTTTGGAGTCCCCTTTCACATTGTTTGAAATTTGTGTGGGGCAGAGCATATTGGAAATGCTGTTTCTACTCCCTAGTTTTCATTTCTTATAGCATAATAGTATTCCATTACATTCATATACCACAACTTGTGCAGCCATTCCCAATTAATGGGCATCCCTTTAGTTTCCAACTCTTTGCCACCAAAAAAAAGAACTGCTATAAATATTTTTGTACATGTGGGTCCTTTCCCTTTTTTTATGATCTCTTTGGTTAGCAGGTGGAATTTTGCAAACTAATTTGGTCATAGACTATTTGGGGGCTGGAAATAGGTTGATGGAACCCATAAATCCTAGGTCAGTTTGGCTAGAATGTAGGGTGGTTGAAAAAGTGTATCTGGAGATATGGGGCAGCTAGGTGGAGTATTGGGTAGAGAGCTGAGACTGGAGTCAAGAAGACCCATCTCCCTGAGTTCAAATCTGGCCTTACTAGTTATGTGACTCTGGGTAAGTCACTTAACCCTGTTTGTCTCAGTTTCTCAATCTGTCAAATGAGCTAGAGAAGGAAATGGCAAACCACTCTAGTATCTTTGCTAAGAAAACCCCTCAATGGGGTCACAGAGAGTTGGACATGACTGAAGGGACTAACCAACAATAGGGGATATAGAATAATCTTCAAGGTAAAGCATGTCAAAAAATAAGAAATTAAGGCTAGTTTCTTGCCACAAAGTTGCCATGCATAGCAAGTATATTTATTTGGGTAAATACAAAGATGCAAAATGGGAAAGCTTCTATATATTTGCAGTACCTACATTAAGGGGTAACTGGGAGGAAAGAATTTTCTAAACCTTAAGGTGCTATATTAATGTGAATTATTTTGTGTTTTAGATGGAAAATGTTATTAGCATCATTTTTTTTATTGTGGAATCCATATTCACACTATGAAGAACCCAGCTTGGGAAATACTAATAGAAGCATAAGACTCTGTCTGCTTTCCCAGTTAATCAAGTAGATACAGAGTGTCCCAAAAGTCTTAGTGCAACTATTAAGTTATTGAAACTTAAAACTGTTTCTGTAGCTAAATTAGTTTGGAAAATTCTACCTGATAGTCAGTAGAATAGACAGCTAGGTAATGCATTTAGATAGAGTGCCTGACTTGGAGTCAAGAAGATCAGAGTTCAAATCCTGCCTCAGATACTTAATAGCAGTGTTGATGAGGGGCTAGAAATGTTGTGGGAGAAACCCCCAGGGATGCAGGGATCCTGAGACCAGAGTTCCCAGGGTAAGGTCACCTGGAATGAATTCACAGACTCAAGCATTCTTTAAGTCAAAGTGGCAAAGATTCATTGTTAGTGTTTTCAGTGGGCAAGAGTTTTTAAGGAACCTGCCACCTTAGAGGGATACAGTTAAAGTTTATATAGGATAAACTATAGTAAAACGTGCCAAATATGCCAACTAGGTGAGTCAGGGAGGGATTAGGGCATGGTTAAGGAGTGGTCAGTTCTTGAACATGAACTTTTAGTTATCTACTGTGAAGATATTTTACCCACTGGGTAAATAGCCCAAGAGGGTGGGGGCTACAGGGAGATGGGGTTTTAGGCTTGAAACTTCACTAAGTCAACTAATGATCAGGGCTGACTGAGAAATACCCAGGCTACCCCCATCAATGTCTTGTTAGACAAGATAAACTTAAGGGAATATACATATGGCTATGTCCAGGATACATATGATAGGTCAGTGAATAGTAAATATCCTTCTAACCCAGTACACAGCTAGGTCAAACTACTAACTTCTATAGGTGCAACTGGCTACTGTATCAGGAAGAGAGAGAAGTATTTTGCTAGGGCATGCTGCCCTTGGCTGGAGACAAACTGCCTGAGACAAGATAGATTTGACGCTAGGGAGAGATGTGATTTCAGAACTGGAGTTCAAGCACAGGCCCCCAAGCACCCCATCAGTGTGAGCCTGCACAAGTTGCTTAACCTCTGTTTCAGTTACCTACAAAATGGGGATAATCAGCAGCAGCTACTTCCCAGGATTGCTTCAAGGACCAAATAAGATGCTAGAAAAGAGAAGAAATAAACTATACTTTGTATAGCCTACAATTTTTTATAATGCATAACTTGGGACTTTAGTTTATAGGACCCTGAGCATAGGACTGGAAGGGGCCTCAGAGGCCATTACAGATGAGAAAACCCAGGCCAAGATAAACTGGGCCTACAGCCCAGGGAAAGTGACTTGCCCAAGGTCACAGAGGTAGTCTGTGGGAAAATCAGGATTTGAACCTTGGCCGCCTCATACCAGAGGCACTGCAAATTGGTTTATCCACAGATGACTACTTAACATAAGACTTATCTCTCCTGACTGTTTTATAAAGCCCTGGTTGGCAGAGACAGTGTTTTCTTAATCTTCTATATCTCCCACAATGACCCAGCATTGGGCTGGACACCTAGTACTCAATAATCCCTTGATCGATATGAAGATGATACATGATGCTATTGACTCACATTACAGCGTGAGTTTTGAATATCTTTCCAATAGTGGTCAAGGGCTGTACCAAGTCATCTTCAATCCATCTACTCTCTCTCACTCAATCCCCTTGCAACCAAAGACACACATTTGGTACCAAAATAAGGCCAAAGGCTTACAGATGGGCAAGTATCGCGCCCTATGCAAGGCTGCTTTCATTCAAGGACTGGCCCTCCCTCCACACACACCCCACCCCCAGCCCTGCTCCCTCCCCGTTGCCCTCCTATGACAAGCTTCCTGGAATCTTGGGATTTGTTTGAGGTACCCTGGGAGCTATGAGATGTAGATAAATTGAAGGGTGGGAGGGAATGTGGGAAGAGCAATGAGAATAATTAGGGAGGGGAGGGATTGATCTGTGATGAAAAATTAAGGAAGCAAAACACTCTGGGTCTGGCTCAGCTGTGACTAAACCGAGACATGATCACTTTCTGAAGGGGGAGAGGACCTGGGTGGGGGAGGAGGGGATTGTGATGAAAGAAACAGGAAGAAAATGAAGACAAAGAAATTGAGGAGTAATGGCAAGAAAGGCAATGTAGGCTATTTCTCCACACACCCAGTTTAGGGGGGAGGAAGAAGGGAAGAATGCCAGCAGCTTTTCAGTACACTTTCAGACTGGTCTGACCTAAGGGATCAAAGGAATGCCAGGAATGATTGTGTTCTAGCCCCTGGCACAAGTCAGCCCGGTGATGTTGTGGGAGGAGTGCTGGAATGAGAGTCAGGAAGACCTGAATTCAAATCTTGTCTCAGATGTTTACTAGCTTTGTGATCACAATCTTTCTTAGCCTCAGTTTCCTCATCTGTAAAATGGGGATAATAGCCCCTATACTTCACAGGGTTGTTGTGGGGCTCAGAGGAGATACTTTGCAGTCCATAAAGTGCTATAAGAAATGTTAGTGATGATTATAAGAACTAGAAAGGAGCCGGCTGGGCTCTCCCTTACTCTCCCCAAAGGGGCAGCTATGAAGCCTCTTTATATTCTAGAATTTTAAGATCATGGGATTTTGATTTGGTTTTGTGGGTTGTTTTTTTTTACTTTTTTGGAGGAGGGGGTAGGGCAGGGCAATTGGGGTTAAGTGATTTGACCAAGGTCACACAGCTAGTAAGTGTTAAATGTCTGAGGCTGGATCTGAACTCAGGTCCTCCTGACTCCAGGTCTGGTGCTCTATTCACTGTACCACCTAGCCACCCAGATTATGGGATTTTGAACTGAAAGGAATCCTAGTCTGGTCCAACCCTCTCCTGTTACAGATCCATAGAGGGGGCACAGCAGGAGTTCAAACCCCTGAATTCAAATTTAGTCTTCTATATCATATCAAGGCAACATTGACCACAAATACATTAATCGATATTGCTGCCAGTTTGGAGGGCACGACCTCAAGGAAATGGGACCCAGGCCAGATAATATTCATTGGAGAGGGGGAGAATAGGCCATAATATTCTTTCCTACCCAGTAGCCGGAAATCAGCATGAAGAAATAGGAGGATAGAAGAGAAGGTATAGGAAACTCCAATAGTAAACTTTGCTTGTCAATTTTGTTGAGGCAGGTCTGGGTAGTGGAGACAAGAGATGGAAAGGCAGGAAGGAGAGATGAAGGAAACAAGGATAATATTACTCTGGCAGATGGGGCCAGTGGGAAAGAAGGGAGAACCCATCCTTGAAATGAATGTGGAGAGGAGCCTATGGAGGATAAAAGGCTTATTGTGGAGAGAGAAAGCAAACAGGAAAATGAACAGGGAGAGAGTAGAAGAGGGGGTATGTGGTGCCTATAAATGACAGGATGGAGTCAAAGATGGAGGGGGTGGATGACAGAAAAAGTAGAAGCTGGTGCAGGTTAGGGAACTCATTGGCCCTGTACATGGTATAAAGTAGTGGGTTTTCCTTCCATTCACAGGACCTCAGGATAGGGCTTTACAGTTTATCTGGGCTAATGAATAGATGAACAGTAATCTCTAATTAGTTATCCAGACTCCACTGGAAGACTTTCACTTAATGAGGATTCAATACTTCTTGAAGCAGCCCATTCTGCTTTGCAACTGCTCTCATTTGTGAGGAATATTTTCCTAATATCAAACTGAAATCTGCCTTTCTGCAGTTCTATTGCTTTTAGTTCTGTTATGTCTGCTGAGGCAAAGCAGAATGAGTCTAATTTGTCTTTCATAGTCAATAAATAAACATGCATTAAGCACCTGCTATGGGTCAGGTTCTGTGCTATGATTAGGGAAGCAGTGGGATACACTGGAAAGGGTGTTGGAGTCAGAGGACCTTAGTTTCAAATCCTTAGCTTTATGTGACTGTGTGAATTTGGGCAAGTCAAATGTAAAATGAGGGGGTCAGGCTGGTTGGCTTGTAAAGTCTAAATCTACAGTGTCCATTATCCTATTACTGTGCCTAAGGTAGGTATGGTTTGCTTGTCCTCACAGTTATAGAGAGATTCCATTGGGTTAGTAAGTGAATGCATAAGTGCATTCAAAGAATAAGGAATGGTCCAAGTGGGATGGTGTTGATCAGAGAAGACTTCTTGAAGGAGGTGAGGAATTTTGAAAGAAGAAAAGACAGCAATCAAATGTTGGGTACCCCATCCATGGTCAATTCTATTCCCTGAAACTCAAAGGACCATGGACAACCATGGGCATAGCCTCTGTGGATGAAGAACCTTTATAGTCTCCCTACAGAATATAGTCTCCCTGGGTCTGCCTAAATATCTTCTTGGCTTTAGTTGTACTTTTGACCTTGGTTCCAATTTTCCTCTCCTCCATCCTCTTCCCTGCAACCCCCATTCCTACCTCTATGAGAGGCTTGGAAGTAAAACTTTTCCAGTCTTTTCATGCTTCCTTCTGCCAACCAATAATCTTTTTTTTTTTTTCTGGAGGGCAATTGGGGTTAAGTAACTTGCCCAAGGTCACACAGCTAGGATTTTTTGTTTGTTTATTTGTGTGTGCATTAAGTGTCTGAGGCCGAATCCGAACTCAGGTCCTTCTGACTCCAGGGCCAACGCTCTACTCACTGTGCCACCTAGCCGCCCACCAACCAATAATCTAACAACATTGTTGTTGTTCAGTCGTTTCAGGCATGTTCAGCTCTTCAGGATTCCAACTGATGTTTTCTTGGCAATGATACTGGATTGCTTTGCTATTTCCTTCTCCAGGTCATTTAATAGATGAGGAAACTGAGGCAAACGGGGTTAAGTGACTTTAGTGGCTTGAGGCCAGATTTGAACTCACAGAGATGAGTCTTCCTGATTCCAAGCCCAGAACTGTATCTGCTTTGCCACTAATATGGGGTGACCAAGGCTTTACCTCAAGGTAGTGACATCTATGGAATTACTCTTCCTTCCCCTGGAAGATTTCCTGAGATGGGAAGATTCTTCTTATATTTGCCTCAGGTTCTACCTTCCCCTCAACCCCTGAAGGGTATAGGAAGGACAGTCTACAGGGCTGATAACACCAACAATTGAATTGTCTTCTGTACCTCTGTCATGGCCCTCCTTTTCCCTCTCAATATCCTAGTTACAGTTTTTCTGGGAAGCATGCCCTCAGATGGTGCAATGGGAACCACTCATTCTTTGTTTATGCCTATTTAATCTGATGTGAAAATCAAACATGCTGAGGATTTAAGCCTGAGTTAGTGGAAAGAAGAAAGACTTTGCTAAGGTGGTTTAGCAGGAGAGCTAGGGCAAGAAATGAAAAATGGGAGAGGGGAGACAGGACTCAGCAATAACCATAGCAGAGAACCCCATGGTGGGTTCTCTGAACAGAAAATGCTCCTTTCTTTAGCCTCTTCAGTCCCCTGCCCAAGGGAATCTATAGAGTTATCTCACTCACCTGGTCAGGCCTCTTTCCAGCTTCAGAATCCCTGTGTTCCCTCTACCTACCTTCCCTTCATTTATCTATACCAGGCATATTCAGCAACTTTAAGCAGCCCTCATAAATCAGTCCTTCAAGCTATTTTATAATTCTTCTTATTCTTCTCTAAGAAACTAACAATCTTCTGCCTCTCAAGCTTAAACCCACAATAAAACCAACCTTCTTGGTACCACATTGCCCTAATCAGCAAGGGACAAGCTTCTGCTATGGGACGCTTCCAGGGGCACAGGTCACCCTCCCTCACAGCCTGCTTCTTTGTCTGATTCAGGCCTATTGTCAGATGACAACTGGCCTACTTTCTCCTGCTGCAAGTTTCCTTTGGTTCCTGTGACCTCCCAGAGCTCTCCTCTCATTGATTATCTGTGAACCTAATTACATATTTCTCTGCAAAGGGTGGCTTGTCTCTTCCCTGGGTTGAAATCCTACCAGGTTATTTTTCTCATCTAATTTCTAGTGTAGCAGGCTGGTAGGTGGTTGAAGCAGAGTCTGTCTTAGGTCTCTGGGTATCATTTTCTTTTTTCTTGCTCTATCAACCTTTCTTGAGGTAAGGGAAAATCTCCAAAGTGAACGGGAATGTGGGAGCCCTTGCTCCAAATCTGTACGCTCACCTCAAATAGCTGATCCATGCAAAATCTTGTTTCTACCTTCACTCTTGGAAGCCTCTATCTCTCCATTTACACAGCTAGCCTTTGAGGTCAGGCCTTTATAATCCCTCACCTGGACTACTGAGATAGTTTTCTAACTAGTCTACCTACCTCAAACCTCTCCCCACTCCAATTCACCTTCCACTCAGCTGCCAAAGTAATTTTCTTAAAATGTATGCCTAAACATGTCTTTCTTTCTCTCTGTCTCTATCTGTCTCTGTCTGTCTCCGTCTGTCCACCTCTCTGCCTCTATCTCTCTGCTGTCCCTCTCTTTGTCTCTTTTTCTCTGTCTTTCTCTATGCCTGTCTATCTTCCTCTCTCTGTCTCTCTGTCTCTGTCTCTCTGCCCTCTTTGCCTCTGTTTGTCTCTCTGTCTTTCTTTGTCTCTATCTGTCCCTCTCTGTCTCTGTCTGTCCCTCTGTCTCTGTCTGTCCCTCTCTACCTCTATTTGTATGTTTCTCTCTGTCTTTGTCTGTCTGTCTCTATCTCTGTCTTTGTCTCTCTCCCTCTGTCTCTATCTGTATATCTCTGTCTGTCTGTCTGTCTGTCAGGCTTGGTCCCTACTAGGATAACACAGGAGTTCCATCAGCATGTTACTTAAGCAAGAGTTAGGACACTATTCTCCAAAGTAGGAGACGTAAAGAGCACTTAGGAGAACAGTTTTACCTTGCCCTAGAATATATCCAAACCTATAACCCTGTTCTAAGTTATTCCTCTTTCATTATGGACTGCCAGCCCCTTAGTTTTCTGTCAGATGCTTCTGTCTCCAAGCCAATCTGAAGGAGTCTTAAGAGATTCCCTGAGCCCAAAGGCCAAATGTAATCTATCTACTCTGCTCACTTAACTCTCTACTTTTATAATTCTGTTCCACAGACCATCAAGTTGGTGGGTCACTGTTGTCCTTTAGAGAATTCAGCGGGTGATAGTTTTTCTGCTTTTTTATTAGCCCTTCCATAGTCTGGATCCTTGGAAATCTACTTCATTCCTCTTTGGCTGGGATTTTGCATAGATTTATCTGACAATCATTTCTGGGGATACTTTTACCTTTTTTTAAAAAAAGCAATTCCATATCTTTGTTTCGTGGGTTGTAAAAAAAAAAGATAGGTATGGTTGGAATAGGAGATAGGCTGTTGTGCAGTGAGGGCAAGGGATGGATCATTTGTGTGTTAGGCTGGTACCTAGGGAGTGTTAAAAGGCTCAAGGACAGCTTTCAGCATAAGGGGCAATAACAATGATAATCACTGGAGCCACTAGGTGGCACAGTGGATAGAGCACTGGGCCCAGAGTCTGGAAGACTTATCTTCCTGAGTTCAAATGTGACCTCAGACACTTACTATCTGTGTGACCCTGGGCAAGTCAGTTAACTCTGTCTGCCTCTGTTTCCTCATCTGTAAAATGAGTTGAAGAAAGAAATGGCAAGTTACTCCAGTATCTCTGCTAAGAAAACCCCAAATGGGCTCATGGAGAATTAGATACCACTGAAAAATAACAACATATAACAATAATAGCTAGCATGATATAGATATAGCATTTTATCCTCAACAGTCCTATAAAAGTAAGCACTATGATTACTCCCCTTTCACAGATGAGGAAACAGAAGCACAGAAAGGTTAGGTGATTTGTCCAGGGTCACACATCTAGTGTCTGAAGTAGGATTTGAACTCAGGTCTTTCTAACTCCAAGGAAAACACCCTATCCACCAAGATACCTCTTGTACAGGTGGATGGAGGAATGTTGTACATTGTACAAATGGAGGTATTGTTGACTGCCATACTCAGTGGGACTTGGGACATACTTAGCTTAGTGACAGCTCTGGGGAGCATAACCCCTTTGACCTATAAAGTAATTTTGCTGCTGATGTCATGTAGTACAAACACAACTCTGTCTGTGTCCTGAACCACATACTATCTTCCTGAATAGATGCTGACCCCTCCTCCAACTCCCTGTTGTCTTTACTTGAATTTTATTCTTGTTTTCATCTTTACAGAAAATGACACATAAATCACAGATTCAGAGTTACTAGCAGTTGGTACAGTTCCATATCTCAAACACTTCAATATCAAGTTGTTTTCTCACTGTATGTACAGTATTTACATAGGGAATGGTGGTGGGCTATAATCTAACACAGAGACAAAGACAAGGGGTGGGGCAACAGGTGGAAAGGTGGGAGAGAACATCAGATCAATCTTTTGATACAGAGTAAAAATAGACACGCCAAGGATCCTCCTCTTAGGACCTTCTTTTCAGGAAGTATTGTCTAGAAGAGAGGGATGAGGAGAAAGAGGAGTCTCTCTTGTAGGGAGCTGGGTCCTTCTTGTTAAGCTTTATCTATGGTCTGGGGAAAGTTGTGAGAACAGAACTGTGTGTGTGTGTGTGTGTGTGTGTGTGTGTGTGTGTGTGTGTACGCTCCAGTGTGGAAACGTGTGTGGGGGGTGTAGGTGTGTTTGCGGGTGGTGATGTCAGCATGCCAAATCATGTTGTTAAGGCTAGGGCTGTATTAGTAGTTGAATAAAAGAAGCATGTATCAGAGCCCACCAGAGTTAGGAGCACACCCTGTCTTAATAAGCACAGGGGCAGGGATGCCCTACTAATTAATAGGTCACACTAGTAGTGCCTTAACTTTTTTTTTTTCTGGTTATTCAGATTTCAGATTTCATCTGTGTAAGGAATTTCCAGTGTGGAAATTCCCTCTACCAATAGGGATTGGCAATTTAGATATTAAATCTTCAGAGATCTCTTAAAATCTTAGAAAATTTCATGGGGCACCAAGAAGTTAAGAGGCAAATTTGTCAGAGACAGAATTTGAACCTAGGTTTTCCTAACTGCAAGGCCAGACCTCTATCCAGTGTCTTACTTACTACAGAATAGTTAGAAAGGATCTGTATGGATGTATACTCCTATGCTCATGTGTTTGTGGGATAAGTAACTACATTTGTGTGGGCTGTACTAGTTTCTGGAGGTCATGGTAAGAAACTGACACTGGTTTCCTGCCTTAATCTTCAGAGATCACCTCCATTCCCTGGCTGTGACTGAACCCTGCTGTATATTTTGTTGAGGCTAATTTCAATAGTCTTGTCTGACTCTGGCCTTTGGGGGAATAATATTGTCTTCCACTGGAATGATACAAATGAATAAAAAAAGCACAAATGTTGCATGAATTGCATGGTAAGTGAATCTCCTGAAAAACAAAGCCAAAAATAAAAAAACAGGTGTTAGGCACCTAAGAAGGCCAGTGGCTGGATGTGTGCCCCATCAGAGCAGGCAGCCACAGGCACCTGTGAGAGGTGAGGCTGGGAACAGTAAGTCCTTCCCCTACCCAGGTGGCAGGGTCTAGACCTGGGGGCTCCGAATAAACCTAATCAAAGGTGGGTGTTAGCACCTGTGATAAACAGAATCGGGTGAGATGAAGGGGATTCCAAAGGGATGTGTCTCAGATCCCTCAGGCAAGTAGCCACAGACCCCAATGGATTGCTAGAGCACAGAACGGGGTGAGTGTCCCTGGCTGGGGCATGGACACTGCGTGCCTGAAAAGGGATTTCAAGTGGTTCAGAGTGTACAGTGGTTGGGAAACAGGACCACATGCCTGGTGCCAATGAGAGGTAGGTTTTGAGTAGGAATCAGTGTATTAGTAATGGGAAAAGTGTAAGTGGGAGCTTCAGGTCCCTCAGTGATTAGCAAATGAAGGAACCTCAGGTCCTCTCATGGGAGGGTAGGGATGGATACAAAGGAAGGAAGACTGTCTGAGGGAAGTGGCCACTTGGTTTAGTATTGAGGGTATTGGAATTGGGGTTTGTGTCTTCTGTCTTTTTGAGAGCAGTAAACCACACAGGTCTTCAGAGATGAATAGGATGGATCTGAAAAGGGGCTGAAATGGGGGGGGGGGATGGGTAATGCTAGAGGATACTTTGGAATCAAGACTACAAAAGAGTCAGTGAAGAAAGGCTCTGAAGGGATGGGTTAGGAAAGCAAAGTGTTGCTAGAAATAGGGAGGCAAAGAGGTTTAGCAGGGATGGTTTAAGGGTAGTGAGGGAGTCTTCTGAGGGTAGGAGATAAAAGATAGGAGAGAAAAAGATCAACATGGTCCAAAGCCTTGTCCAAGACTAACATAGTAATTGTTCAGTGCCACTTAACAGGGGATACTGAGGGGTCTATGGAGTGCAGGGTGAGGTTGGGAAGAGTCTCTGGAGAAGCCACATGGACCAAGCCCCCTTTGCACTATCCAGAGGCTTGGGGCCCTGCCTCTCGGGTACTCCTACCGACAAAACACCAAGGGCTACTGTTCCCTGGGGAGAAGTGTCCTGCAGAGGCTCCATCAGGGGCAGCCCTTGACTTAAACCATCTTCTCATCTGGCTGCATCGGGTTGGGTCTCTCCGTTTGCCTTTCCTCTTCAATGGCCGCCTCTTCCTCCTCCTCCACAGATTCCTCTTGCTTCTCTGCTTTCCGAGTCAGGGCTTCCCCCCCAGATATGGTCCCCAGCACTTTGGTGCTGTGTTCCTGAGCTTTGGCCCTGAGGGCAGCAATGCTGTTTTCCCTCAGTTCCTCTTGAGAGATGGTGGCTGCCTGGGGGTCAGGGCCCCGCTCTTCCTTCTCACTCTTGTCAAGCTTGGGCAAGGCTTGACGCTCCACCTCGGGTTTCCTCCCGGTCTCCGCAGCTGCCTCCAGAGACTTTTTGTGCATCCCTAAAAAGAATTGTTGGTATTCGGGTTTAGAAAAGCGCCTGGGCATGGGAAAGCCATCTTGAACTGAAAACAGCAAAGATAAAAGAGAGGCCAGAATTAAAGGATGAGCAGAAAGCCTTGCTTCCCACAGAAGTCACCCCAAGGCCTAAGGGCTGTGGGCATTAGGGAAAGGGATGAGAAAATAAAGCTATAGAAGTGAAACCTAGAGCCAGGGAGTGGGGCAGATCAAGGATGAAGCTTCAGGGCACTCAGGGTAGAGGTCCCAGTCTGAGGTGGTGGCTGGGGACCTATGTATTCAGAGCATCTGTTAGTCAGTCATTCAATTAAACTCTTTCTGTGTACCAGGCATGGAGAATGGGGTAAAATGGACATACAAAGAAAGACAAAAATACAGTTCCCGCATTCAAGGTGTTCTTGTTAGAAATTCACCCAGAAAGTAGGATAGAGAATGAGATTTGTAGAGGGGAGAGAGGAAAGGAAGGCCATCAACCTTGAGAGCAGGGGTTCTCAAAGTGGGGCCCATAAGCTTTAAAAAACCATAACTGTATTTCAGTATAACTGATTTCCTTTTTAATTAATTCTATGTAATAAAAAATAGGTTCTATGTGTTTGAAAATATAATTCTGAGAAGGGATCCACAGGTTTCACTGGACTGTCAAAGGGGTCCATGGCACATATGGAGTATGATTAAACCCTGTTTTAGAGGGTTTCTAGGGACCCAGGAGGCAAATCAAAGGGATTTTTGTTCACCTCAGGCCTCCAGATCTAGACTGTCTTATCCACGAGCTCTAAAGCTTGGGGCAGAGAGAAGAGATGGAAAAACCCTACAGCAGTGGGAGAAACTGTACCCCCATATTTACTGAAGAGGGGAAGGACTCCTCAAAGGAGCCATTGAGACAGATGAGTTATTGGATATGAAAGCATAGCTCTCCAGTAAAAGAGGATGAGTTTAGGTAATATTAACTGGAACAGGCTCTCGAAGATACTTATTATCTGAGCTCTCACATCTAGACAGCAATATACATTTTCTCAGATTCCGAGCTCTGGACAGAGATGCTTTCTCTAAGGGCTAGCAAGTCCCTAATAGAATCTCCAGGGCAGGATTTGATTAGGGATAGAAACACTTCATTTCCAGGATTTCAGGCCTCTTTTTCAGTCACTCCCTTCTCCTCCCTACACCTCACTCCATCTGGTTAGAAGCCATCCGTATTCCCCACGCTTTTCTTTTTTTGGAATTAGTACAGGACCTACAAGGAAGGTACAGAGCTCCGACATCCTAGCCCAAGACAACTGCTTCCCTAAAGGGCCCTAATGCCCTGCTAAGGGTGCTGGTATCTTACCAAGTAGCCATGGGGCACAGGACTCCATGATGCCATCCTTGGCAGATTTGAGAATGGACTCAGGCAGTGGAATAGAATGGCGAACCATAGCTCCATACAAGCCATATTCTGCCATGACACTGCTCCGGCCCCAGCACTTCTCTCGTTTCCTCCATTTGGCTCGGCGGTTTTGGAACCAGACCTACGGGGGAGAAAGCAAAGAGTGGTGTAGTACAGTGAACAGAATGCTGGACAGTCACAGAGCTAATAACTTTCAAGTCCCTTCTTAGACCCTTATTAGCTATGTGACCATGAGCAACTCACAAGTCTCCGGATCTCACTTTCCTTGTCTGTAAAATAAGGGATTTGGACCAGATGGCCTCTGAGACTCCTTCAATTTCTAAATCTATGATTCCGTGGTCTGAGTCACATGTATTAAAGGTAAGGCTCAAAGCCTCCTAGAAACACTAACTCATACATTAAAAAAAGTGATGAGGTCCCAACTCTATCACAGAATTCAGTGTTTCCCAAGGTGATGGTGGATGTGGTGATTATCCAGAGTCAGTAAACTCTTATGTTGTAGCCTACAACTTCCTCTTTCTCAATAGGATCTAAATGCAGACCTCTACGATAAGGAAATAGTTGGAAAAAGTATTTGGAATGAGAAAAGGAGGTTTTGAAGCCTTGCTCTCCAGGTTACCGAGGGTTGTAATGTTGGACTATATTCTCTATCTGCAAAATGGGGCCCATAACTATTACCCACATCGCTGGGTTGTGAGGATAATAATATGCCAATAAGTGACATCATGCATGTAAAGCCAGACATCAATGTCAGCTCCAATTATCACTGCAGCCTATCCCTACCTCCCCCAATCTCTGAACCACAGGGACAGCTGAACTTGCTGAGTAGGCAAGTCATAGCATTACAGCAAGGTGAGGTGATCCAGGGAGTAAGCATGGAACAGCATTTGAACTCCCTTGTCCTCTATTTCCAGATCTGTGCACTTTCCACTGAAATCTAAAAAGGAAGAAGGGGAGAGTGGAGGACTAGGAAGGGAAAACAGGACCAGGTAGAAGGTGATATTCAGATCTAGAGAGAAAAGGGATTTGCGGTGTGGCTTTTCCTAAATCTGTTAGGCAGCTAGGGGATCAAGTCGACAGAGCCAAGGACCCGAAGTTAAGAAGACTGGAGATCATAATCCTCCCTCAGATACTCACTGGCAGTGTGATTCTCTCTGTCTGCCTCAGTCCCCTCCTCTGTAAAACGGAGACGATGGCGGGTACTTGCCAGGTTGTGAGATCATATTTGTAAGATGCTTGCAAACCTTAATTTAGTTGTATATCAGTGTATCAGTATGTCAGTGTTGTAATTATCACTGGCCTGAGAGTAAGCTTAGGGCCCTTCACCCAGTTTTACATGGCCTCTCAATGTTAACTCCCTACACTAAAGCA
This sequence comes from Gymnobelideus leadbeateri, assembly GCA_011680675.1. Taxonomy (NCBI): domain Eukaryota; kingdom Metazoa; phylum Chordata; class Mammalia; order Diprotodontia; family Petauridae; genus Gymnobelideus; species Gymnobelideus leadbeateri. The sequence goes on along the minus strand of WOXC01012149.1, from coordinate 394,364 downwards.
ATCTCACTTTTACATAGAGGCAAGGGGTAAGGAAAGGGCTTACAGTTTAGATTCTTTCAGGAGCCCCAGGAGATCCCTGCCTGAGGAGTGATGAGTGATTGTTGGCCCTCGGGTAACGGTGGAACAGTGTTTAGGTGAAAAGAAAGAACCCTGCCTTGCAGTCATGCGGGGAAGATTTGAGGCTTGGGTGGGGGCGCGTCGCGGAGAAGGGGGAAGGGGCCCGCCTCTCGTCTCCTGGACGCAGGCAAAAAAAGACCCTCATCTCTTCAGCAAATTGGCGGCTGCTTCTCTCCGCTTTGACCCCCAGGGGCAGCGAGTACCGAACCAGAGAAGAAGGGAAAGGATGGGGACGAGGATGCGGGATAGAGATGGAGATGAGGGTTGGGGGGAGGGAGGAAGAGGGGGGTAGAGATCGGCTGGGGAAAATCTATTAGTTTTCTCTCTCTGATTTCCATTCTTCTCCTGTCGCCTCTCTCTTTCTCTCCCGCCCTCCATCCATCCTCCTTTCCCTCCTCTCCCCCTCCCGCTCCACGGCCCCCGCCTCCTCCCCCACCAGCCTTTCCCTTGCCTGTGGAGGTATCAGCTTTTGATGAAAAATTGCTCGAGCTCTATTCAGGAGGCGGCAAAAGAAGAGTCACCCCCAGGGGCAGCCCTGGGCTGATTGAAAAATAAGTTAATTTCAGTTTGAATCGATGGGCCTCAGGCACTGAAATATCACGGGAAATTAAAGCGGTGGCTCTCCCGGGAGCCTCACCATTGACCCGCACTAATTAATGCCGGGGAGTTAGCGCACGCTTCTCCGGGAGCCGAGCTTCCCCCTTCCCGGGGGACCCCCAAACACTTCTCATTTAACTAATTAGACGGGGAAAATTGGGTGTTAATTTGTTTAGGACTTTTTTTTCCTCCCCCCACCCCCGCACCGGTAGCGCCTCCTGCCCCCTCGTCTCTTCCCGGGGAGGTGCGGGCAGGGCTAGAGATGAATGCATGGGGTTCGCTGGCAGATGGATGCCCGGGTCACTCTGCAATCTTCTCCGAGTTGATTGCTTGATTAGGTCGTTAGCACATTAAAAAAAAAATTGCTTGCCGTCTGGTGCTGGCGTGATGAGTGGGACGCGGCGGCAGCGCCTGGGTAATTTATCTTTTTATACGGCAAAGAATTTGATTTCCATCTGCAGATATATGGAGGCGCCTTTGACACCTGTTTAACACCGCCCGAGCTGACAGTTTAACTCTTTGTGGTCACCCTGGCGGGGGGGAGGTGGGGTGGGGGAGGTGGGAGGAGGAAGAATGGCAGCTGGCGCATCCACCCACCCACGGGGCCCAGACCCTGGGGCTCCTCCCGCCCCCGCGCCACCCCGACTCCGCTCCTAGGAATGCGGAGCCCGCGAAGAGGGAGCCGGTAGAGGGCTCTGCCTACTGAGCACCAGGGGAACGCGAGTGGGTTGTGGACGCTGCTGGTGCAATCATCACCGACACTCCATTTCCCGCCAACGCCAGCAGGTGGAGGAGTAAGACCACTGACAGTTCCCGGCATCTCCCCCCCCCCCGCCCCCCCGCCCCCCATCCACTCCAGCCGCTGGGACCAATGCAAGGATGCTTTTGACTTTTCCCGAGCAGTCTGAAGGGGATGGCGGTGGCGGAGGAAAGAGAATTTCTCCCCCTCCTCGGCCAAGCCTACTCTTCCTCATAATGCAGAGAGAATTGCCATACTGAGGTGCCTCTGGCTAGGGTTCACTAAAGGCAACCTTGTTTCTTGAAGGGCCAAGCCAAGGCTTCCCTGAAACCACCCCCAAACAGATCGTAGGCTAAAAAGGAGCTGATAAAACCTCCGCCACAACCTGGGTTTGTAGTCCAGCAGGTGACTGCACCCCACTGGGTGGTTCCTCTCCCCTCAAGGCTGGGGAGTTTATTCAGTCAGACAGCCTCTGGATCCAGTGGCTGTGTGCCCTCCTCCCCCCAACTCCCCTCCAGGTATCGAGGACTCAGACTTCCAATAAAGTGAAATGACAGGATCCTAGATATTTACCTGGAAAGGATTTAAGAAACCACCCAGTCCAAAACCATCATTTGGCAGTAGAGGAAACTGAGGCTCAATAAGGTAAAGTGACTTGATCACCCAGGTAATAAATATCAGAAATGGGGTATGAGCTCCCTCCTCGCTGAACTCTAAATACAGGACTCTTTCCAATACATCTAGCAGCTAATTAGATTTACTTCTGAGTAAATTAGGCTTCTAAGTTCCCAGTAGTTCCCCAGACTCTGCTCTTATCCAGCTCCTTCTTGCTCTAGTGGGATGGGCTGGGAAAGGGTTAATCACCAAGATATTAAATGGTTTGCCAAAGGTTCCTCCCTGGGTGCCCCAACTTCCTCTTCTTTGTGCTCCTGGCATCCCTTTATCTCCCAGCCTCCTCTCTGTCTGCCCTATATTTCCACCAGATGGTCCTACAAAATAGTACTGCAAAAGAGGAAGTTATCACTTGAAACCCAGAGCGGCTTCACCCACATCACCTCTGGCAGTCTCCTGATAAGCACCAATATGAGAATGAACTAGATATGCATTATAAAGATCCAAATGTTCTACCCACCTAGACCTGGGGAATCTCCCAGGCCTCTCTTTGACCAGTATGGCTTGAATAAGCCACTGTATCATGATTTCCTCAGGGGCCCATAAAGAGATTTCAGGGAGTCTTGGAATTTGGGGGAAAGATAGATAGATAGAGATATACATACATATATCTTCATTAACTTCAAACTGAATAGTATTTCCTTCAATTATTTTAAAACATTATTCTGAGAAGAGGTATGTGGGCCAAAGGGGTCTTAATAAACCCTTGTATTAGATGGAGGCCAGGTCATTTCTGGGTTTCTAAATAAAAATATACTTTCAGTACTCCTTCATATCATCATCTGACTCTCCCCCCTCCATTTTTATGCGCCCCAGCCACAGCTGTTTTCATCTCCCCTGTTCTCTCCCCTGCCCCCATAAAAACCAATGTAGGTTAAGATAGGGGGTGGGACATGATGGGAAGAGCACTGAACTGGGAGACAGAAGATCTGTGTGATTGTGAGCAAGTCATTTTATTTTTCTGAGTCTCGGTATAGTTGCACTGGGAAGTAGGCTCATTTAGTGCACAGGATGCCAAATTTGGAGTGAGGAAAGTCTGGGTTGAAATGATGCTTTTGGTCCACCTAGCTGTGTGACCAGGAATAAATTATTTAACATCCCTGAGCTTCCCTCAAGTCTCTAAGACATACGTGATATGCAGGTCATGATCTGCTTCAGTGGAGGGAATTCCCACACCAAAAAATCACAGGTCTCTGATATATTGACCTAATACTCACACTGTCTACCTCACTGGATTAGAGGGAAGAAAGCACTTTGTAAAAAGTAAAGAGTTAAGTAAAGGCCTGACTTAGTATGTGAGAACTCTTTAGGGGGGACCCCCACTTCTGAGTCCCTCAAATTATACCACATAAGGACAACATGGGAGGCATTATGGTAGAGAGGGTGGAGCACTAGCTGGACTTGAGTTCATAGCTCATCTCTGATACTCACCACCTTGTGACCTCAGACAAGCCTTTTCAGGCCTTAGCTGCTTCTGTAGAAATAAGGAGGTTGGGCCCAATGCCTCTGCATGCTCTTCTAGCTCAAAATCGATATGTATTGTGGGCCCTATGATGAATATTTCTTATTCACTACATCAACTGGTTAAAAAAAAAAAGCAGATTGCTCTTCATGAACCCACAGTGTTAGCTAAAAGCACATTTCCATCATAGTGGCTAGAGAAATGGGTTGTCTCTGCTTCTCAAGCTTCGGAGTGAGCCTTGACCCTCCTCTCTCTGAAGCCTCTTTTTTATTTCTGACTCATGACACTTAGCTGTGCCTGAGGACAGACGCATCACCCGACAAGCTGGGAGCTGACCGCGGAGTTTAAAAGGGGAAGAAAATAACAACATATACTTACATGTATTTATATACACACACATATATACTATCTATCTATGCATGTGTGTAGATATGTGTACATATGTATATAAGGTGCTATTATATGTTATATTATTTATCAATATCTATATATAGATATAGACATAGACATATATTATACATTAATGTTTGCAGAGCTCCGGGAGGCAGATATTATTGTTCCCATTTTGTTTTTGTTGTTCAGTTGTTTCAGGTATGTCTGACTCTCTGTGACCTCATTTGGGGTTTTCTTGGAAGAAATACTGAAGTGATTTGCTATTTCCTTTTCCAGTTTTTTACAGATGAGGAAATTGAGGCAAAATGGGTTAAGTGACTTGCCTAGAGTCTCGCAGCTAGTCTGAGGCCCCATTTGAACTTAGGTCTTCCTGATTCCAGGCTTGGCACTCTGTGCCCCTAGCTGCCCCATTCCCATTTTGCAGATGTACAGATGAATAGACTGAGGTAGACAGAGGCGAAGTGACTTGCCTACGGTCTAGTGCTCTATCTACTGAGCCACCTAGAATAGAATAATGAGAGAACCCTTCTTTGGAGACCTACCCACCTCCTTGTTCTGTTCCCCAGACTATAGGTGAATTGATCTGGTGACAACTGACAGAGGTAGATTTGACTGAATGTGGATGTTCAGGGCATCCTGTATACCTCAGGTGACAGTTCTTCCCTGACCTCTCTCCTTCCCTTAGCATCTCTCCCCAGTTTTCCAGTTAGTCAGTAGAAGTCCCATCCTTAGACACCAGCGACATCGCAGCTTCTCCCTGTGTGCTCTCGGGACAAAGATGGCAAGAGAGTGCAACTACCCAAATAAATGCTCAACAGTCGCTCTGAAACTCAGATGAGTTGCTGCCTCTCCTAGGTAAAACCGGGTCCTCTCCTGGATCAGTGATGCTTTTATAATAGGGATAAAGACTCAGGATTTCCTCAGGGCCCGAAAATTCCGGCTTTAAGATAAGCCTGGGTAATGCATACTGGAAATGTTTAGAACCAAGTTGCCCTCTTGGGCCTCATAACTTTAGATAGAATGAGACCAGGCCTTCAGGGCAAGATTCTACTTTGCCCAGAGATGCTTTCCTGAGGAACTCAGTGCCAGCTGGAACTTCAACCTGGGAGCCATCCAGGGCCTTGTAAGCCCCTTGAGAAGAGAGTCTGTGCCATATCTATCTTTGTATCCCTAAGGCCTAGTACAGTGACCTGCATGGAGTAACTGCTTAATAAATGTTTGCTCAGCTGAATGGATTTGGCTTCTACGATGCCAAGTTCTCAACAGGGGCCAGATAATGTTTAGATACAGGGAAGAAATCTAGGTGTCCCAAAGGTGTCCTTTTGGTCAAGACAAGAGGATATGGAGGCAGAGGCCTTGGAAGGGAATTGTCACCAGAGCAGATATCTATTCCTAGTACCAAAAAATTAAAAAAAAAAAAAATATATATATATATGTATTTTACTTTTTGCAGGGCGGAAGGCAGGGCAACTGGGGTTAAATGACTTGCCCAAGGTCACACGGCTAGTAAGTGTTAAGTGTCTGAGGCCAGATTTGAACTCAGGTCCTCCTGACTCCAGGGCTGGTGCCACCTCCTCCTAGTACTTTTTAAAGTTTTTCTTTTCTCTAAGATTAGGTTTTCAAACATGGAGTGACTCCTAGAAATACTGTTGTGTGTGAGTATATACAAAGAGGTGAGCCATTGATGAAGGCACTTATCTGTTTCCCCTCCTCAAACTCTGCTCTATTCCTCTGGACTAGGATAGGGGTGACGCACGGTGTGGGCACCCTGGGCAAAATAGAATCTTGCCCTAAAGGACTGGTCTCATTCTGTCTAAAGTTATAAGAAGGATCACAGATAGATTGATCAGAGATAATAGTGGCAGGTACTTTTCTCCTCCAAGATACTGCCTGTGGCTAAAGTTTCCTTGATCTCCACCAGAGACCCTGGATGAGTACACCACAGTCTGGTATGGGCTTTCAAACATGTGAATTTCTAATAGCATTTTTATTAATTAGGAGCCTAAGTATAAACATGTCCATGTATAATGTGCCCAACACAGTCTCTGTGCCCATGAGGCTCTGTGTACACCTAATACTGAAAATTTTTCTTCCAAGTTCCCAGAGCCTATAAAGTTTTAACTTAATTTTTTTTGAGGCAATTGAGGGTTAAGTGACTTGCCCATGATCACATAGCTAGGAAGTGTCTGAGGCAGGATTTGAACTCAAGTCCTCCTGACTCCAGAGCCAGCACTCAATCCACTGTGCCACCTAGCCGCCCCTCCTAAAGCTAAAACAAAAACAAAGTAACCTGCTTCTCTCTCCCTAGAGCCTTCTTATCTTCCTTAACTTTCCAGCCTGATCTCGGGGTACCCCCTCCACGCACTCTGAAACACAACCCAGTTCAACGTTCTCTTCTTATCTAATTTACCTCACCCTCTCCCGCCTTTACACTTTTGCCCAGACTGTCCCCCCAGCCTGGAATGGGTTGATCCTCTCCCATTTCTTCCCTGGAGACATCCTTCTCCTTCAAGGTCCAGTTGCCACCTTTCCTGTGGAGCCTCCTTTCCTTCCTGGGACTCAGTTATCAGTGCTAGGCATAGAATTGGTGTCTGGATTCCCCATTCCCCAGTGGAGAAAACCCTGCTCACTAGACATGTTTTTCTAAGGGTAAAGGTATAGAGTAGGCACTAATCACATCTACGGTCTGTAGTCCACATACTACAACTCTTGAAGAATATACTGGAAGAGTTCATATCCAGGCCACATTTAGGTCAAGTCATGGACAACTCAGGCTAACGCTACCTAGTAGGGAGGAGGCATGGAATCCTCCAAAAAAAGATCCACGTGCCATCTACTGCCTGAAACCAAGGGGCAAAATGCATTGGGAGTCCAGCTAGGAGAGGGTTAAGAAGAATCCAGTTGAAGGAAGGAAAGAAGCCTTACAAATATTATTTCACTTGAGCCTTATAGTAACCCTGAGAGATAGATGCCATTATTATCCCCATTTCACAGTTGAGGAAACTAAGGCAGAAGTTCAGTGACTTGCCCATGGACACTCAGTAAGTGTCTGAGGCTAGATTTGAACTCAGGTGTTCCTGACTCCAGGCCCAGTGCTCTATCCACTGAACCACCTAGCTACTTAGGTTTAGGCAACAGGATAATTTCTACCTAGCATGATGTCATGTAAAGTGCTTTGGCACTTGGAATCAGGAGACTTGGGTCTTAATCCCAGCTGTGACATTGACTAGCTGGTGATCTTAGGTGAGACATTCAACCTCTAAACCTTAGTTTTCCTATCTGTAAAAGAGGGATGATATTATTTGTACCATCTACCTCACAGTATTGTCATGGGAAAAGCTCTCAAGCCTTAAGGAGCAATGTCAATGTAAGTTATTATCACTCAAATGTGATTAATATTCTGTGATTCCAGGTAAGAAATTTCACTTCTGCCTCCAAATACAAATAGCCCCCCACAGAGGCATATCCTCAGCCACAAAAGAAGGCATGCACATTTCTAATAGAAAACACAGCAGGCAGATCTAACAGTAACTCTCACTTTTCTTTAATCTCTGTCTCTGCCTCTCTTGTCTCTATCTCTCCTCTCTTTCTCTCCCTCCCTCCCTCCCTCTCCCTCTCCCTCTCTCTCTCTCTCTCTCTCTCTCTCTCTCTCTCTCTCTCTCTCTCTCTCTCTCCCCTCTCTCTCTCCCCCCTCTCTCTCCCTCCCTCCCTCTCTCTCTCTCTCCCCCTCTCTCTCCCCCTCTCTCCCTCTCCCTCTCTCTCTCCCCCTCTCTCCCTCCTCCCTCTTTCTCTCTCTCTCTCTCTCTCTCTCTCTCTCTCTCTCTCTCTCTCTCTCTCTCTCTTTCTCTCACCCCCCTCTCTCTCTGCTCTCTCTCTCTCCTTCTCTCTCTCTATCTCTCCTCTCTCTCTCCCCCTCCCCTCTCCCTCCCTCTCCCTCTCTCTCTCTCTCCCCCTCTCTCCCTCTCCCTCTCTCTCTCCCCCCTCTCCTTCCTCTCTCTCTTCCCCTCTCTCTCCCTCCTCTCTCCTCTCTCTCTCTCTCTCTCTCTCTCTCTCTCTCTCTCTCTCTCTCTCTCCCTCCCTCCCTCTTTCCCCCCTCTCTCCCTCTCTTCCCCCCCTCTCCCTCTCTCTCTCTCTCTCTCTCTCTCTCTCTCTCTCCTCTCTCTCCCTCTCCTCTCCTCTCTCTCTCTCCCCCTTTCTCTCTTCTCTCTCTCCTTCCTCTCTCTCTCCCCTTCTCTCTCTCTCTCTCTCTCTCTCTCTCTCTCTCTCTCTCTCTCTCTCTCCCTCCTCTCTCTCCCCCTCTCTCCCCCCTCTCTCTCTCTCTCTCTCTCTCTCTCTCTCTCTCTCTCTCTCTCTCTCTCTCTCTCTCTCTCCTCTCTCTCTCTCCCCCCTCTCTCTCCCTCTCCCTCCCTCTCTCCTCTCTCTCTCTCTCTCTCTCTCTCTCTCTCTCTCTCTCTCTCTCTCTCTCTCTCTCTCTCTCTCTCTCTCTCTCTCCCCCCCCTCTCCCCCCCTCTCTCCCTCTCTCCTCCCTCCCTCTCCCTCTCTCTCCCCCTCCCCCCTCCCTCTCTCCCCCTCTCTCCCTCTCCTTTCTCTCTCTCTCTCTCCCTTCCTCTCTCTCTCCCCCCTCCCCTCTCTCTCTCTCCCCCTCTCCCTCCTTCCCTCTCTCTCTCTCTCTCCCTCCACCTCCCCTCTCTCTATTTTACTTTTCTTTCCTTCACTGGAAAATCAAGTACCTTCCATTGTGGATATCTGACCTGATCACTACAGGCTATATTTTTATGGCCTGCTTCTGACTTGGAAATGCTGGGCACTAACAGTCCAGTATCAATCACCACATGCTCTGCTTTGTGTCTCTTAAGGTCCCCTCCTGGCAATGAATACCCACTGGTTGGTGAGTCTCGATTTCCCCAAGAATGACCTTGGAGGCCTTGCTGGAGTTTCTTCCTTTACAAAAAGCCACTAAACACAGATGCCTTTACAACTCACCCAAAGCCAGCCCTCCTTTTGGAGTCCTCCTTGTCTATAGTCTCTTGCCCACACCCCACAGTCAGACTTAGCTCTCAGGCCCTCAGGAAGACGAGGCATTGGCAGCCATTTTGTCTCTCCATTATTCTGGCTTCCTCACTCTCAGGAAGCCACCTTCCTCTCTTCAGGCTGGAAGCTGATTAATTTAACCTTATTGTTGGCATGATTTAGTGCCCTGACACACCAAACCCACTCAGCACTTCTAACGCCATATTTCAGCAAAGCGGTTTTCAGGCCTGGACCCTCTAGCAGTGGGGGCTCCAGTGGCCACCAGGGGGCCACTCAAGCTTCTCACAGGAATGGACCGGACCTCAGAGTTCATTTGGTCTCTCTACTCAACTCAAGCCCCTTTTCTTCCATATAATTCTCTCCAACAGGCACATATGTTGTATCCCCTCCAAAGAACAAAATTTCCTTACGGTCGAAGACCATCTTTGGTTTTGTCTTTGGATCCTGAAGTAGCACAGAGGCTGACCCGTAGGCTCTCAGTATGTGGCTGCCAAATTGCTAAAGGTGAGTAGAGGACTGGCTTGAGCCTCAGGAAGACAAGGAACAAAAATTCAAGTCTGAATTGAATCTCTGACATATAACTGTGTAACTTAACATCCCAGTACCAAAAGCAGCTCTCTTACTACTAGTTACAGATGAGTTGTTGGTGGGATCCAATTTTTTTTAATCTTCCTATTCCTTTTTGTTTTGTTTTGAGGGAAGAAGGTAAGGCGATTGGGGTTAAGTGACTTGCCCAAGGTCACACCGCTAGCTAGTAAAGTGTTAACTGTCTGAGGCTGGATTTGAACTCAAGTCCTCCTGACTCCAGGGCTGGTGCTCTATTCACTGCACCACTTAGCCACCCCTCCTATTACTTTTTATTTCTTCTATTCTATTCTAGTCTATTCTGCATCACTTCCTATTACTTTTCTCCCCATAAAGACTAGGAACATTTAAAAGGCAAATCTATTTTTAGGATCACACTCAAAAGCACTAGGAAAATCAAGGACCCAAAGGAGAGAATTAGCTATATAAAATACAATATATAATTAATTATTACTATTATCACCTTTTCACCCTTCAGTATGTTGAAGATTATTATGACTGTCACAATGGAAATTCATTTCCCATCCCCTAGACTTTATATCAGGCAGGATCTCTGAGGATTACAGATCACAGACTTTTTATTTTTTGGAAATAAAAGAACTTGGAAATGTGACTGTGGTTGACGTGGGGCCCCAGGAATTCTGATATCCTGAATAAGATTTTTGTATTCAGCCCTCCCACCCCATCCCCAGGCCCAGGGATATGGAGAAGTATGAAGGCCATCTTTCCCCTGGCACACACAAGAAGATTTAATAAAATGGAGCAAACAAAAGTCAGTCCTACAGGGATATGGTTGGTCTCTACGTGATCCTTAACACTTATGGCCACATCACAGTTAGGGACGTGTAGCAAAGATCCAGGCTTTAGGTAGCCATCAGGAGACTCAGATCCAAGCTGGCCTGCTGAGGTTTCTACCAGTTCTACCATTCTCATTCTTAGGCCAATTCTGGAGGCAGGCTCTGCCACCATGGCAATCAGCAGTCCTCTGATCACCCTCTATTCAGGGTTATTGTTAGTCTTAACAGTGACAGTTCTTTCTATGAGGCATATAAAAAAGAGATGAAGGAAGACAAGAGCCATAAGAGGTGGGACATGGGCTGCAGAGCTAATCAGAGCATTTTCTTCTGCTGGATGTCAGAGGCTTTCAGAACTGGCCAGCACCTTACAGGTCATGTGATCCAACCGCCTTGTTTTGTGACAAAGAGCCCTTTGTGAAGTGACTTGTCCCAATTCTTACAGCTAGTTAGTGGCAGGGCTGGGATTCAGGGCTAGGTCTCCTAATGTGCAATCCAGTGATAAACCACAGTGCTTCCTCATTGAAGGTGGGAACTTCCAAGAGTGGCTTCCCTCTCACCCCCCAAACTCCTCCTTTATACGCGCACATACGGGCACGTGCGCACACACACACACACACACCACACACACACACACACACACACACACGGCTCTAAATATGGCTAGGTTCAGAAATGCCTCCCTTTCACTCTGGGTAATCTTACCATGTCCCTTGCCCTCATTTAAATAGAAAAACATTAATTAACTAAGAAAATATTTTTGACCTTTCTTTCAACAATCCTTTTCTGCACCCAGCTTAGGGTGCAGAAACTAGGCTTGACTTCAAACCCTGGAGAGTCTCAGACTCCAAAATATCCCCTATCTTTCAGTCATGGCAGAACTTTCCTGGGACACTTTATAGAAATAGGGCTTAGCTAAGGCTCAGATGACTTAATGGCTAGCATTGACCTAGCATTTACATGCTATCTCATTTGATCCCCAAAACAATAACAATGGGATGTTTGGGGGGTTGACTCATCACCCAGCAGGTATTCATTGCCAGGAGGGGACCTTAAGAGACACAAAGCCAAGCATGTGGTGATTGATATTGGACTGCTAGTGCCCAGCATTTCAAAGTCAGCAGCAGGCCATGAAAGTATAGCCCATAGTGATCATGTCAGACATCCACAATGGAAGGTACTTGGTTTTCCAGTGAAGGAAAGAAAAGTAAAATAGGGAGGGAGGTGATATTATTATCCCTATTTTACAGATGAGGAAACTGAGCCTGGAAGAAGTTAAATGTCTTGCTCAGGAACACTCAGACAGTAAGTGTCTGAGGCAGGATTTGAACTCAGGTCTTCCTGATTCCAGGTCCAGCACCATTGTGCCACCTATAAGGGAACAAGTAGTAAGACAATGTCTGTCATGTAAGAGACATGGAGTAAGTGGAAAAAAACACTGGATCTGGAGTCAGAGGACCTAGGTTTGAATCTCAGGTCTGTCACTTAATACCTGTGAGACCTTGAGCGAGTCACTTTCTCTGGACCCCCATTTCCTCAGTTGTAAAAGGAGGGTGGTTTCAAAGGTCCCTTCCCAGCTCTAGCTCTGTGGATAAATCCTGTTCTACCTCTTAGACTTATGCATCATTGCCCCCTTACCCAGGCTCCTCCCCATCCATTTTCCCTTTACCCAGACTGAATAGTTATATATAGAAGACAGTAGTGATCATACCTACCAGCCTCCTAAGAGACCCTTCTAGGAGGTTCTGGAACCTCTGCTTGGCCCTATTACTCCAAGATCTCCCTGCTATGCTCTGGCTGGTGGCTGAAGGCCCTTCCCCCTTTATAACACAGTTTATGCCCTTCTGATTCTATTGATCTTTAGAGGGTTATTGTTCTTTCTTGTCTGAAGGACATTTGAGGTTTTCCTGGCAAAAATACTGGAGTGATTTGCTATTTCCTTCTCCAACCCATTTTACAAATGAGGAAACTGAGGCCAACAGGGTTAAGTGATTTGCCCAGAGTCACATAGCTAGTAAGTGTCTGAGGCCAAATTTGAACTCAGATCTTCCTGACTCCAGGCCCAGCACTATCCATTGCACCACCTAGCTTCCAGCCCTTTCGAGTATCAGTAAGGAATAAGTAGGGCAGTCCAGTCTCAGCTTCTCCATGCAGGGGGTGCACATGGCTGACGCTGGGCTTGATCATCATTTATCAGGCTGGCAGAGCGTTAAACCATTTTATCCAGGGCTGTTGCCTATACTGCTTTTCTAGCCATCTCTCCACACTAATAATGAGTTACCACTGATCTCTGATTAGAGACGTTCAAAGCATTCAAGGACTCTGGAATGTCATGGAGATTACTCTGGCAGGATTCGTAGGTCTTGAGAACCCCTCTGTTGCAGTGGACATGGCTTTTAACCACACAGTCCATTTCTGGTGCCTTTTAACAAATGGCTTCCCCCACCCTCCTGATGGGTTGAATCAAATGGTAGGAGATTCACTCTGCCCCAAGCCCTTATTCAGGTACAATAGGAAGTAGGACAGCAAAACCCCATTCCCTCCCTTTCTCCTTTCTTAATTCCTCTGGCACCTCTCACATCCTAACTGACCTCTGGTCCCTCAGCTCCCATCTAATCCTCATTTCAAAACCCAGTCTTCTTATTAAAAAACAAAACAAAACCAAAAAACGCTCTTTCATATTCCCCTCCTATGCCAATAACTTCCTGCAAAAATTCCCAAAGCTTTTCGAAATCTTGTGTTCATTTATAATGTCCTGGAGAGTTGGGTTAGGTGTCACATGATCCTTCCTCTTCTAAAACTCAGAAAAACTGAATGAGTTCCTAAAGCCCCTGACTATTATAGTGATTCCTGGTCCAATTGCTCACTCAAGAACTGGATTTTCCCATGGTCATCTATCTCAGAAAGGTATGACATGGGACTGGTGGGTCCTTGTTCTCCTCTATGTAAAAATACTCTTAACTTCTCCAGAGTAACCCAGGGAAACAGAGGATGAAATTTGAATTCAAGCATCTCACAGTAAGTTAAAGTCACTGTGTTGCGTTATCACTTGTATTCTAAGAGTTAAAGAAAATTTTGGCCCAACTCAAATAGCTGTGCAATGAGTCCCCCTCCCCCACTTCCCCTCCAATCCACTCGACTCCCTGGTTTGAAAAAGAATTCGTATGAAGGGGATAACAATGCCAGGCTTTGATTTAGAAAGACCCATCTTCCTGAGTTCAAATCCAGCCTCAGATACTTACTAACTGTACAACCTTGGCCAAGTCACTTAACCCTGTTTGCTTCAGTTTCCTCTTCTGTCAAATGAGCTGGAGAAGGAAATGGCAAACCACTCCAGTATCTTTGCTAAGAAAACCGTAAATGGGTCTAAAGATTTGGATATGACTGATATGACTGAACAACAATGAAGGTACCACACTTATTCTCTACCACCCCTGAAATCCTCCCATTAAAGGACTTGCAAGCCCTTGTCTAACCATATGTAGTAATAGTAGTATTTATAGAATAAGGTTTGCAGAATGCTTTACAACTTTACAGTTACATTTACATTTACAACTTTACCATCTTTACAACTCATTTTTCAGATAAGGAAGCTGAGACAAGCAGAGAGAAGTTAGGTGACTTGCTCAGGGTCACACTGCTAGTAAGTATCTGAGGCTGAATTTGATTTAGAGTCTCCCTGACTCCAAGTCCAGGACTCTATCCACTGTACAACCTAGCTGCACTTTTAGTATGGTTTTTAGTCCTAGGGGAGGAAAGGACCATTTTTACATTCAGAAGAATTTACCTAACTCAAGTACCAGAGCATTATCCTAACAATCTCAAACATTTATTAAGGGCAATGTCCCTGATACTAGTGCAACAGTCAGCCACCTGTCTACTATGTTCAAGTGCTGTATGAGGAGGGGCTATATGTGATTAGTGGGAGGTGAGAGGGTTGGGGGAGGAAGGTACTTAACCCCCTATGAGTGTGGATCTATGCCCTGAATGCCACCAATGCCACAACCACAAAACAGGGTAGCCAAGCTTCATAGTAGAGTCTCTGCCACCCATCAAACTCCATCCCCACTGCCATGATCATGATGTCTGGAGGGCAACAGGACATGCTCCCTCCATCCTCAACAAGTTCAGTGTCTGGCTCAGTCTTTTTCTCTTCAACTTCTGCCTTCATACTAGGGACTTTAACATACATACTAATATTCTCTCAAATGCCCCGACCTCCTAATTCTTCAATTTACTCATTTCCCAGGACCACCTCCTCTACCTTATCACAGCGACATACTATGGTCATACTTTGATCTTAACCGTCACTCACGAGTTCTCTACATCCATGTTCATAGAGTCTCAGATTCCTTTATTTGATTATAATGTTACCATTTCTTCCCTCCCTCTGCCTTGCAAGTGCAAACCCTGTTCTTCATCACCACCTTAGTTCTTTCACAGACCATCATCCCTGCACTGGCTACATTCTCTGCCCTTCCCCATCTTGCCCCGTTGGTGAGCCAGTTCAATTCTACACTGTCCTCTTCTCTCAGTCCACTTAAATCTCCCCCTTCTTCCCTGTTCCTCATCTCACATCACTCAGACACCTTCTGCCAATATCTCTTCAGTCCTTCCATGCCTACTGGCTGTTTCTCTACTATCTACAAATATGCCAGTGTCTCCCCATCCTCAAAAAACCATCTAGTCTCCAATCTCAAGATATCTTAAGCTCAGCATATCCAAACTAGATGCATTATTATTTCCTCCCTCCCCCACCCTCCCTTCTTCCTAACTTCCCTATTTCCATCTAAGGTACCACCATGCTCCCAGGCAGCCATGTAGGTCTCATCCTTGAAGCCTTTCTCTTTGTCACTACCTCCTCTCCTCCCCTCGTGTCCAATCAGCTGTCAGGTCTTGTCTTTTTTACCTTTTTACATTTCTTCCTTCCTGACACTGCCATCTCCTTGGTGTAGGACCTCATCTCCTCATGCCTAGAAATATTGCAATAATGTTTTATTTGGTCTCCTTGTCTCTTCTCTCCCCACACCAATAAATCCTCCCCTCAACTGTGAAACTGATCTTCCTAAGTGACTGACCATGTCACTTACCCTCCCCATTCAATAAGCACCAATGACATTTTCTTATGTCTAGGATAAAATACAAAATTCTGTATTTGACTCTTTTTTGGCTTTTTTTTTTTGGAGGGGGAAGGTAGGGCAATTGTGGTTAAGTGACTTGCCCAAGGTCATACAGCTAGTTTTTGTGTTAAGTGTCTGAGGCCAGATTTTCTATATTTGACTCTTAAAGCCCTTCCTAACTTGGCCCCTTAATATTTTCCCAGTTTTCTTATAGGAGTAAGATACTGCTTCTTAAAGGAGTAAGATACTCCTTTTCACATACTCTGTGATCCTCAGAATTAGGGTTAATTCTGGACCTTAGTATAGAGTGTCTTATTTCCAGTGAGTACTTAATGAATATTAGCTGAATTGAATTGACTCCAAGGGTTATTTTTCAAACTACCTCATTTCCCTGAGGCTGCTACAGCTAAGGAATGTAGGTAATAAATGCTGAGAGTAAGCCCACAAAGCACTCCATCTTTGAGCATTTTAGCTGGCTGTCCTGAATACTTCGAATCCTCTCTCTTCAGCTCCATCTCCTGGTTTTTCTGGCTTCCTTCAAGTTTCAGATTGTGTCCTCTTGTACAAGAAGCCTTTCCTGATCCCCCTCAATACTACTGTCTTTCCTCTGAGACTCCCTCCAATTTAGCCAATCTATGGTTTGTTTATACTTAGTTATTCCCCAAGTCTATTGGTATGGGACTGTCTTCTCATTGGTTGTTGTGTTGTTATGCTTGTCTTCATTTTTGAAGAGGACCGGGACATCAGGGTAATTATGACATGACTTTCAGTTGACTTTGATTTGAGTGAGGGAGGGCTGTGCAAGGTGACCAGCCTCACTTTCTCCTCCAGAGCCATCTGGGTCCAGTGGCCAGACATTCATCAGAACGACTGGAGATGGCCCAGGATGATGAATGAATGCCCTGCCCCGTGTGAGGATGGGTCAGGGTGAAGTAGGCCAAAGAAGAATAAAGAATGAGTCTTTTCAAGTTTTCAAGTTTTCTCCACTCTGCCCCTCATGACGAGCAAGACTATTAATCTCCACCAATGAGAAGACAGTCCTGTTCTAATGGGCTTGGGAAATGGGCTTACTATTTGCATGTTGACCCCATTAGATTTTGAGCTGTCTGAGGGGAGAGATCAGTTTTGGGTTTTTCAGTTTGTTTGTTTTCTTTTTGTATCCCTAGCACTTAGGACAATGCCTGACACACAGTAAATACTTAACAATTCTATTTGACTGACTGACTGATAATAGTCAGGGTTGTATGATCTAACTAAAGGTGTGCATGAGGACAATGATAGACAACCCTTATGAGGCACACACACACACACACACACACACACACACACACACACAGAGCCAGCTGAATCACCTTGTCATGAAGTCTTTCCTGATTTTTCTCCACAACTGAAAGCAAACTCTCCCTCTTCAAATTGCTTTTTTTGGAATTTCTTTATGGAGACTTCTCCTTGGCCCTTAATCACATGTATTGATCTACTGTATCATAAGTAGTTGTGTGTTTGTCTTATCCTTCCCATCAGACAATAGACTCTCTGAGGACTAGAATGGTGTAATTTTCTCATCTTTATATGCCTAGCATCCACTTCTATGTCTTGAACATAGTAGGTGCTTAAATTAATCAGTGTTTGTTTAATTGAATTAGATCAGACAGGTTATTCAAGTAGCAAAGGGATAATGAAAATTTGTTAGTGAAAGAGTGAGAGCTTTAACTAAGGAGCAATAACTGAAAGTTGTTTTCAGCCTTTCCTCAAATCCTTGAGTTTAGGACTTCTTCAAGCCTCCCCTGCAGCCTCTAAGATTTTAGAGTTATTCATGCAATGAGCAAGGTGCTAACCCACAGGTTAGTGGTACCAAACAGAGATTCTGAGCAGAAATCACAGGAATCTATCACTCATCCCTGTAAACCTGTAATGACCAACCCCCCAAGGTCTTTTTGTATGCTTCACTCTTAAATAACACTTCTCCCTTGACAGAAAAGTCAAGCTATGTACAATAGCAAGAAGTGACCTGGCAAGGGTTTTGCTAAATGTTTAACAGCTGGCTCTCCAGAAAAAAAAAATGTACACAAGACACATTTTTTTAGTTTAATCTGCATTATTAACATTTTATCCATCACTTTCTTAAGTTTAAATAATCAACAAAAATGGTAAGTCAAGCCCTAATTTGTAGTATGTGCTGATTTATGAGTAAATGCTCACACGAAAATTTCACACAGAAAATTTAACCATCAGCTTTTGAAAGCCACCACAGCTGGCTCCAGCATAGCCCTGAGGGACCACCACCTCTCTTCCTATACATCTTACCTCGGGGAAACAAAGTGGTCTTTGTTGGTAATTCTCTCCTCATTTTTAGTTGAGTTTTAAAGAAATTGACCTACCTTACTTAGACCTTGTCACCTCCTCTAACTACTTGTATAAGGCAGGGGATAAAGTTTTTTTTTTTGTTTGTTTTTGTTTTTTTTGCTTTTTGGAGGGCAATTGGGGTTAAGTAACTTGCCCAAGGTCACAGGGCTAGGTTTTTGTTTGTGTGCATTAAGTGTCTGAGGCCGGATCCGAACTCAGGTCCTTCTGACTCCAGAGCCGACGCTCTACTCACTACGCCACCTAGCCGCCCCTAAAGTTATTTTTAAAATAAAATATAATCTACATACCCTTTAACCCAGCAATGCCACTTCTAGTGTTGTATCCCAAAGAGATCATAGAAGTGGGAAAAGGACCCGTATGTACAGAAATATTTATTGCAGCTCTTTTTGTGGTGGCAAAGAATTGGAAATCAAGGGGATGCCCATCAATTGGGGAATGGCTAAAGAAGTTGTGGTCTATGAATGTAATGGAATACTATTGTGCTATAAGAAATGACATGCCGATGGACTTCATAATAACCTGGAGAGACTTAAATAAACTGATGCTGAGTGAGGAGAGCAGAACCAGGAGAACTTTATACACAGTTATAGACACAATGTATGTATGACGACCTTGATAGACTGGAGCCCTCTCAGCAATACAAGGTTATGAGACAACTCCAAGAGACTCATGATATCATGAAAGTCATGAAAGATCATGACAGAGATATCCACAAAGAACTACAGAGTCTGAAGGGAGATTGAAGCAAACTGCTTGCTCTCTCTCTTTTTGTTTTGTTTCCTCCGTTGGTTATAATTCTTCTTTACAACCTGACTAATGTCTAATGTGAAGGTATTTGCACATCCTGTATTGGATTGCATGCCGCCATGGTGGGGAGGGAGGGGGAGAAAATTTGAAACTCAAGGGATTGTGGAACTGAATGTTGTAAACTAAAAGTAAATAAATAAATTTTAAAAAGTAAATAAAATATAATTGATCAACAATAATAGCATTCATACGATGCTCTAAGATTTGCAAAGTACTTTACAAATATCTCATTTTATCCTCACAACCATCTTGGAAAGTTGATACTGTTATTATTCCCATTTTACAGAAGAGGAAACTGAGACAGACAAAAGCTGAGTGACTTGCCCAAGGTCACACAGCTAATAAGCTTCTGACATCAGATTTGAACTCAGGCTTCTCCTGACTCCAAATCCTGCTCTCGGTTTGCTATGCTACATAAATGAGAATTTGATCTACAGGGAATGAATCCTAGAGAAGTCGTTTATTTCCAAGTTGAGACCTGGTCATACTGAGCAATGGGCACAGGGACAAAACATCACAATGGCAGTCCCTTGGGAGGAGCCAGTAAATCACTAAGGAGACAATTAGGAGGATAAGGATCTTTTCCATTCAAGGTTGAAATCTATCTAAAGCAACTAACTCCAAGGCTGCTAGAAATGCAAATACACACACAATCTAACTCACTGATATTTTACTGGGGATGATATTTTCACCTGGTGTGAGGGGTATGGGATAGATTAGAGGTAATGGGACATGATCTGATTCTTTATTCGGGGAATTATCAAGCACCACATTTGCATTCTACCACCATTTGTGCCCCAGCCCCAACTAGGGTAGATTTTATATCATAGGGGAACCCTGCATCAGTATTAAAGGTATCCCTATTCCAGCTTGGTCAGAATGGCCTGGAACATTTGGGTCTTTATAGCCACTAAAAAAAAGGACCAGACACAAGGGCAGGTGATAGCCTGTAAGTTTCCTGAGTAGGAAACCAAGAGACCAGAGGAAACGAGGAGAACCAGGAGCATGGGCTAACTTGGGAGAGAATGAGAGCCCCTGCCTGCCTGGCTGGTTGAGACAGGAAAGAAATTTTCCCTTTTCTTAAGAGGATGGGGGCAGGAAGAAAGAGCAGGAGCACAGCTCTGTTCTCAGCAGAAGATTCAGTAACTACTAGATAAATCCACTAGCCATAATTCCCAGCCCTTTTTCACATGTGATCTAGGGCACATCCACTTACTGTATCCTGTGGCTGTTACAGGCCATCAGGTAGGAACAGGGAAGGGCATGCCTTTTCTGTCTCTTATATTTCCCACTGCACTTGCCACAGTATGTCACAGATGTTTAACAAATGCTTGCTAGGGGCATGGCCCCTGGGGTCAGGAGGACCTGGATTCAAATGCAGCCTCAGATGTTTACTATCTGTGTGACACTGGACAAGTCACTTAATCCCAATTGCCTCAAAAAACAAAACCAAAAACAAACAAAAACCAAAACAAAGCAAATACATAAAATGCCCCTTAATGATAATGGTCCACATGAAGGCATCACTCACTGAGACCACATGTTCTCACTGGTGAGCTTTCACCTTGCCCTGATCTAGGCCTTGAACATCTCTTCGAAGACATGTCCATGCCATACCATTTCTCTTGAAGACCCACCTCCCCAGTTCAAGTATGCATTAGCTTCCCCTATTAGAAAGTAAGTTCCTTAAGGAAAAGTGCTGCTCATTCATTCATTCATATAACCACTTACACAACAACCCTGTGAGGAAGGTGCTATTATTATTTCTGGTTTATAAATGGGGAAACTGAATCTCAGAAAGGTAAGTGACTAGCCAAGGGCTATACATATAGTCTCTACTATAGAGAACTAGCCCTAGAATCCGGGTCTGAGTTCAAATTCCACTTCTGCCACTTACTAACTTGGACAGTCACAACCTCCCTGGGCCTCAGTTTCCCCATTCCTAAAATAAGGGAGCTAGACTAAGTGGCCTCAGAGGTCCCTTCCAGCTCTCATTCTGAGTTTCTATGAGGTGGGATTTTAACTTGGCTCTTCTCCAACACAAGCCCTGAATGCTATCCACTATGCAAACCACCTGGCTTCTTGAGATACTCATCAACCAATTAGGTCCACATTGGCCACCTTGGATATGGACGTAGGAAGCAAAGAGGGAATTTTTGGAGCAGAACAGGGGAAAATGAAAACCAGCCCTGCGTCCTGACCCTGAGGAATGGGTACATTATGGGGAGGAAGGGACAAGGTCTGGGAAGTAGGTTACCTGTATCCTGTCTTCTGGAAGCTCTGTTTTCATGGCCAACATCTCCCTGGCATAGACATCTGGGTAGTGGGCTTCGTTGAATGCCTTTTCTAACTCTTCCAATTGGTAGGATGTAAAGATCGTCCTGAGGGAGACAAAGCTTATTGAAGATTATGGAAGCCTAGAAAACCATGTCTGTTATCAGCTGTCAATTAGACTGATGACCCTCCCCTTTCACCAAAGGAGCACAAAAACACTTTCAGCAATAATAATGATGATGGTGGTGGTGATAGCCAGCATTTATCTCGCATTTTAAGTTAGACTGACAGCTTCTCTCGGTCTTTCCCTTTCCCCCGACAAAGGACATGAAAGTACCTTCAGCAATATTAATAATGATTGTAATAATAATAGCATGCCTTTATATAGCACTTTAAGTTTGGCAAAGTGCTTCACACATATTATCTCAATCTCACAGCAACCCTGTGAGGTAGGTGCTAATATTATCCCCCTTTTATGTATAGGGAAACTGAGGCAGACAGAAGTTAAATTTTTTGCCCAGGGTCACACAGTTAATAAGTATCAGGTGAAGTATTTGAATTCATGTTTTCCTGACTCCAGTTCTAGCATTCTATGTGCTGTTTCACCCAGAGGGGGATTGCCTTGCCTAGGGTTGGGGCCATCCATCATACATCTACTTCCAATGGAGAAGCCAAGGCAGTACAGCTTATAGATCTGGACGGGTCCAATATAGGCTGGACCTAATAGTGATGCACCACTCTGAAGAATAAGGACTGGGCCCCTTCCATTCCTTCTATGCAGAAAAAAAAATAATACATAGAATTATGCACACACAGAAAGGCATGCCAGTGGTTTAGCTTCTTTGATTGGAACCCAGCGTATCCCTTCGGTATAGCATGTTGGTTTAGTTGAACCTGACAATAACATTTCATTTAGAAGTCATTCTAGAAAGGGTATCTTCAAAGATAGGGAACAGAGAGAATTCCTAGGTCCTACAGAAAGGTTTTTCAAGAAGTCCTCCACATATTGAGAAAGGTAAATGGATCCATTCACTTCTATCCCGTCATGGATATCAATCATTCGTTCACTCAATGAGCATTTTCATGAATCTTTCCAAAGCTCAGAGGTTCCTTATATTCCCACTGTACCTACAACCCAAGAAATACATCCTGCAAAGTTTCTCACCTACTATCTTCCCTCTCCTCTTTCCCCAGTCTATTTTACCTTAAGACTTCAACCCTACACCGTTATCTTCTTAACCTTTTCCTCTGTTTTTCCCTCACTAAAATATCAAATGGACAACAATCTACCACCAATTTCCCCAATACCCGAATCAGAGGGTACACTCCTCCCCCCCTCCATCTCCCCTCTTTTCCAAGACAAACCACCTTCTGGAATTTCCATCCAGACCCTTCTTCCATGCCCCCCCCCCCCCGACCAAGTACCAATTCTCTGCAGTATCCTCAAGTACTCATGGTACAGATGGGGCCTATTGTGATCTCCCAGAGAAACATTTCAGTTTGCTTTTGCCAGTCCAATGACAGGCACAACATCTTCCTTCTCCTGTTTCCAGGTGACATTTACCTAGATACTGTACAACAATGGAAATTAAAATCCAAGCTAGGCTTCAAATGCTGAAACTGTCTTAAATATACTCTATAATTGATCCCATTGGAATTCTATTGGATCAACATAGATCTACTACAGGACCTTAAAAATGTTTAGAATTCATTTTCTTCTCTTCAAATAAGGAAATAACATTAACCAAAGAATCTCTCAAATGGGAATCACAAATGTAGTATCTATTTTCATTTCAATTCAATAAGTTCTTATTAATGTATACTACATGCAAAACAGTGGACAGTGGGTCAGGAATTGATTTAATATTGTTGGGGAATGGGGTTGAGACAGAAGGAAAAAGATCAGTTTATTTATCATATAAAGTTCCTGGTTTGACTCTAAATTGTTTTTTCCTGGTTTTGAAATGTGTAGGTATACAAAAAGTAAATTCTTTGGCATTTTGAAAGTCTTGCACTTTCTATTCTGATTCTCTTGACTCCTTGCTGTTCATAACTAGAGGGTCTCACCATTATAAATCACCCCAATCACAATTCCTTTTTGTAATTATTGAAATGGATAAACACAGGTCATACCATCTGGCCAAGGTCAAAGAGAGGATCAGAGGTAGATAGGACTATCCAAGAACCATAACTCCCAATCCATTTGGTTTTGGAGGCTGTTCATTAAATTCAAGTCTAGTCTTCACTAACACTAATCCTGATTCTTCCTTTAGTCTGGACCCAAGTTCTGCCCAATCTATGGTAATCCCGACCCCCCATAAGTGAACCCAAAGCCTATGTTTGTAAAGTGAATTCTTGTCTCATTCAAAATCTGATCCCAAACTAATATGTAAAAGAATTCAGCTTGCATTTTTAAAGAAATTGAAGAATCTTCTGGCATCTGAAGGGATCTACATTGGGAGGATCTAGTCCTTTTCTCTATATCTGACTTTGATTGTTCCTCATCCCTCCTCCCTCACCCCTAGTCAAGAGAGGTGCCTGGTTTGAACCTGGATTATCTCCAACAGATAAAGATCTAACTGCCGCCTACTTTCTTTTGTTGAACATCCCTAAATCGGAGGAGCACGGGAAAATCTACTTCAATTAATAAAAAACAAAAGTGTCAGCAATTAGCAATCCTTCCCTGTTCTCTAATTTCCACTACCCCCAGGTCTCTATGCTTTTGAAATAACTTGTAGGAAGGGGGAGAGGGAGGCAAGGGGGAAACCTTAACAAAAATCACAGAATTGAAGACCTCCAATGATAGGGAAC
The DNA here is from genome assembly GCA_011680675.1 of Gymnobelideus leadbeateri. Lineage (NCBI taxonomy): Eukaryota > Metazoa > Chordata > Mammalia > Diprotodontia > Petauridae > Gymnobelideus > Gymnobelideus leadbeateri. The sequence goes on along the minus strand of WOXC01012149.1, from coordinate 370,598 downwards.
CCACTACCTTCTGAGGGAGATCATTTTTGCACAGCTCTAATTGTTTAGTTTAATTTCCATGTTTATAAGTTTTTCAAAATATCTACAATGATGACTCATCTCAGAGCTCTTAATTTTAAATCAGATTTCTTGGAATTTCTGTACTTTAAGACTAAGAAAAAGGGCATGAAAGACTCCTATAATCTCCCACAGGATTCTTATTTTGCTCTAACTGGATCAAATATATGGGAAAGAGAGAAAGAAAGGGAAGGAAAAAGGAAGGAAGTGGGGGGAGGGAAGAAACTGCAATATAAGGAACATTAGAGGAGCATCCAAAACATTAGGGAATAAACTTTTTTTTGAAATGTTAAGATACTGGGTTCAAGAGCTTGCGAAACATTGATGGCATTTATGCAGCAATAGTTAGCTTTGACTGATCCAGGACCCTTACTTCCTTTATCCCCCTCATCCTAAAGGGATATGGGGGTCGGCGTGGGGAGTGTTAGGTGGGTAAGATCTTGGAGAAACTTATAATTCTGACAGAAAACAGGAGGGGACTGGATTAAGGCAGATTCAGAAAATGGTTTGGGGACAAAGGAGAAACCACTTGAAAAGAACCTATATGTTCAATTTAGGGACATACTCCAGGATTATATTTATCCAAGAGGGTTCAGTTTAGGAATAACTTTTTAAGAAGAAATAGGAAAACTTTCTCCTACACAGCAGAGAGGTAATGGACAATTAGGACAAAATATTGTATATATATCAGGGTGGTTTCATTTCGTTTTGTTTTTTCTTAATTTGTCCCAAGTGGGGGTTAGTTTAGAGGAAATGGTAATGGAAAATGGTTGTGATATTAAGACAAAAGGCATTTATAAACTGAATTTTTTAAAAGAGACATGGTCATTAAAAGTACAAATTCCAAAGGGCAAAAGATCAGGAGACAGTAGGAAAGAGGTTGGAGATGAGAATGTAAGCATGAGAATGGAGCATGAGAATGAAATCGAGTAGAAAGGAGAGAAAAGGATTGCTAGGATGAGGTGAAGAGGAAGAAAGAATGGAATCAGAAAGAATCTAGAGATGTAACAAGCAGCGGGAAGACAGGAATGGTGCTAAAGGTAATAAGGAGAGTGGGAAAGAAAGAAAGAATTAAGATTGAAAGGAAATTAGGAGGATAAAGGAGGGATATCTCGTGATGGGAAATGGTTGGAGGAAAAGATGGTATGCGTCTTGGAAGATTACAAGCTGGGATCCAGTCGCTTTACTGGTCCCCAGTAGCAGGAAGCCCCTTCTAAGGAGTGGCGGCTGGGAGGCAGTTTCAGTTGAAAGTGGCAGTGGATTTGGAGGGAGCAGAGGAATTGGTGCCGATCTGAGGAATATGCTGACGCACTGAAAACTAGGTGGCCGCTTTCCTCATTCCCACTTTGTTTAAGGCCCGGATTTCTGCCAATTTCGTTTCGGATTAAAAAGAAAAGGCAAACAATGGAAGGGACTAGTTCCCGTCGTGGCCAGCAGCTCCTCATCTCCTTGAATCTGACCTGCTCTCCTGGGGGCGGTCAGAACACCACATTTCTCCCAGCAAACCCAGACTGCTCCTCCTCGGCACTCACAGAGCCTTTGCCCGAGGAGCAGGGGTACAGACCTCGGGGTGGGGCTGAGGACAGACTAGGGGCCGGAGTAAAAGAGAACTAGAAAGTGACTCCTAGAGGTCTGGTCTGAGCCATAGTAGCAGGTGACTAGCGAGTGAGTGGCCTTACCTGTGTCTCCTCTTCTTCCGTTTCTTGGTCTGGTTTAAGGAGGATTTGGTCATTTTTCTGTCGCTGGAAGAAACATCTTCAGAATCTGCAGAAGGGGAAGGAGGGACGTTGGGTAGGGGTCAAACTTTGGGGTCGATCCCCCCTTGGAATCACCCCTCTACCTACCACTGTCCCCACCACTGCTTGAAGGGCGCGCCACATCCTCCAGTTCCCAAGGCAGATTACAAGAAAGATTTTTGTAGATTTGGTTGTGATAGGAAAGGGACGGAAAGGAAAGCTCGGAGGTGGAGTGACACGGGAAGTAAAGGGAAAATCGGGGCTGAGTGGGTAGGCAAAGAGGGCTTATACCCCGAGTCCCCGGGGAGATCCAGAGAACAGAGGGAGCGCCCTACCTCTGTGTCCTCCCCGTTCCTTCTTCAACACACACACACACACACACACACACACACACACACACACACACACACACACACGCAGGAAAGTTGGACCAAAAGATCCAGGAGCCGTTGGCAAGAAAACCTGGCTTGGACAGGTGGAAGAGGAGGGGAGAGAGGAGAGGAGAACAGGAATCGGGGCCAATCGGGGCAACAGGGTCACCCTCCCAGGGTCACCTCTATAGGGAGCTCCGTTGAAGGCCCGACATTTTGTGGCAGGGAAAAAAAAAAGAAAGAGACTGAAAAATAAGAGAAAAAGAAAAGAGACTGGAGTGGAGACTAGAAATGAAAACTGGGGATCTGCACCCAGTTGGGTAGAGGAAAGAGAAGAACGGAAGGGGTGGGGAAGAGTAGCTGCGGCCAAGATCCAAGCAGAGCTGAGATGCATCACAGTCCAGGAGCCAGAAATGGCTCATTGAGAATAAATATATTAAATACATTAATTCATTAAGAATTGTTGTTACCGAGGGTTAGATACTATTCCCAACCAAGGGTTGGTTCATTTGTGTGTTTGGAGCATGGAGGATGGAAGGAGGTGACATTTTTGGCCAATTTTCGTCGGCTTTTATTTTTTCAAACGAGAAATTTTTGGTCATTTGAACTAACAACAACAACCAAAAAAGGGGGGTGCGATAGAGGGGAATAAGAACTTTGGACGCGGGCAACCCAACAGGGCAGCTGCGCGGGGGAGCCGCGGATCCTAGCGAAGCCTGCAGCGGCTTGGGCTCTCGCAGTCCCCGGAGTGGCCGCCGCCGGGCCCGCTCCCCTATAGTAAAACGAATAGGTCTCCCTCCCAGCCGGTCTAGCCCCCGGCCTGCCTGGCCCTCAGAGGCCAGGCTGCAGGGGTTGTGGATGGGGAATGAACAGGGACTTCTGGGAGCTTCCCCAAAAGATCCGAGCTTCTCGCGCGTCCGCCTACGACCCCCTGAAACACACAACGGGCTCTGGTACCCAGTGGCCCCTTTCTTTCCCTGGCCTTGCAGCCTAAGATGCCCCCCAGGTTCTCAACGAAAGGCGGTGTCCCGGGCTGAGGGGGCCTATCCCGAGAACCCGGAAAATCATGAAGCGGTTCCTATCCGCGGGCGGTTGGAGAAAAGCCAGACTGAGCCGGGGCGGACCTCCAGGGCGGGGGTCGGGTGGTTTAAAGGTGGGAGGCTATGGGAACCGGGATCCTTGGGATCCCCTGATGGAAGCAGGGGTCTCTGTGCCCTCAGTTCCGATCACTTTGTGGGCCACTAACTTTTTTTCTCCTGTCTGTCCTGGGGAGGGACTCCAAGGGCAGGGAATGGGTAGCTCTCCAGGCTCTCCCCCTTTCCCCCAGCCACCATCCATCCCTTCTTGCTCGATTCCTACCTGAGCTGGCCGTCTGGCTGGTATCGAGCTGCCCCGAGGCTCTGCCCAAGGGCTGCAGGTGGACATTCTGGGGGTCTGACAGGACTTCCAGGAAGGTTGGTTGCGTGTAGAAGCCTGGGAGACCCCCTGTCCCCAGGAGTCCCATGCCCCCCACACCAGCTGGGCTGAGAACCGAGCGGGCTGTCAGCAGATGCCCAGTAGGCAAGCTGTCCAGGGCGGCCCGAGGATGTGAGCTGGGTGGCTCCTTGTTCAAGCCCAGAATCTCCTGGATGCCGAAACCGGTGCACCTGGGCGGATTTCCCCCCGAGTTACTCTTGGCCACAGTCTCGGTTTTGGGTTTGCTCAGCGCTTCCCCGGCTTTCCCTGTCATCTCCGGGTGCTTTGGAGGGGCAGAGCCCGAGCCGATTTTTCCTCCCCCCCACCCCCCCTCCTCTCTCTCCCCTCCTCTTGAAGTTGGTCCCAGGTGCCCCCTCTGGTGTCTAATGCTCTGGAGCCCCAAGGAGATTCCCCTTTTATCCAACCAGGCAGCAGCCCAAGTGGGGTCAGAGCTGAGCAGCCAATCACCGGGGCCAGGAGCGATTAGGAATTCCAAAAAATTCCTACAGGCTACAGGCGGCAGGCAGCACAGAGGGCCCCAGGGGCACCAGGACAGAGACCAAGAGGCCAAAGAGGGCTCCTGATCATGGTGAGAAGGGCTTTGGTCAGAGAGATCCAGAGATCTCATGGACAAGACCTTGAAGACAGGCCCGTTTCCAGTGCACAGCATGGCAAAGAGATGTGGGCCCCAAAGAAGAGGGCAGAAAGACTGAAGAAAGGGGATAGAGGTTCAACTAGGGCAGATGAGAAGGAGGGAAGGGTGTCCAGGATAGGATAAGGAGGTGTACTTGGGGGGTTCGGAGGAAGAGAAGGAAAAGATGGTACAGACAGGTTAGAAAAAAAGTGTCCTGGAAAAAAAAAAATCAAAACTAAACAAACACCTAAATATCTAGAAAACAGTCAAGGAGTCTCAGGCCTAAAGAATAAGTCTGTGCAGTAGTGCTGAAGAGGAAGGGACCAGTAAAAGGAAAAAAAAGGCAGGAGAGACAATCCCAACAGAGGAGGAGAAAGCTGTCCATATACTCAGTACAGGCAAAGGGAACAAGATCATAAGACCAGCTAGAAAACCAACCCTCTGGTTTCACAGGTGAGGAAACTAAGGCAGTGAGGTTAATGATGGTGCCTAGAATGGTCAGAGTCTCAATAGGAAACCAGGTCATCTGAATCCAAATCTAAGAGTTTTTCTTTTTGTTTTTTGGTGGGGGGTGGGGCAAGGAGAATCGGGCAACTAGAAAATAAGGAGAGATTTTGATATGGACAGAAAGGAGATCTGGAAGAAAAAAGAAATCCAGTGCGTGTTGAGTTGGTGGAGGGAAGAAGGGGGTATTTCAGAGGAAAGTTGAAAGGATTTATAAATAGAATCCTTAATAGAATAAAGAACAGGGAATTGACTAGGAGGGACCATCCTGGTGGAAAGAGGAGGGTGACCTCTATTGAAAAGAATGACATTTTCCCAGGATATTTACACGAGGGAACTTGTAAGGTATGTGCTTGTGCATCTGTGTGTATGTAGAGGGGAAGTGTTACAGTGAACATAACCTTCCAGCAAGAAACTAGGAAGCTAGCTATTTAACTAATGGTGCTTTGAGGGAGGGTGCTGGACTGGAGTTTGGTGTTGGAGAGAAAGCAAATTGTTGGAACTGTGATTTTAAGGAAGATCTGGGATTACTGGAAAGGTCAAAAATAGCATATTGTACCAAGCAGGAAAGGGAGGTAACTCAAACATAGCCTCACCTCACCAGAAAGAGGCTAAAACTGAAAAAAGCATCATTCTGAGACAAAGGTTGGGTCTGGTACCACTGGCATGAAGAAGATGGAGCTCTGAGAAAAAAATAGCTCAGGACTCCTGATAGAATCATCTCAGGAGTGTAGCAAGAGGCTCTCTTCGTCACCTCCCTCCCCCAACCTTCCCCCCTCCTTCCAACCCTCAATCCCCAGTCTATTAATCAAGAAAGACAGTCTCTAGCTCCCAGGGAATGGGTGGGTCCCTGTGTCCTTGACAGACATTAGCTATTTCCCTTTTAAGGAACCAGCCACTTCTGGTCCCAGTCAGAGGGATGCAGGGACAATCAAAGCTATTGAAGAGACAGGGATTGAGCTAGGGAAATGACTCATTTAAGGTCATCCTGGTGATCAGCCGCAGAACCTCAAATAAACGATACCTTTGTATGTCGTTTTGTATTGCACAAGGTCCTTTTACACACATTGTCTTGTTTAATCTACAAAACCACTCTTTGAGGTAGGTAAGGCAACTCTCATTGTCCACATTTTAAAAAAGATAAAAATGAAATTCAGAGAGGCTGGAACAATTTGTTGATGGCCTCAGAGCTAATTAGTAATGGACCAAGATCCAGGAATCCTGACTCTAAGTCAGGGGTGGGGAACCTGGGGCCTTAAGGCCATGTATGGCTGAAGGTTCCCCACCCCTGCTCTAAGTCCTGGGTTTTTTCCATTACTCTATAAGTGCAGATTAACTTGAATCTTATTATAGAGTCCTTGATTCTCCTGCTAAAGAATATTTTGGAGTCTTTGTTGTTCTTGTTTTTGTTCAATTGTGTCCAGTTCTCCACGATTCCATTTGGGTTTCTTTGTTTGTGATTTTTTTTCCCTTGGATACTTCCATTTTCTTCTCCATTTCATTTTTACAGATGTGGAAACTGAGGCAAATAGGGTTAAATGACTTGCCCAGGGTCATGCAGTCAGGAAGTGTCTGAGGCCAGACCTGAACTCAGAAAGACAAGTCTTCCTGACTCCAAGTCTGGCACTTCATCTATTTTGACAGCCAGTTGCCCCATAGACCTCTTGGGTATGTCCCTTAATCTATTCACACAGCTGCCATCCCAGTGAAGAGCCTCATCAACTCACACCCAGACAATAGACAGTTGCAATTGGTATCCCTGTCTCAAGCCTCTTTCCACTCCAAATCATTCTTCACTTGGCTGTCGAAGTCATTTTCCTAAAGTGCAGATCTTGACCATGGTACTCCCTGACTCAGTAAACTTCATTGGCTCCCAGTGACCTCCAAGATCAAATATAAAATCCTCTGTTTGGCACTTAATGTCCTTCACTGCCTGGCTCCTTCTTACCTTTCCAGTTTTCTTGTTCTCTACTCCTTCCCACATATCTTACAACTTGGATACACTGGTCTACTTACTGCTCCATGCCTTTTCACTGGCTGCTCTCCATGCCTGGAATGCTCTCCCTTCTCACCTTCTCCTCTTAGATGACTTCCTGAGCTTCCTTTAAGATTCAGCTCAAATCTCACTTTCTGTAGGAGGTCTTTCCTGACCTCCCTCTTCTCACCCCCAATTGCTCAAGCCTTCCTACTGAGATTAAATATCTTGTATATAATCTTGAGGTTATCTGGGTATATATTTTATCACTCTGAGATGTATATATCTTATATGTACATTATTTCTCTCATTAGAATGTGAATCCTTTGAAGGCAAAGACCATGTTTTTGTCTTTATTTGTATCCCTGGTGCTTAACACAATGCCCAGCATGAAGCAAGTGTTTAATAAATGTCTTTCTTGGAGCTGAGGTGGATAGGGGAGAGGACCACACTATAAAACTTCACAAGTCTCCACCCCAAATAGTTTAATTCATGCCAACAAATGGATTAAATGACCAGAAGGAAAAGAGTTTTAGATAAATTAAATGAAAGATACTTCAATCCAATTGAGGAAAACCAAGAAGAGATCCAATGACCAAATAGAATAGATGTAGTTAATTTTGACAAGAGTCATAGAAAGAAGAATGCTGTTCTGGGGACCCAGCCCATCATTCTCCATAGTGATGTTAATAGAAGAGTCGGAGATCTATGGAGGATGTGGAATCCTCTGATAGTCTGGGGCCTAAATCAGCCAATCTATCAGGTTAAATAACCCACTAGGGATTTTGGCTTGCAATATAATCCAAGTAGAGATGAGCCCAATGAAAAAAATGTGCATTTCTTATATATAAAAGAGGAGTAATGGCAAAAATACACTTCAGGACAAGAGAAAATTGATCTTTCAGCTGACCATTCAAGATGGCTGGGGCAGAGTGGAAATAGTACTGGGTTAAAGTACTGTTTCTGACACATACTGGCTGAGTGCCCCTGGGAAAGTCACTTAACCTCCTCCCACTTAGGAATCTAGACAACTCTAGGTGGCACAGTGAATAGAGCACTGGCCCTGGAGTCAGGAGGGCCTGAGTTCAAATGTGGCCTCAGACACTTAACACAAAAACTAGGCGTGTGACCTTGGGCAAGTCACTTAACCCCAATTGCCCTTCCAAAAAAAAAGCAAAAAAGGAATCTAGACAACTCTTTAAGACTATAAGTTGCAGAGAAGGTGCTAACTAGCATTGGTAAAGGGAGTTTCCTCATCCCAGAGTTCCTTATGCCAATGAAATCAATCACAGGTCCTGCCTCTGTCTCTATATTTGAAACATGTTGTTCAGTTGTTTTCAGTCATGTCTAGCTCTTTGTGGCCTCATTTTGGGGTTTTCTTGGCAAAGATGCTGGAGTAGCTTGCCATTTCCTTCTCCAAGTCATCTTACAGATGAGGAAACAGACAAACAGGGTTAAGGGACTTGCCCAGGGTAACAGAGCCATTAAGTCTCTGAGGTTTTGAATTCTTGAAGATAAATCTTTGTGATTCCAAGCCCAGTGCTCTATCCACTGTACCACCTTGAAATATAGATATATATGTGTGTGTATGCACATATGTATGTATGTATACGTATATATATATGCATGAATATAAACTCCTTGAGGGCAGGGATTATTCATTTCACTTTTATCTGTGTATCCCACAGTGCCTGCCATGAAACTGATGTTTAATAAATGCTTGTTGATTGCTCAAATGAGATAACATATAAAATGTTTTGTAACCTATAAATCACCATAGAAATGGTAGCTCCAGTTATTACTAACACATTTCCTTGTAACTGCAGAGTAACTAGAAAAAGACAAAAAGAGTTTAGAATGTTTCTAGAAAGCAATTAGGGCAAGGATGGTCTCTATGGGGAATAAACTCTTACAGCTGGGGATGAATGTCTTTGTTACATTAATGACATTTGTCGTGTCACTGACATCACATGACAAGCAAGATGAGCTGGATGAAACACTATGAGGAGGGATGTGAGTGATGGAAAACAAAAGATTTGAATGATGAAAAACATAGATCTTGTCAGGAAATGAGGATGAAAAATTCCTTGACCAACTCCTGGGCTTGAAGGTGCCAGATTGCCAATTCCAGTGAGACAATAACCTCTAGACAGGGCTCATAAGCTCTCTGGTGGGTCATTGTTCCAAAGGGAATAAATATGGGTTCCCAAACTGAAGGAATAGAAGCAGAGAGGCAGAGACTTCCACGTGTCCATTCACAACCCATGAATTTTGCAGATGGGATTTTTGTAACTCATCTGGGGAGCCACATTGCAGATTGTCTTTGGAGCAAATGGTTTGTGTGTGCAGATTTAGTATATGTTGGTTGCAACTGCTCTGTAACTCTCATCATAATATGAGAATTGCCATTCTGCATTAGACCAGGGGTCAGAGTTATTCCTGTAAAGGGGAAGAATACTATATCTAGGGCCATCCCTGAGGTGTGTGGGACCCTGTGGTAATCACACTATGTGATCCTCTATTGGAACTGAGTTGAAAGAAATGTCAAAGGTAGCTCATCTAGTCAACCCACGACTAGTCAATCCTCTAAAATGCCTCCTCCTCCTCCTCCTCCTCCTCCTCCTCCTCCTCCTCCTCCTCCTCCTCCTCCTCCTCCTCCTCCTCCTCCTCCTCCTCCTCCTCCTCCTTCTCCTCCTCCTCCTCCTTCTTTCTTCTTCTTCTTCTTCTTCTTCTTCTTCTTCTTCTTCTTCTTCTTCTTCTTCTTCTTCTTCTTCTTCCTCCTCCTCCTCCTTCTCCTCCTCCTCCTTTTCCTCTAATTGAACCAGCCTCCACTCTTACATTTTTTTTAAGAAATGTCAAAAACTGCCTCCCTGAGACCTCTACATTTCCATGTTTTCTCTTTCACCTTTGTTCTTTTAGGTTTATCTACACCAAAGGTCATTGTAGAAGCTAAAAACACATAGGAAAAAGAAAGGTGTGTTTTAGAAAAATCAGAGGAATTGCTTGGAATCTTTCTGGTGCCTCTGTGTATGGGCATCAAGGTACTTACTGCCTCAGGATCCTAGGGATTTTCAACTTTTTATTTTAATAAATTGATAAATTTGTTAATTTTTTCAGCTAACAAAATTATTTTTTTAAATTTGGACAACAAAATGGATTTCTTCTTTTGTTCCTTTTTTAGTATCATCATCTCAATTCTGCCCACACACAAATAAACGATAAATATAGTAAGGGGCCAGCTAGGTGGAGAAGTGAATAGAGCCCTGGGTTTGGAGTTAAAACACCCAAATTCAAATCCAGCTTCAGAAACTTCCTAGCTGTGTGACCTTGGGAAAATCGCTTAACCCTTATTTGTCACTGGAGAAAGAAATGGAAGACCACTCCAGTATTTTTGCCAAGAAAGCTCCATGGAGAGAGCTCTATGGGGTTATGAAAAACAGGATTGAAATAATTGAAGGATGACAACAACAGCAACAAAAATAGTCAGGTAAAAAAATTGGCTGTATCTGAAAATTTCCCATTTCACACCTGCCTACAGTCCATTGTTTCTCTGCCTAGAAGTGGGAACCATGCTTCCACACTGGCCTTGTTCAGTTGAGATCCATAATTGCATTAAACTGAGTTCTTAAGTCTTTCAAAATTGTTTTCCTTTACAATGTTGTAGTCGTTGCAAAAATTGTTCTGGCTCTGCTCACTGCATTCTGTATCAGTTCATGGAGGTCTTTCCAATTTCCTCTGAGAACACTCCTTTTGCATTTCTTATGGTGCAATAATATTCCATAATATTAATATTCCACAATCCATTCAGTCATTCCCTAATTGATGGGCACTCATTTGGTTTCCACTTCTTTGCTACAACAAAAGTACTGCTATACATTTTTTTATGCATATAGGTCTTTTCCATTTTTCTTTGATCTCTTTGAGAGTATAAGATGTTTGGATAAAGTTGTATTGCCTTGTCCAAGGGCATGCATAGTTGAACAACACTTTTGCTATGGTTCCAAATTGCTTTTCAGAATGGTTGACCCACCTCACAGTTCCACTAATGTTAGTGCACCTGTCCTCCCACAATCCAGCTAAAGATTGTCATTTTACTTTTTGTAATCTTTGTCAATTTGATGGCTGTGAAGTAGAATCTAATTCTCTATTCTCAGCAGAAGGGTTGAGGACTAAAGGAGGAGGCAAAGGAGGGGACTATGATTAAGAGGCATGGTGGGAAAGAGATGGACCTGAATGATGAAAGGGCTTTAGGTGTGTCATCTAGAAGCAGGAAGGTAAGGAATGCCTACAAGTTATTTGTCCTACACAGCAAAGATGAGAGAAGACCTATAAGGAAAGAAAAGAGATAAAAACAAACAAAAATAATAAATGACAACAAGACCCTAAGAAGGCAGTTGTCTACCTGTCAAATAATCTTCTCATCGCCGTGCTTTTGCTCAAGCTGTTACTTACCCTCCCTCGCTCTCCATAACCTCTGCAATTTGAAATCCTCCCTATTCTTCAGGACCCAGATCAAATGTCATTTCCTCCATGGAAAAGAAATTATACACCCCAATTAGATAGTAAGCTTCTTGAGGGGGCTGGATTACTTTGTGATTCATATTCGTCTCCCTAGTACAGCTCCTTGTACATATGTAGCAAGAATCTAATAGATGTTTGTTGAATTAATGTTGAATTCCCTTTCTTAGACACTGAATTGCAATTTGTTAGTACCTTCCTTCTGCATTTATCATGCTGTATTCTATTTGCTTTTTTAAAAAATATAAATTTTGGCAGGGCCAAGATGGCGGAATAGAAACAGTGCATCCAAGCCACTCTCCCCTCAGATCACCTCCAAACTATGTAAAAGGGGACTCTGAACAACTTCTGGAGCCCCAGCACCCACAGAACAACACAGAGAAGCTAACCTCCCACTGAGGACAGCCCAGCAGCCCTGCAGGAAGGACCAGCGCAGCGCCCTGGGAGCCAGCAGCGCAGCACACAGTGTGCGGAGAGCCTAGCACAGGTCCGCCTGAGTCACGGTTTTAGCCCCAGGGCGGCTGGGCCAGCAGCTGGCTGGAGGGACCCCAGAACACCAGCAGCTGTGGTGATTCTGAATTATCAACATAGACATGCGTAGGACAAAGTGAGAGGTTAGTGCCCTATGGACTTTGGGACCAGTATTTGGGGAATGCGTCGGCTTCCTCCCTCGGGGGCTAGAAGCCGCTGAGGAGACACACCATTTTGTAGTTTTCAGAGGCAGCTTCAGCTCCTGGCCTGTGAACTATAGGGAGATCAAGTGATCAGTCCTGGGGGGTAATCGCTCTTGCTTTAACCTTCCTGGATCTGGATTGTGATCTGGGGTGGAGGTCATGGGTGGGTTTCCAGCTTGCCAGAAACGGAAGTTGTCTCCCCACATGTTTGGGACGAAAGTTTCCCTGTCTGGCGGCAGAGCCATACTGTGGCAACAAGCCCAAAAGTCAAGTAATTAAGTGGCAACATGCCAAGGCAAAGGAAACAAATTAAACAGAAAAATGCAACCTTAGACTCCTACTTTGGGGGCAAAGAGGCAAAAAGGACTTTAAAAATCAAATAAGAGAAGTGGAGGAAAAATTGGAAAGAGAAATGAGAATGATGCAGGAGAAGTATGAAATGAGGGTCAACAGCCTGACTGAGGAAAATAACACCTTAAAAAATAGACTAACTCAAATAGCAAAGGAAGCCCAAAAGGGCAATGAGGAGAAGAATGCCTTAAAGAGTTGAATTTGTCAGATGGAAAAAGAATATCAAAAGTTCACTGAGGAGATTCATTCCTTCAGAGTTAGACTGGAGCAAATGGAAGCTAATGACTTTATGAGAAATCAAGATGTTGTTAAGCAGATCCAAACAAATGAAAGATTAGAAGGCAATGTGAAATATCTCATGGGAAAAACCATTGACCTAGAAAATAGATCCAGGAGAGACAATTTAAAAATTATTGGACTACCTGAAAGCCATGATCAAAGAAAGAACCTAGAAACCACCCTTCAAGAAACTCTCAAGGAAAATTGCCCTGATGTTTTAGATCCAGAGGGCAAAATAGAGGTTGAAAGAAATCCACCGATCACCTCCTGAAAAAGATTCCAAAAAGAAAACTCCCAGGAATAATATAGCCAGGTTCCAGAATCCCCAGATCAAGGAGAAAATACTACAAGCAGCCAGGAAGAAACAATTTCAATATTGTGGAAACACAATCAGATTAGCACAGGACCTGGCAGCTTCTACACTGAGGGATAGAAGGGCATGGAATACGATATTCCAGAGGGCAAAAGAGCTGGGAATGAACCCACGGGTCACCTACCCAGCAAAACTGAGTATTTTGTTTCAGGGGATAATATGGTCATTCAGTGGAATAGAGGACTTTCAAGCATTCTTGAGGAAAAAACCAGAGTTGAATAGAAAATTTGACATCCAGACACAAGAAGCAAGAGATGCCTGAGCCCAGCACCCACAGAACGACACAGAGAAGCTAACCTCCCGCTGAGGACAGCCCAGCAGCCCTGCAGGAAGGACCAGCGCAGCTCTCTGGGAGCCAGCAGTGCGCAGCGTGCAGATCACGGAGAGCGGAGCCCAGCTGAGTGGAGCCCAGGTCCGCCTGAGCTGAGGTTTTAGCCCCAGGCAGGAGGAACCCCAGAACACCAGCAGCTGTGGCGACTCCAGAATTATCAACATAGACATGCCTAGGACAAAGTAAGAGGTTAGTGTCCTATGGACTTTGGGACCTGTATTTGGGGGAATGCGTCGGCTCCCTCCCCTGGGGGCTAGAAGCCACTGAGGAGACATGCCATTTGGTAGTTTTCAGAGGTAGCCCCAGCTCCCGGCCTGCAATTAATTGTAGGGAGATCCAGCGATAAGTCCTGGGGGGTAATCGCTCTTGCTTTAACCTCCCTGGATATGGATTGTGATCTAGGCTGGAAGTCGTGGGTGGGTTTACAGCTTGCCAGAAACGGAAGTTGCCCCCCACACGTCTGGGACGAAAATTCCTCTATCCGGCCTTAAAGCCATAGTGTAGCAACAAGCCCAAAAGTCAGGTAATCAAGTGGCAACATGCCAAGGCAAAGGAAACAGAAAAATGCAACCCTAGACTCCTATTTTGGGGGCATAGAGCGGGAAAAGGACTGTGAGGTCAGAAGTCCTGCTCCAAAAGCCCCAGGGGAAAACATGAGCGGTTGCAGGCCATAGAGGACCTTAAGAAGGACTTTAAAAATCAAATAAGAGAAGTGGAGGAAAAATTGGAAAGAGAAATGAGAAGGATGCAGGAAAAGTATGAAATGAGGGTCAACAGCCTGACTGAGGAAAACAACACCTTAAAAAATAGACTGACTCAAATGGCAAAGGAGGCCCAAAAGGGCAATGAGGAGAAGAATGCCTTTAAAAGTCGAATTTGCCAGATGGAAAAGGAATCTCAAAAGTTCACTGAGGAGATTCATTCCTTCAGAGTTAGACTGGAGCAAATGGAAGCTAATGACTTTATGAGAAATCAAGATGCTGTTAAGCAGATCCAAATAAATGAAAGATTAGAAGGCAATGTGAAATATCTCATGGGAAAAACCACTGACCTGGAAAATAGATCCAGGAGAGACAATTTAAAAATTATTGGACTACCTGAAAGCCATGATCAAAGAAAGAACCTAGAAATCACCCTTCAAGAAATTCTCAAGGAAAATTGCCCTGATGTTTTAGATCCAGAGGGCAAAATAGAGGCTGAAAGAATCCACCAATCACCTCCTGAAAAAGATCCCAAAAAGAAAACTCCCAGGAATATTATAGCCAGGTTCCAGAATCCCCAGATCAAGGAGAAAATACTACAAGCAGCCAGGAAGAAACAATTTCAATATTGTGGAAACACAATCAGAATAGCCCAGGACCTGGCAACTTCTACACTGAGGGATCGAAGGGCATGGAATATGATATTCCAGAGGGCAAAAGAACTGGGAATGAACCCAAGGGTCACCTACCCAGCAAAACTGAGTATTTTGTTTCAGGGGAAAATATGGTCATTCAGTGGAATAGAGGACTTTCAAGCATTCTTGAGGAAAAAACCAGAATTGAATAGAAAATTTGACATCCAGACACAAGAAACAAGAGATACCTGAGAAGGTAATCAGGGAAAAGAAATCAAAAGGAACTTATCAAAGTTGAACTATTTACATTCCTATATGGAAAAGCAATAACTGTGACTGATGATATCTTTCTCACTATGAAAATAATGGAAGAAGGGTGTGTGGTCATATGAATACATATGTGAATGTGTGTGTATATGGATAGAGGGCATAGGTTGAATTTGTTGGGAAGGGAGAATACTCAAGGGATGAAATTATGAGGTGAGAGAGGAAAGTGGCAAGAGGAGATGGGGAAAGACAGGGTAGGGTAAACTATCTCATGTAGAAGAAGCAAGGGGAAGTGGTTGCAAGGAAGGGGGAGAATAGGAAGGGAAAAAAAAGGCAAATCCACATTCTCATTGAATTTGGTTCAGGGAGAGAATGACATACATACTAAGTGGGATATCTCAACCTGCAGCAGAATAGGGGGAAGGGGGATGAGAGGAGAGATGATTGATGGGAGGGCATCCTTGGGGGGAGGGGAGCTTGGAAGTACCCACTATAGAAGAGGGACAAGATCATGTAGGGAATGGACCAGGTGGGGGGTGGGATGAGTGGGAGGGAATTATAAGCAGCCTTGTACAATATATCTACTATGATAATGTTTTGCATAGCTAGACATGTACAACATATACTGAATTACTTATCTCCCCAGAGGTAATGGGTGACAAGGGAGGAAGGAAATGGATCTGAAATTCGAGGTCTTAAGATTAAATGTTTCAAATATATATAAATACTATTATTAATACCCTTTTTCTTATAATTGGGAGATAAGATGTGCAGGCATTGGGACACAAAGATTCACCTTCCTCTAATGGAAAAGTCAAAGGGGGTATGGGAGAAGGTATGGGAGAGAGCAGATTGGAGGAAGCAATATCTTGTGGGACTACTATTCTGGGAGATTGGGTAGGGGAATAACGGGGGGAAAATGATTGTAACTCAAAATCTGGCGGAAATGAATGATGTAAAACAGAAGTTAATAAAGCATTTGTTTAAAAAAAAAAAGAGATGCCTGAGAAGGTAATCAGGGAAAAGAAATCAAAAGGAACTTATCAAAGTTGAACTATTTACATTCCTATATGGAAAAACAATAACTGTGACTGATGAAATCTTTCTCAGTATGAAAATGATGGAAGAAGGGTGTATGGTCATATGAATACATATGTGAATGTGTGTATACATTTTTACAGTTATATATGGATAGAGGGCATAGGTTGAATTTGTTGGGAAGGGAGGATACTCAAGGGGTGAAATTATGAGGTGAGAGAGGAAAGTGACAAGAGGAGATGGGGAGAGACAGGGTAGGGTAAACTATCTCATGTAGAAGGAGCAAGGGGAAGTGTCTGCAAGGGAGGGGAAGAATAGGAAGGCAAAAAGGCAAAACCACATTCTCATTGAATTTGGTTCAGGGAGAGAATGACATACATACTAAATGGGATATCTCAACCTGCAGCAGAATAGGGGGAAGGGGGATGAGAGGAGGGATGATGGATGGGAGGGCATCCTGGGGGGGAGGGGAGGTTGGAAGTACCCACTATAGAAGAGGGACAGGATCATGTAGGGAATGGACCAGGTGGGGGGTAGGATGAGTGGGAGGGAATTATAAGCAGCCTTGTACAATATATCTACTATGATAATGTTTTGCATAGCTAGACATGTACAACATATACTGAATTACTTATCTTCCCAGAGGGAATGGGTGACAAGGGAGGAAGGGAACGGATCTGAAATTCGAGGTCTTAAAATTAGATGTTTCAAATATATATAAATACTATTATTAATACTCTTTTGCTTGTAATTGGGAGATAAGATGTGCAGGCATTGGGGCACAGAGATTCACCTTGCTCTAATGGAAAAGGCGAAGGGGGTATGGGAGAAGATATGGGAGAGAGCAGATTGGAGGAAGCGATATCTTGTGGGACTGCTATTCTGGGAGGGTGGGTAGGGGAAAAATAATTGTAACTCAAAATCTGGCGGAAATGAATGATGTAAAACAGAAGTTAATAAAGCATTTATTTAAAAAATATAAATTTTATTTTGACTTCCATTGATAAGTACAGACATTCAAATATATGAACAAGAGCATAAGTAAAGAAACTATGAAAAATTAGTGTATAACTCAAAACTGGATAACAA
Organism: Gymnobelideus leadbeateri; assembly: GCA_011680675.1. NCBI lineage: Eukaryota > Metazoa > Chordata > Mammalia > Diprotodontia > Petauridae > Gymnobelideus > Gymnobelideus leadbeateri. The sequence continues at coordinate 353,610 of WOXC01012149.1, read as the reverse complement.
GAGATTGTAAATGACTGTACATTCCCTTGGCTTCCATTATTTATTGGTCATTAACACCACCCTCAAAAGATGTGTATATTGACATCAACTTGGTGATTCCCTCATCATCCCGGTTTCCTGATTCTTTTTTACTTTCTTGACTCCGTGAATTATATAAATCTGTCATATTATTTCCATCTTTACGTGTGAACTTACAGGCTTCACTTTTCTAATTTAAGATCACAGGGTCTGAGATTTACTCCTGATAGAGAGCTTAGGGGCCATCTAGTCCAAACCCCGAGTTTTACAGCAGAGGAAACATGTTCAGAGAGGTAGAACCCAGATTCAAACCCAGGGCTCCTGATTCCAAGGCCAGCATTCCTTCCTCTGCCTTGAGCTATCTTTTGGACTCACTTGAGTTTTCATATGCTACTTGAAAGTAGAAGCTCTTTTCTATTTTGTCCATATACCCACGCATGTCTATACCCAGCAACGACACAGCAGGTGTACACAGCAAGTGCTTAATAAGTGATTATCGTATTGAGTTGATTTGGAATTAAAAAAAGATCCCTCCTAAAAAAATCCCCCATTTTCTTATGGCACAATACTATTCCATTTATTCACATATATGATTTGTCTAGTCATTTTTCAATTGATGGATATTTAGTTTATTCCCAGTTTTCTGTTCCTCTTCTCTTCTTTGATATTACAGATGTAAAGAGGGAGGAGAGGGGAGATCACACCACTAGCTCCCTAAATGTAATAGGAGCAGTGTAAACTGTGAGCCCTTCAAGTGCAGGGCCTGTCTTTTTCCTTTCTTTGTATCTCCAGCCTTAGTGTCTGACATGTGGTCGTGCTTAATAAATGCTTATTGACTGAGTTACTAATTTTTTAAATGTATAAAACTGATTTGCACACACTCTCCCCCTTCTTTTTACAAGGTATGAATTCCTCTTTAATTAGATCAAGAAGCTGATTAGCTGACTAATCAAGATAAAGGGGGGGGGGTTGCTTTAAATAGGAAAGAATTTGAAAGGTTCACTCAGTACAGCTGGGAGCCTGTCTTGTGCTGGAGTTTTCCAAGCTCTCAACACTTTGAGGCAGACTTAGGTCCCTATGCCAGAGGGTATCCAAGGGAAAAGGAAGTGATCCCAAAGAGAAGGTTTCATTCCCTTCTCCCAGCTGACTCCCTTCTTTGAGAGAATGGGCTAGTAGCAGACAAAACATCCAGAAGACATATCAAGGCAAGACAAATGTGGACTGGAATATAGAAAAGAGGCTTCGAAGGAGGAAGCAGCTTCAAAGAACATGATCCAAAGAAGAAAGCCAGACTTTCAGGAATCGGGAAATGTGAGTTTTCCCTTTGCCATTAGCATTCTCTGCCAGTGAACCTTACTGCCATAATGCTTTAGCTTTGAGCCCACTCTCCCCAGAGATCTTGGATGGGGGGTGAGGAAGGGGGCAGAGGCAGTGATGCCGGGCACCATAGTCCAGGGCCTGTAGCGTTCTCACTTAATATCAATCATTCTTACTATACCACCTGAGTAAATATTCCTACAAATCTAATTGAGGACACGGGCTGATAATCAATGGAAAGAATACCAGTGGGGGGTGATGAATGACAACACTAGAGACCCATGCCCTCTAGGTGACTCCTAGAACTCTGGGAAGGGTAAGGGGCAGAAGTCTCCTGCATATCCAACTTGATGATGTTTATGGGATTGGAGGAGTATTCTGGGGAATGGGGGAGGCAGCTACACAGATGGGGCTGTTAGGAATATTTTTGCTCAGATAAGTCTTTTCTCTCTACATTTTCCTCTCGGTAATATCATCAGTTGCCATGGGTCCATTTATCATTTCTTTACAGATGCCTCCCATTCAGGTGACCACCCAAAAAACCAGGACCTAATTTAATTAATTGCTCCTGACATAGACTGGTCATGGAGTTGGGCCTGGGGGATAGTGGAAGGGACAGTAGGTGGGGAATGATGGGCAAAGAGGCCTTGGCACAAAGGAACAGAAGGGGCAGCATAAATCCAGACTTCCAAACTCTTTTAGGAATTTTATCCCCTCCCTTTGCTGACTCCCATCAGGAAACTGACTGCAGAGGGAATTCATATTTATGGGGTCATATATGAAGAACTCTTTATCTTAGTCATATAAAAAAGTAACAAAAAATAGTCCTCATATGAGGCCTCTAATTGAATTAACTGACTGCACAAAAATCTTCTGAGAGTTCCCCAAGCCAATAGAAACTACATCTGGGAGAAATCTGCTCTTCATAGGAACCATTGAAACACACCTTAATTAACTACTGTTCTAATGATTTATTACATTACTTTTGTAGCCCCCCCAAGTTCCTTAGAGATAGAAGCTTACCCACTCCTACCCTCACTCCCCACCCCAACCCCCCAGGAAGAAATCACCACTTGGGTAGCAGTAAGAGAATAAACCCAAGACCCTCCTACCATTGACACTGTTCCTAGTTTTCATTCTCACTTCCACTCCCATTTTCTTCCCTTGGGAGGGAAAAGATCATATTAATATATTAATTTTCCCTAGGGGAAGATTAAGCTATACCCCCATCTTAATGGAATTCAACATATTCTCCAGTAAGACCTCTGAGTCAGAGACCATGTTTCCTGTCTTTAGCCTAATGGTTCCTATACCCATCAGCATTGCCCCATTCCACCTGTGCTTTGGTTAAGTTTATAAGCTAGCCTTTGCCTTGGAAGTATGATCATATCTGTCCCTAATCACTGAATGTAAAAAGACAATTTATTTTCATTTTCCTTATTCTGGCAATCCAGTTTTCCTAAAACCATTAGTAAGAGCCAGGGAATGCTAGCTTTTGCAATACTTTTGCTCTCCCCATAAGATTCTTTAAGTACCCATTGGACTAATTCTATGGGATCTATAGGGGGTCCCTCCTTATTCCATTGAGAGGGCTTCCCATATGTAGCTAGAAGGTCAATAGCCTCTGGGTGCCAAACTACTCTATTTGACAACGAAATCTCAAAGTTCCTTTTTCTTCACAAGGCTCTTCTGCCCCACATCAACTGAAAAATCATATATGAAGTCACTCTGATCCAGTTTTGCAGAGAGATGCCAAATGTCCTGGGCCAGGACTAGAGGTCAAAGCAATTTAGACATTCAGACAAGGCCTAAAGGTCAAGGCAATTCAGAAATTCAGACTCAGAATTATAAGCAATTTTATATATACATACATGCATATGTGTGTACACACACACACATATATATACATAAATACATAATGAAATTATAAAACTCACAAACTTTAAAATTGAATAAAATAAATTTAGTTATAATAAGATGAAAAAGATACAATTTATTAGAAACCAATGCTGCTCCCTTTGCTTCCACATTCACCAGGGTAACAACAACAGGTCAGAAAGAAGTCTGACAGGGCAGGGGGAATTTCACCAAATCTCAGAAACACTAGCTCCACAGAGGCTGGGTTCTTTATGTCTTAGCCAACAAAGAAAGCACAACAATACTTTAAGCCCTAGTCCTTTGGACTGACCAAATCCCTTTGGATCCCTTACCTGTCCAGGTAAGGATGATCTCCTTACTTCCTTAAAGACAAACAAGCCCAGTCTACATAAGACAGATGTCATTCCTATAACCTTGTGTGGAAGTATGAATATTGATGAGAGTATAGATTTATTGTAGTACATTATTTTTCGTTTAGCTGGGTAGAATATTCAGGAGCAAAGTCTAATTCCTTCTCATTCTCTTAAAATCAGTTTTCAACGTTTTCTTCTTTTTCCCCTGACAAGTAAAGAATCCTGTGTGGCTTAAAGTAGAGTACCTTGATGAATTATATTTTTCTTCTTTGATGCTTATAACCTCCCCTTTTTATCAATGAAACTTGGGAGTTTGATGTGTCTGGGTCAGTCAAATCTCATTCTTCTCTCTGAGGATGTTCAGTGAAATCTATCAACCTATCAGTTCCTTAGTTTTAAGAGTTCTGGAGGTGTGGCTAGGTGGTAAAGTTAATAGAGCACCTGCCCTGGAGTCAGAAGGACCTGAGTTCAAATCCAGCCTCAGACACTTACCACAAAACTAGCCATGTGACCTTGGGTAAGTCGCTTAACCCCAATTGTCCTACCTTCCCCTCTCCAAAAAAAAAAGAGTTCTGGGAAATTTTCTTTAGTGCTATTTTGAAAAGAGGTCAGACTCTTCCATTTTTCAGGTCATTGAGTGACTTATATTATATGTCTGAGCTCAGTGTTCTAGTTCTACCATATTTGTAAAGTTTCCAATACTTTTTTCCAGTTGAGTTGTCTTATGATTATTATTCAACCTTTCTGGGACTCAGTTTCTTCATCTGCTTGAAGGCATTGGACTAGACCTTTCAGTTTTAAATTTATGATATAGGAATTGGCTGCATTTTCTGCCACCTCTGCCAACTAGTTTTGCTTGAGGAAGAAGAGGAGGAGATAAGGGTTTGGCTATTTCCTTAAACTCGCTATTGGCCTAGTATCACAGGAGTTTGTCTGGGTTCTTCTTGCTTCATAATTTTCTACCTTGCCTCAATTGGCAGGGTCTGAGGATGGCTTGAGGGATCCCTCTTCTCAGTCACATCCACGTAGCTTCATGAAGTCATGTGGAAGGAGCTTGGACATGGTATCAGGAAAATCCTAGTTTAATATTAGCTGACTTTCAAAAGGCACATGATTTGAAGGAGTGTGGTATATAGTGGAGAGAGTGACAGTATTGGAGTCAGGAAACTCTGGGTTCAAATATGCCTCCGACACTTAGCTGTTTATCACTTGGAAAGTCACTTAACCTCTCTGTTTATAAAATGAAGGAGATTGGACAAGATGGTCTCTGAGGCCCCTTCCAGCTCTTCATCTATGGTCCCCTGAATTAACCTCTCCAAGTCTCTATTTCCTCATCTGTAAAAGTGAGAGAGTAATATTTATACTACCTACCTCAAAGGATTATCATGAGGGAAGTCCTTAAACATGAATAGCTATGATCATTCTCCCTTAGTTGTTGTTTAGCCATTTCAATGATATCCAATCTCCATGACCTCATTTGGGGTTTTCTTGGCAAACACACTGGAGTGGTTTGCCATTTCCTTCTCCAGCTCATTTGACAGATGAGGAAACTGAGGCAAACAGGGTGAAGTGACCTGTCCAGGGTCACACAACTAGTACATGTCTAAGCCTGGACTTGGACTCATAAGGATGAATCTGATTCTAAGCCCAATGGTCTATCTATCCACTGCACCACTAGTTGCCCTTCCTCCTACAAAGACAACATAGAATCATGAAAATACTACCAGACTATAGCCCCTGATCCACTCTTCCCTGCTATGTGATCATGAGCAAGGCTATTATTCTCTGTGTCTCAACGTTCCCATGTGCCAAATCATGGTAGTGATATGTCTTGACACAGGGTTATGAGGATCCAGAATGATGTAGGTTATGTTTTGAATCCAGTCTAAGCCAATGAGCGTTTATTAAATGTCCTCCATGTGCAAGGCACTGAAAATACACTGACAAAAAGCGTTGTCTTCAAACTAGTATTGGAGGAGGGTAGAGTTAGCACGTCGCTGGGGCAAGGTGGAGATGCACAGAAATAAGTACACCCACTGAGCGCTTTCCTTTTGGACTCTGACCTAGTGCTCATTTCCGGAGACTATCAATTACCACTGCTCTTGGGACTTGCAGTGCTCCCTGAAATGCCTCTTTCATTGGGTGACTTTTTCTGCTTCTCATCCAGGTACTTTTACTGCCATCAACCACTAACATCTCCAGGAGTTATTGCCACTAGGCTCTAACCACTGATGACCCAGGTTGTTGCCTGGACATATCCATCTGGAGCCTGCTGCTTGGCCACTTTCTTAGAGAATTAATTGAACACCTCCCCTGCCTTGGTGGGGCAGTGGATAGAGTGCCAGGTCTGAAGTCATGAAGACTCCTCTTCCTGAGTTCAAATCCAGCCTCAGACACTTACTAGCTGTGTGACCCTGGGCAAGTCCCTTTGCCCTTTTTACCTCAGTTCCTCATCCATAAAATGAGCACTCCAGTATTTGTGCCAAGAAAGTCCTAAATGGGGTTGCAAAGAGTTGGACATGACTGAAACAACTGAACAGCAACTGCCTCAGTGGTTGGTATCTTGAAGAACAGCCATGTGATTGTGCTACATTGCATATATGTAAACTAACTTGACTCCTGAATAGCTGAGAGAAAGCTGATCAAAAAAGCTATATGCCTGCATAAGCACAGAAGGAAGTCCTTCAGAGATTAATAAAGGATACTCTTTTTTTTTTTTTTGGAGGAATGGGGAAGGCAAGTCAATTGGAATTAAGTGATTTGCCCAAGGTCAAAAAGCTAGTAAGTGTCAGGTGTCTCAGAATTTGAATTTAGGTCCTCCTGATTCCAGATGCTCGTTTCACTGTACCACCCAGCTGCCCCTATTAGAGGATACTCTTACAAGAAGTAGTTTGAAAGAGGGTTAGAGAGAGGCAAGTACAGATTTTGGCTATTGGGAGCCACAGCACATAAGGGGTGGTATTCCCTCCCCCCAATATATGTCATGATTCCAGAATCGGCAACCCTTAGGACTGCTAAGTGAAGACTTCCTTCCCCTCAGTGAGTTGATGGTTCTCTCTCCTGGTTTGAACTGAGACATCATTCGCAGCTGAAGAGTTCATTCACTCTTGTTTATTCTTTGGTTTATTCTAATTTCTGTAACTTTCCCATTTTCTCTTGCCTACTTACTTTGTGTGTGTGTGTGTGTGTGTGTGTGTTGGAAGGGGGAAGGCAAGGTAATTGGGGTTAAGTGACTTGCCCAAGCTCACATATCTAATAAGTGTTAAGTGTCTGAGACTGATTTGAACTTAGGACCTCCTGACTCCATGACTGGTGCTCTATTCACTGCACCACCTAGCTGCCCCTCTGCTTACTTTGATAAAAAGTTTCAGTAGATATTATAATGGTCTTTTGAGTAAACAGCCTTTGGTGGAAATGAGCTAAACTGGCGTTAGTAAGTTAAGTATCACCCTCTCTTTAACATCAAGCAAGGAAAGTACCCTTTAATTCTGAACTCATGCTTGTATCCCTATACCATAAATATGGGAGGTTTCATAGATATAATTCTAGCCCAACAGCATTCTTGGAGATAGGAGACTGGAGAAGATTGCTCAGTCACAGCTGTTGTACAGCCTCCCTGTCTCCTACTCACCCACAAGGCTGTTGGCAGCACCCAGCCATGGCCTCCTCCTACTCCCCACAAAAGTAGAAATCACAGTCTCCTTTTGGAGAAAGGGTCAAACACTATTTCAGATATGTACTCATGCCATCTTTATATTTAATATGCCCACATATATCCTACCTAAACACAAAAGAAACAGAAATGGTCTCCATTGACCAGGTGAGGGGGAGGGCTGCCCCAGTATGGAGAGGCAGTTCAGACCAGTTCTACTCAGCATCCACTGAATGATCAGTTCTAGTCGCTTCCATGGCCAATGAGGACCTCTTTATCATCATTCTGCATCAGCGTCTGAGTTGTCCTGGCTAGAACTAGGAGCACCCCAGGTTTCCACATGGGGTGGAAACCAGTTGGAAACTGAAACCAGTTGGAAAATATCTGCACAGACTTCAAGGACTGCTTCTCAAAGGCCAATCCACCTCCACTACAGATACAATAATTTGAGACAAAGCACTAACAACTGTAGAAATAGGGAAAGGTCTCGCCATAGGAGATGGCACATAAGTTGAGGCTTTGAATAAGTGTGGAGCACTAATATGAATCAATATTAAAAAAGAATCAGAATTGTAGGCCTAGAAGAGATCTTACAAATCATTTTGTCCAATCCCTTTATTTTACATAAGAGAAAAGTGAGAGGGGCGGCGAGGTGGCGCAGTGAATAGAGTACTGGCCTGTGAGTCAGGAGGACCTGAGTTCAAATGAAGCCCCAGACAATTAACACTTAATAGCCATGTGACCTTGGGCAAGTCACTTAACCCCAACTGCCCCTCCAAAAAGCAAAACAAAACAGAAAAAAACATGCCATAAAAGAATAGGTTAAAGGGATATTCATCCGGGAAAGGAGTGAACTTAGGGATATGGAAGCATATTAACTAAGACAACTCTTCTCTCCTTTAGAAATATTAAGAAATCAGACTTTCTCTGTGTCTTTTATCTAAAGTCCTTGATCTCACCAGAAGAGAAAACCTTGTCAGCACTTTATCAATGTCCCAGTGTGAAATACTTTTAACATCCTTCACATCTGGCTGATCCATTTCTTTTTTCATATATGTTGCTGTTCAATTGTTTCAATTGTTGTCTGACTCTCTTTGTGACTTCATTTGAGGTTTCTTTGGTAAAGATACTGGAGAGATTTTCCATTCATTTTCCAGTTCATTTTATAGATGAGGAAACTGAGGCAAACAGGGTGAAGTGACTTGCCCAGGGCCCCACAGCTAGTAAGTGTCTGAGGCTATATTTGAACAATGTTTCTCCTGACTCCAGGGCTCATGCTCTATCCATTGCTCCATCTCACTGGCCCCAGACAGATTTTTCAAAGGCAGGTTAAACCTTGTCCCTTTGCGTTTTCTTTCTCTCCAAGTGTAAATGCTTAGAAATATATTTTATCTTTCCAAGTAGTGCCTAAAATCGAGTACCATTTTTTTTCACAAATGGGAAATAGTAGCAGTCTTCAAGTATTCTAAGAATATGCTATGAAAGAGCCTTAGATTTTTTCTGTTTCATCCCTGGGGACAGAACTTGAAGCAATAGGTAGAAGTCACAAAAAAATGTATATTTATCTTGATATAAATGAAATCTCCCAGTAATTAGAGCTTTCCTAGGTGGAACAGGTTGCTGAAGGTAATGAGTCTCTCGCATCAGTAGGGATTTTCAGGTGACAGCTGAATGATCACTTATTGGAGAATGTTGTAGAGAGATCTGTTCAGGAAAGTTGGGCTATCTATTAGACTTCTTTCCAATTTAGGGATTTGATGATTCTTTGAAAAGGACTGAGAGGATGATTATGAGGAACTCTACAGAGGATACATAGTTATTTGGAAATGGGCATGCAGTAGACAGTGACCTCCTTAATGCAGACAGAGTGACTAGCTCCATGAGACTATTCTGCTTTGTCAGATTAATACGAGTAAGGAACTCCTCTCCCCTCTCTCGGTTCCCCATTGGTGACAGGGTGTCCTGTCTTTGGTGGACAGCAGGATAAATCGTGGTCTCTTTGACACATTTTTGTTAAGGTACCCCAAATAGAATAGAAATATCCTTTATGTGAGGCAGGACAAGGCAGAGAGACAAACACTAGATTGAGAGTCAGAAGGTCTGGATTTGAATCCTGGCTGTTATGTGCCCTGAGTCCTCAGTAGTTGTGAGGCTTTTGGTGAATTATACCATGAACTTTCTCACCTGTAAAATAAAGGAGTTGGGCTGGAGTGACCACAGATTTAGAATTGGAATAGACTTTTAGAAGGATGTGACACCCCAAGATTGGGGAAATAATAAACATCAGAGGTGGAATATAAACTGTGAAGGGTGAAATCTGAAATGACTGAGGAAACAAAGGTTCAAGCTTCCATGAATATCAGTTTATTAAGCAATACATGCTTATTGCCTAACAAATCAGGACCAGGTCTTTTAAGCTTGGTACTGGACCCTGGATAGAGGGGGAAACAGATTTTTATGTATTAAAGGATAACAATAAGCAGGATACAAAACAAGATGTATAATTAGGTAATCTGATTTTTAATTGGAGCAAAGATTAGGGGCTTTCCAACTCAGGAGAGGGGAGAACAAACAGGTACAATTCCTTAAAATCAGAAAATAAAGGTGCCCCACTCCCCTCAGGTCTGTATGCAATCAAAGGAACATGACAACATGGAAACGAGAAGTGATTGACCAGGATGGGTCCAGTTGCTTGAGATGTATAATTGTCAGAAAACTTTACATCAAGCTTCAGATTTCACCTTCCTTTGAACCATGCAGGGCTAGGTTCAAACAATGCAATAAAATTTTCTCACAAGGGAACTGAGTCAGATTCATCATTGAGTCACAAGATGGAATCAGTGTGGTTCACTCAATTCTCTCCCCCAACTTTGATTCCTGTGGGAGGAGCTGCCCCCTCCCCTATAAATCACTCATCTATAAGGTTTTTCATATATTCATAATCAGAATTATGTAATGCTATGGATCAAATTACTTAAAGGGGTCACAATGGACTAATTTTGAGAGGGGGGATTTATATGTCACTAGGGTAACCAAGAAAACCCACAAATAAGCACCATAGGGGAAAAAAGGGGCAAAGCAATACAATCAGCAATATTAAATAACATCAAGTCTTCTTCTATCCTAGTAACCCACTCCCAATGTCCATTTAATCATCACATTTTATCTGGAGTCCCAGGTGTCCCATGTAGTCATCTGGTCCTTGGAAATAGCTTCTCTTAGACATTCTGGAATAGGCCTTATTCTCAGAAGAGTTCTGAAGGGGGCACTGCTTCTCTGGTTCCAAATCACTTATAGAGATTCCTAGGTAATTCTAACAAAATCTACTGGTAACAAGACTTAACGTAATTTAGTACAGCTTCCTAAATTTGGTTTTCCAAACCTGACACTGCAGAGAATTTGTTTTTACATACCTCCCTGTACCAATATGAGTCTAAAAATAATTCATGAGAGTCTGACTTGTAAAATGAACCCTTCTGTCTGAAAGGAGACCCTCTGACTCTAGGGTGTATCTCTTTCCACTGTCCTACAATGACTCTTGTAGCTATAGAATATGTTCAGGCAACATGGAACAGTCTAGCTTGACCAGCCTTGTGAAGGAGAAAAAGTAGGGATGAAGCCAGAAAGGGGGTGGGGGGACTTTGATGCCAAGCCAAGCAGTTAATATTTATCTAATGAGCAATAGAAAGTAAAATTGAAATAGTATTTTTCTTATTGTGGATGGAAATATTTTACAATGCCCATCTTATGTAAATTACTGGGATTCTAGGGAGGGGTAAGTCCTCTGTGGGAGGGGAGAAGTAGTCTTAAAAGTGACTTGTCACGGGGCGGCTAGGTGGCGCAGTGAATAGAGCGCCGGCCCTGGAATCAGAAGGACCTGAGTTCGGAACCGGCCTCTGACACTTAATCCGCACAAAACAAAAACCTAGCCGTGTAACCTTGGGCAAGTTACTTAACCCCAATTGCCCTAAAGGGGCGGCTAGGTGGCGCAGTGAGTAAGAGCGCCGCCTCGGAGTTGGGATGACCCGAGATCGAATCCAGCCTCAGAAAATGAGCACCCACGCATAAATAATGACTAGCCGTGTAACCTTGAGCAAGTTACTTAACCCCAATTGCTTAAAAAAAAAAAAGTGACTTGTCACTTTGAGAGCATCCTAGAGAGAGTGGAGCCAGCCTGAGCTTGGGACAGGCACAGAGTACTGATGGGACCTGGCAGGTGCCAGCCTTACCTGCTGCTAGGTGGAAAGAGTCATAGAGGATATCAGCTTTGGTAGGGGAAAAGACAGAGGCAGTCAGTATTGAGCCCGCAGGGAGGTAATAGCTAAGGGCTAGCCCTTCAGCCCATTCTCCTTCTCTTTGCAGAGGTGGGGGGCACCACGTCTATGAAATATCGTAAATACTGGTAGACAGTCAATGTGTTGGTTGGTTTCGCTGAATTGGTTTTTCCCCTCTTCTTTTATATTTTTTTAGTTACAAGGGATGCCCTCTGGGGTAGGATATGAAAAGGAATGAAGGTGATATAAAAACAAAACATATAAATAAACATTTTAAATGGCGTGGTCGTTTTGAGCCATGTTAGCAAGAAGCAGATACTACTTAATGAGGAAAGTACCGAGTTTTACAAAGAGGAGACGCCTTTTTTGTGCCTGGGGAGACTGGTCTGAACATGAGCGACGGCTCAAGGGCAGAAATGGGAACCTAGAGTCAGGGACAGGTGAGGTTAGGTGGAAGGAAATCTCTAGGTCCATGTGAACTTGTATGATAGGATTTAGAGCAAGAAGGGAAATAGAGATCATCTAACTGAACCACTTCACTTTACACTGAGACAATCATAGCACTTTCCTCCCAGGGTTGTTGGATCAAATTTATGCATATGTACATATACACAGTGTGTAGTTCAGTTGTGTCCAACTCTTCATGTCTCCATTTTGGGTTTTCTTGTTAAAGACACTGGAGTGGTCTGCCATTTCTTCTCCAGCTCATTTTACAGATGGGGAAACTGAGGCAAACAAGGTGACGTGATTTACCCAGGGTCACACAACTAGTAAGTTATCTGAGGCCATATTTGAACTCAGGTCTTCCTGACTTCAGGCCTGGAACACTATTGCATCATTTAGCTGAGTGTGTGTGTGTGTGTGTGTGTGTGTGTGTGTGTGTGTGTGTGTGTAGATGTCTATAGATACATTAGGCCTATATATATAGATATAGATATATCACGCATACACATATATACATGTGTACATATATATGCATGTATGCAGACATAATGCACATATATATATATATATATATATATAGTGCTTTGCATAGATTGTTAGTGATGCTGACAACTATAACAACTAATGTTTATGGAGCGCTATAAGTTTTGCAAAACAGTTACCTCATTTGATCCTCACAACAACCCTGGGAGGGAGGTGCTCTTAGTATCCCCATTTTACAGATGAGGAAACCGAGGCAGACAGAGCTCTAGCAATTTGCTCACAACCACCCAGCCAATAAGTGTCTGATCTGAGATGGAATTTGAACTTAAGTCTTGCTGACTCCAGGTCCAGTGCTCTGTCCACTAGCTATAATAGCCACCATTTATATATTGCTTTAATATTTTACAAATATTATCTCATTTCATCCTCACAGTAACCTTGGGAGGTAGAGGTTATTATCATCTCCACTTTACAGATGAAGAAACTGAGGCAAGTGAAGGCCAAGTAACTTGCCCAGGGTCATACAGCTGGTATGTCTGTGGGAGGATTCAAACCCAAGTCTTCCTGACTCCAGTTCCAACACTCTAGTCACGCACCTCTTTATTGCTTCCTGACCACAGATGAGAAAACTGAGACCTAGAGAGCTTGGCTTTGGGGAATCAGGTTGGGGCCCAACTTCTTAGACTCCAAAATCATTGTTTTCCCTCAAACTGTCTGTGCTAGTGTCTCCCTTACTTTCTTGTAAAACTTTAACCCCCCCCCCCCAAGCATTATTTCAGTGATAGACAGTCAATGAAGCCAGCAAGGATGGAGTGGCAGAGTCCTAGCTGACCTCCAGAGCTAAGCTAGGAAAATCCTTCTGTCATCAATAGTCATTAGGCCACTTCGATAAACATTTATAGGGGGCCTATCATGTTTTCAGGTGCAAAACACTAAAGATGCAAAGAAAAAAATAAGGAGCTTACATTCTGCTGTGGAGACAGTGGGGCATGTGCGTGTATGTACACACACGTGTGCACATGCATGTGCATATCCTCGCCATTTTAAGGGGCAGTAGGCTACTGCCCCCTTCCAACCATTTGGAAAAGCAGGTGACCCAAAGACCATGGAGCACATGTTTAATGGCCTGTGCCCTTTGGAGAAAGTCTGATCATGCCTAATCATGCATTGGACCTCTGAGCCCAGAGCTGAGGAAGTAAAGCTAATTCCTGACTAGTCTGGCATCCTTTCCCACTTTAGCTCAGACAATAGTGAAAAATGCAAGAGGGTCTTGGACTTTACATATATATATATATATATATTATATATATATATATACACCCTCATGTGTAAATAAATGTACATACATATATACCATGTATATGTGTGTATATTATGTATCTTATATAATATATAAGATACATAATATATATAAGGTGTCCCAAAAATCTTTTTATTCTTTGTTACAAGGGATGACTCTTATTTTAAGTAGTTATTTATATAGCTTTTGCTCAGTTTTAAGAGCAGAGATACCATGTTTTAAGCTTTAATTAAAGATGAAAGCTACACTAAGATTTTTGGGATACCCTATTTATGGATGTATGTAAATAAAATAGTTATACCTAGTTAAGTGTGTATGTATGTGTAGCTGCACACATATACATGTCTATATGATGTTTATATGTATGTACACATAGAAATATATGCATCTAGAACTATATGTATGTGTTTCTGTATATATATGCACAATATAAACACAGTGTGGGTGAGATACATATCCACATGCATATAGAAATACATGTACATATTTCTAAATGTATATATATACACATAAACATGTAGTATATAGATATAGAAATGTATGTGCACATATATTTCTATATGTGTATATGCATATGTGTCTATACTTAGATATTTTACATTATTGTATACTCATCTACATTAAGTTCATGGTATATACACATATACATAAATATGCATGTGAGTATATGTGTATCATAAATGATAAAACAAAACTAATGTGGTGTGTATTATATACATATTTATAGATATATACGTGTATACATGTCATATTCATACGATACATACATCCCCGGGCTCCAGCATCAGACTCTTGATAAGAAATAGTTGCTTCACTTTTCTGAGCTGATGTGGCAATTCCTGATTGGTCCACATGGGTCCCCATTGCTGGGGAAAAGAATTGGCCTCTTGAGTGTTATGAGGCATCTTCCACGAGTCTTATAGAAAAACCTCTCCCCTCAATAAGAGCTGTAGAAAGACTCCACCCAGTCTTTTTGGAGGGGCCACCATTTCTTGGGAAACATACAGATGCTGTTATCCCTATTAATTTTAGCAGAAGAAAGAGATGATTTCTCTTCCTTCAGTTCTCTAAGCAGAAATGGCAGCTACAACCCAAGCTCATGGCAACAAGAGTGTGTACTTGCCAACTTCAGGTCAAGGCTGGACCCCAAATCCCAGATTGCCTATTCTTTTGTATTTCTTCCCCTGTACCCAGGTCACTGAATAGAGATCCTAAACTGACGTTTCTAGTCCTAGCTTTAATTTTGAGAGGTTAATAATTTATCAGGCATCCCTGGCTACTTAGTGGAAAGTGCTTCTATTGCTACATGATTTCTCAGAGGAGAATGTGAACAGGATCATCTGGACCTTGGGAGTAGCCTCCTAATTGATCTCTCTACCTCCAGTTCATTTCCTCTCTAATCCATCTTTTGTATAATAGTCAAATTGATATTTATTTTCTTTCTTTTTTTTTCTTTTTGAAGGGAAGTTGGGTTGTGAATTGCCCAAGATCACATGGCTAGTTTTTGTGTTAAGTGTCTGAGGCTGGGTTTGAACTCAGGTCCTCCTGACTCCAGGGCTGGTGTTCTATTCACTGCACCACCTAGCTGCCCCACAAATTGATATTTCTAAAGCATAGGTTTGACCATGTCACTTCCCTACAGAATTGTAGAATGAGAAAGTCTGGGGCCCAGTAGAGAAATATAGGTAGTGCCCCTTTGTCAGGAGACTTCAAAACCTTTCTGGAAAAAAAAATGACAGCTCTGCCTGTAGAGCAAAATCTATAAAAGTAATGACGAGGCCAATTTTAAAGAAAAATGTTTATAGGTCTAATCCAGAGCCAATAAGGCAACCAGTAGTGTCCAGAAGCTCTGGGGTCAAAGATCTCCTTCATTTTATTGATGAGGAAACTGAGGCTTGGAGAGCCTTAGGACTTGCCCAGAGTCACATGGAACAGTCAGAGGCAGAATTTGAATCTAGGTCCTTAGACTCTATGTTTAGTGTGTGAAGGAACAATGGGGAGTTTTTGATAAGATAGTCATCTGGGAGATGCAAGTATATATGGAAAAAACTGCCTTGCGCTAGCCTTCCATCACTTGGCATCTACTCACCTCTTCCAGCACAAAGGACAGCACTAGGGCAAAGATGAGATACCATCTCTTTTTAGGTGTCTTACATCCTCTATGGGATAGGGCAGTCTGTACTGGCTGCTGTCCAGATGGGAGTGTCCTGTGGTGGAGGTGAGCCTGCTTTCCTCTCCACACCCACAGCTATTATTAATTCAAGGTGACATCCACTGACCAGTGAGTAAGCTTCTTCAGCTTGACTTCTTCTGCGTCTCCCTAACTGATTCTCTATCCTATTTACCACAGGGGCTGTTCCAAAACTTTCTTGTGTCCTTAAGTCCTTACACAGTACCCACCTCTAGTACTCTAACAACTCAGGACCTTAATACCTACTTTGCTAAGAGGATAGAGACCATTCACTGTGCACACTATTCTCCCGTTCTCTAAACTTCACAATCTCTTGACATCATCCCTTATTCTCTTTTCCTTTCATCTCTGATGAAGAGATGGGTGGCCCCTCTCCTTGTCAAGTCCAACCCATACACCCTTGATTTCATTCTTGCCAATCTTTTTTTTTAATTGGGGTTAAGTAACTTGCTCAAGGTTACATGGCCAGTTATTTTTGTGTGGGTGTTTAAGTCTGAGGCCAGAACCAATCCTGGGTCCTCCCAACTCTGGGGCCGGTGCTCTTACTCAAGGTTACTTACCCACTGTGCCACCTAGCCGCCCCCTTGCCTATCTTCTGTAATAAGATTGACTTCATTGACCCCTGCCTCTAGTTCCAATTTCTCCTTAACTAATGTTTATCTTACCTGCCACCTACAAACATGTCTAAGTCTCTCACATCCTTTTAATATATGCTCACTAGGCCCTACCATACCCTCAAGTTATTATCCTATAGTTCTCTTCCCTTTCTCAGTCAAACAATTAGAAAAAGCCATCTACATTTATTGCCTCCATTTCTGTCATTTGCCTTTCTCATCTTTAAGACGTGATTTCTCACATTACTCAAATGAAACTGTTCTCTCCCAAGTTACCAATGATATCTAAATGACTAAACCTGAAGGCTTCCCCCTCAATCCTCATCCTTCTTGACCTCTCTGCAACACTTAATATCATCAACCACTTGCTCTTCCTGAATACTCTCTCCTCCCTGGGTTTATCATGACACTATTCTCGACATTCTTTCTTGGTCACTTCATCATCTCCATGCATATGGTTTCCAGATATATCTTGAGCTCTAGTCTCTATCTTGAACTCCAGCCTTGTATCAGCAACTGCCTATTGGACCTTAAATTAGGACCACTTACTTCAGTAATTGCAATATGGCCCCTAGAGTGAGAAGAGCTCAAAAATGAGGAGACTAGATCAGTTCTCATACCCAATTCAGTGACTTCAATTGATGGCAAAAGCCTCTTCAAGTGAGTGACTGTGTGATAACCCATCTTCCACATAATACTTGTGTGTCTAAAAAACAGTTAAAGGATTTTCTTTATCACTAAATAAAGGACTGGGATGTTATGAGCCTCCAAATCTGTGGGGGATATAAAGACATTTGAGACCCAGTCTCTGCTTTTAAGGAGTCTATCTGAAAAGAGAGGAGGATGCACACCAATAAAAACATAGCTAACAACCCAGTATATGCGAAGTCCCAAGGGAATGACACAGGCAGTAATTGTCACAGAAACCCTGAGGAAAGCTTAGGGCTTTGGGGAGAAGATGGGATTTGAACTAGTGGCTGTTTCCAGCTGTGACTGGCTCTCACAATTGGGCTTCAACATCCAACCAGCTTGGGCTAGTCCAATGCTATTCATAAGAGGAGGCATGGCATAGTGGAGAGAGTGCTGGACTTTGAATGTAGAAGACCTGAATTCAAATCCAGACTCAGGCACTTATAGGCTGTGTGACTCTGCACAAGTCACTTGACCTTTCTAAGCCTCAGCTTCCCCCATAGTAAAATGAGAAGGCTGAACCTCTGGGGCCCCTTCAAGGTCTAAACCTATAAGGCTGTGATGCTTTCAGCACACTTGACTCTCAGACAAGCACCTGTCCCACCTCCCCATGCCAAATCCCATCACACATTCCCTCCTTTTCCTTCCCCAGGGTCCCTTCCATCCACCCTCAGGGACTGGAAGTGTTAAGAACACAGCAGCACTTCCCCTCAGTGCTGCCTAATGGAGGTAAGCCTATCACCGAAGAATTCTCTATGACCTCTGCACCTAAGACAAGGCCCTGGGGATCTACCCAGCGGAGAAATTTGTGAAGAAAAGGCCAGCTTGGTTAGTTTTGCTGAATTCCAATTCTTGTTATACCTCATGAGCTGTGTTACCTTTGACTGGTCACTGGGCCTCAGTTTCTCGTCTGTAGATGAGAGCCCAGCCCAGCAGTGCTTAGGTTGGCTGCAAAGATCTTGGGAGTTATATTTTTCCCCAGCCTGAGGAGAGAGGATACTAATGGGAGATCAGGACTGCAGGGAAAGGTATTTTCTCCATACTTAGGGAACTTGGCTGCTAGGTGGCATAGTGAATAGAGTACTCCTGCCTTGGAGTCAGAAGGACTTGAGTTCAAATCCAGCCTCAGACACTTAACACAAAACTAGCCATGTGACCTTGGGCAAGTCACTTAATCCCAATTTCCCTACCTCCCCCCTCCAAAAAAAAAAAGAGTTCATACTTAGGGAACTTTGAGAATCGAGAGTTTCTTTGTGGCTAGCCAGAGCCTTGTCCTGGGGCTTCTACAACAATAATGATCAGCAACTTCAGGATTGTTGTGAGAACCAAGTGAAGAACTTGTAAAGTTAGTATCATTCTGAATTATTTTGTGAAATGCTTCCTGGAAGCTGTTGGAACTTAGAAATGGGGAAATTAAAGGCTAAGAGGGAAGGAAGAAAGGATTTGAGAGAGAATCCAGGGTCCATTCAACTCTCTCCCTTCCATCTATAAGGGTTGGAGTGGGGGGAGGTGGTAGATAGGAGGTTGACTTATAGCCAAAACCAGGCCAGGGAGAGGTTTAGCCTCAAAATCCAATTCCATTTTATATCCCATAATAAAATGCTGTCAACATGAGCTGCCTGTTCAAATATATTTGTTAAAAGGGCTGAGAAGAGCTTTGCTGGGTAGAGGGGTGGGGATGGCTGAGGGACTAGGCTCTGTCTGTCCCAGGAGAAAGTCTAACAGGGCCCTCAGGTCTAATGCATGTGGGCAGGGGCAGGCCATGGGAGACTTTGGTTTATATGGTATTTGAGGAAGGAGAAACAACAGAGGTATGGAGCCTTAAAGGTTAAGGTAAAACTTTAAGGCCGGAGAAGTTTATCATCCTTTTATCTGCTTTTATCATTCTTCCTTGATGCCTCTTCCTTAATAATTTGGAGCATCCAATGACCTCATGTTCTCTTTCCCCTCTGCCTATCAAAACGTGCTCACAGGAAAGGATCTGATGAGTTCATTCTTCCCCAGGTATAAGTTACTGACAAAGATGTATTAAAACAGAGCATGTTTCCATTTTTAAAAAGAATCCAAGTCTAATGCTAAATATCCAAATTCTAACTGGCATTTCAAGCATCTGCCTATATGAAGAAGGGAAGAAGAGTGTGGAAGAAGACTAGGAGAACCTTCCAGGGATCCACTGAAGTTCAAAGATGGTTATCTTTTCATCTATTTGCTTGTAAGATCACTCCTAGAACAAGTTATAGGCACTGGGAACTCTGGCAAAAGACTTTTGAATCTTTGAAAGCATGTGGGAGATATAAAGAGGATGACACAGTATGGGTGATGGGCACAAATACCATCAGGTATCTGGCTAGAGGTTTGTTCTCACAAAGTTGATCTGATTAGGTTAGACTAGCCTCCCAATAATAGCTTCTTTTGGCCTCTGTCTCCTTCAGGTCTATTTTTGCCATCAGCAAAGACCTTCATGCACTATTGAGCACCCACGAGAACCTTGTTGTTGAGTCATTTTAGGTGTGTCTGATTTTTCTTGACCCCAGTTGGGGTTTTCTTGGCAAAGATAACTGGAGTGTTTTGCCATTTTCTTCTCCAACTCATTTTATAGATGAGGAAAATGAGGTAAACTGGGTTAAGTGACTTGCCCAGGGTCACACAGCTAGTAAGGGTCTGAGACTAGATTTGCATTCAGGAAGATGAGTCTTCCTAACTTTAGGCCTGGCACTCTATCTACCATGCCACCTAGCTGCCCAAGAACTAGATGCCACCAATTGACCCAGTCAACTGCAAGTACCTTATCTTTCTCCCAACATTCACCAGCCTGTCCTTTACCTCCAAGATCCATTTCTTCATTTGGACATGAATGGAGTCCAGCAGCTCTAATTGAGGTTTCCTGGATCCTTACTTCAGGATAGCATTAGCCTGTCTCTGGGGTGAGATTCCTGTTATATTCTGCCTCAATCAGAACACACCTGTATTGTCTTAGGTTCATACAGTGACAGATTCAGAATGTGAAGGGACCTCAGATACAATCTAGTACAACTCTCCTCAGTTTACAGATGAGGAAACTGAGGCCCAGGGAAGTTAAGGGACTTGTCCAAGGTCATATAGATGGTAAACATCAAAGATAGGATTTATACTCAAGTTGCTTGTTTCCTCCAGAGTCAGTGACCTGGTTTATTTTAGGATGCCACATTTTAAGAAGGAAAGAACAAGCAGAATGGTGATGACAACCCAAATAGTATATATGATCAAGTGAATGAATTAAGGAATATTTACCATCAAGATCAGACTTAGAAGGGGGCAGCATAGAGTTCGATGGGCTGCCTTGTAGAAGAGGGATCATATGGCCATAGATTAGCATTAGAAGAGGCTTCCAAGGCTATCTTGTTTAGCTTACTCATTTTATGAAGGAGGAACAGACCAAGTTCATCCATTTTTGAAGAGGACCACTGACATCATGGGCTGATGTATTGACTTTCATGTGAATGGGGTTTAAGTAAGGCAGAGTTGTATAAAGTCATTAGCCTCACTCTTTCTTCCAGAGGCATCCAAGTCCAATGGCAGGAGAAAAGCCAAGAGGATTCATTGGATGAGTAGTGTTGAGCTAAGTTAGATGATCTGCTTTGGCATCATTCCTAAGGGCTTAGCACAGTGCCTGGCACATAGGAGACAATTAACAAGCGATGGTCGTCTTTCTGACAGGGCTACAGAGGGTAAGTGATTTTCCCAAAGTTCACATAGGCAACAAGTGGTAGGCCTGGGACTTGAACCCAAGTCCATTCCATTATACCACAGGTCCTTGTTCTGTTTGTTCCCCCCAGAGAAAAGAACCAGGAACAAGGAGGAAAAATTAATGAGACTGACTTAAAATGGCCCACAAGACCACCTGTTGGATATAGAAGTCTTGCTTCCTAAGGATGGAAACCTTTAGGGAAGGACATCCCAAGTTAGGGGAGAGTTCATTGGACAGGCACACTGGGCTTCAAATCAGGAAAACTTATCTGGGCAAGTCATTTAACCCTGCTGGCCTCAGTTTCCTCATCCATAAAATAAGCTGTAGAAGGAAATTGCAAACCATTCCAGGATCTTTGCCAAGAAAACTCCAAATGGAGTCACATAGAGTCAGACATGACTGAAACGACCCAACAACAACAATTCCAAGTTAAAGTGAATAAGAGTGAAGAGAAGGAAGAGTGGTAAGGGAATGTGTGCCTTAGGAGATCTGGAGACTGAAGCTATTGGGAATGGGCCAAGTAGGGTTTGGTGCCTT
The DNA here is from genome assembly GCA_011680675.1 of Gymnobelideus leadbeateri. Lineage (NCBI taxonomy): Eukaryota > Metazoa > Chordata > Mammalia > Diprotodontia > Petauridae > Gymnobelideus > Gymnobelideus leadbeateri. The sequence continues at coordinate 332,132 of WOXC01012149.1, read as the reverse complement.
GGTTTTCCTACTTGATTGAAAAGGGGCAGGAAAGGAAGGGAGTGAAGGGGGGACAAGGAAAATAATTGGAGGGTTAGGAATTGGGCCCCTTTATGAGCCATTTTAATTCATGTAAATGAGGATTTTTAATTTGTTATACTGGGTTTTAAATCTATTACCATCTCATTTGCTTCTAAACCCTGTTTTGCCCCAGTATGAACTGAATTCCATTTGATGCATTAGGAGTAATTCTCCTCCCAAAGGGTTAGATGTTTTCTCTCTGCACAAAAGTCGCTTATTTTGGATAAAGAGACGATTAGATTTATCTTTAATATTTTAATGGCAGCTGGGATTAGCAAGCAAACAGTCCCCACTGGGCTTGTTCTCAGAGGATTAGACTCTAATAAACTCTTCAGATGGGGATCCCCCCTCCTTCTCTGTTTTCCACAAAGTACTTTTATTATTTAAAAAAAAATTCCCTCCTCTTTTTTGAGAGCCATAAATTCCATTTGCTGTTTTCTATTAAATCAAATTGATTAAATTCATTGTAGCTATTTGCTCATAGATTTTTTTAATTTTAACATCTCCCGAGTAAAATCTTTAATGGTGCAATTTGAAATACCAGCAATATACAGTATAGCTCCTATTAAAACAGATGGAAATGAGAATCTGTGAGGAGGGAGGGAAAGGGTATGTGTAGCATGTCTCAAAGGGAGGGGATAAATGCATGGGAGAGAGGTGGGAATCATGGACTGACCTACTCTCCCTTTATCTATCCCGGCACAATTCCCTCCTGCCCCATAAAGTTTAAAGTCAAGGATTCCTTCCAGGAAAGGATAGATGACATCTCAGAGTCATTTGTGGTCTGACACTAATGCCATGCTCTGGTCCCCATATACTGCCCTACACCACATTATAATTGCCCCTTCTCTCTTACCTGATCCTCACAGGTTGCTTTTGCCGTCACATCCCTCTCTCGAGGTCCATTTTTTCCCTATAATTACACACCATACCTGCTACCCCATGTACTTGGGTTTGGCAGGTCAGGGGTCATCAGATGAACTATAGGCACACAGACTAGATTCTCATAGGGACCTACTGCCCAAAAAACTGCAGCTGACTGGAGCAGGCTTTCACTGTCCAATGCCCTTTCCACTTAACTTAAATGTGACCCTGGTACCAGAAGTGCTAGTTATGACTCTGCCTAAGGAGACCCAGCTTTCCGTCCCAATCCTCTTTCAGGTTCCATCAACAACTTCCCTGACTTTCATCCTGCCCCAAACCCTAATCTCAGCTCCACCCAGTGAATGGAGCTCTCCATAAAACTCAACAAACTATTCTTAGTCCCTCTTACCCCTCAAAGATCAATCAGTGCATATTTATGTGCTCAGCACTGGTCTAAGGATTGGGAGGGAGATCAAGAGTATATGTGGAAATATGATACTGAGACTTCCTAGCAGAAGTATCAATTTGAGGCCAGTATAGTGCAAATGGAACCAGATTAAAGTGTAATTGGGAAATAATAGTAATAATAATAATAATTTACATTTCTGGAAAACTCACTATATGCCAGGAACTGTACTAAAAGTTTTATAATTATCTCATTTGATCCTCTAGGGGCACAGTGGATAGAGTGTTTTACTTAGAATCAGGAAGACCTGAATTCAAATCTAGTCTCAGAAACTTCCTAGCTTTGGGATCTTAGGCAAGTCACTTAACTTCTGTTTGCCACTGGAGAAGGAAATGGCAAACCACTTCAGTATTTTTGCCAAGAAAACCCTATGGACAGAGGTCCAAGGGGTCAGTCACAAAGAGCCAAATATGACTGAAACAACTCAGCCACCACTACCACTGCCATGGTGGGTGGTTATTATCCCCATTTTATAGTTGAGAAACCTGAGGCAAACAGAAATTAAGTGACTTGCCCAGAGTCACACAGCTAGTAAGAGTCTGAGGCAGGATTCAAATTTGGGTCTTCCTGACTCCAGGTTTTGTACTCTATCAATTGTGCCATCTAGTTTCTTCTAAGCATTCACAAGAAGAGTTTTATGAAAAAAAATGTCTTGAGCTGGGTACAAGGATGATAGGATTTAGTTAGGTGGGAGAGAGAGGAAACAGATATCCTTGACCTGACATGGATGAAGGCATTGAGGTGGGAATGGATATGGACACTGGAAGGAATAGTAAGAAGTTTGTTGTGGCTAGCATGGAAGATGGATGTTGAGAAGTAATAACAATTAATTGAATGAAGAAACAAACATTTTTACAATGCTTTGAGATTTACAAAACACTTTCTTTCACTGCATCCCATAAGTTTTGATACGTTGTCTCATTATTGTCATTTTCTTGAATGAAGGTTTTTATTGATTCTATGATTTATTTTTTGACCCATTCATTCTTATTTATTCTTTAGGACTAGATTATCTTGTTTCCAATTAATTTTTAGTCTAAATTTCCATGGCCCTTTATTACATGTAATTTTTATTGCATCATAATCAGAAAAGGATGCATTTAATATTTCTACCTTTCTTATTGGACTGTGAGGTTTTTATGCCCTGATACATGGTCAATTTTTGTGTAGGTGCCATGTACTGCCATGAAAAAGGTATATTCTTTTGTATCTCCATTCATAAGAAGTCAACCATACCTAACTTTTCTAAAATTCTATTCATCTCCTTAACTTTTTGTTTATTTTGTCATTAGATTTATCTAGTTCTGAGAGGGAGAGGTTGAGATCCCCCACTAGCATAGTTTTGTTATCTATTTCTTCTTGTAACTTCCTTAACTTCTCTAAGAATTTGGATGCTATTCCACACAGTGCATATATGTTTAGGACTGATATTACTTCATTGCCTATGGCACTCTTTTAGCAGGATGTAAAACTTTTAACTAGATCTATTTTTGCTTTTGCTTTGTCTGAGATCAGGATTGCTACCTCTGCTTTTTTTTACTTCAGCTGAAGCATAATTTATTCTGTTCCAGCCTTTTACCTTTATTCTGTGTATATCCTTCTGCTTCAAATGTGTTTCTTGTAAACAACATATTGTAGGATTATGGTTCTTAATCCACTCTGCTATCTGCTTCTGTTTCACAGAAGAGTTCATCACACTCACATTCAGCTATTATTACTCTCTGTGTCTCTCTCCATCCCCTTTTCCTCCCTCTCTCTTTTTTTCCTTCCCCTCCTCACTAGAGTTTTACCTTCAAGCTCTGCTTCCTTCAGTCTGCCCTCCCTTCTATCAGCCCCTCCCTTTTCTTCTCCTTTACCCTTACTACTTCTTTACAAAGCACTTTCTTTAAAACAACCCTATGAGTATGTAGTGTAAAAATTATCCTCCATGTTTTTTACTCTTGTGTTCAGAGAGGTTATAAGCCCTGTCCATGGTCATACAACCAACAGGATCTGCACTCAAGGCAGCTACAGTGGATACAGTGATTAAAGAACAAAGCCTGGAGTCAGGAGTCAGCCCAAGTGCAAATCTGGCCCCAGATACTGACTAGTTGGGTGATCCTGGGCCAGTCACTTAACCTCTGCCTCAGTTTCCTTACCTGTAAAATGGGATAATAGCTCCTACCCCTGCCAGTTATAAAGATTAAATGTGAGAATATGTGTAAAGTATTTTACAAACTTTAAGGCACTATGTAAATGCTTTTATTGTTCAGTTGTGTCTGACTCTTCATGACACCATTTAGGGTTTTCTTGGCAAAGATACTAGAGTGGTTTGCCATTCTCTTCTCTGGCTCATTTACAGATGAAGAAATTGAGGACAACGGGGTGAAGTGACTTGCCCAGGGTCACACAGCTAGTAAGTGTCTAAGGCCGGATTTGAACTCAGGGAGATGAGTCTTGCTGACTGTAGGCCCAGCATGCTATTCACTGCACCACCTAGCTGCCCATATAAATGCTACCTAATCATCATCACTACTCCAAACTCAACACTCTTCCACTATTCTATGCTGCCTTTCAAGGGGTAAACAGACAATAAATTTTTTTTAAATAGTATGAGATAAGATTTTAAAGATTCCTATGATCAACCAATTTTTAAAGGACCCATTACTCTGGTTGGTACATGCAAGCAGCCAGGAATACAAAGACAAAATTATGGCAATCACTGCTCTCAAGGAATTTATATTCTGTTAAGGGAGACAATTTGTTCACTTAAACATATACGCAGACTAAACACAAGAGGATCACGGGGGGAATCACTAGCAGCTGGGGAGGATCTGGAAAGACTGTTGAAGGGGGACAACTTTAGACACATGTTCCAATCTGTGCGAAAGCCCAGAGGTGGGGGGAGATGAGATGCAATGGCATGGATGAGGAATAGCAAGTTCAGTCTGACCCAAATGTAGAGTGTGCAATGGGGCCTGGAAATAGACACTGGAGCCATATTGTAAAGGGCTTTAAAAGCCTAAGAGGAGTTTGTATTTGATTTTAGAAATTGTTGGTGTTATTTGTCCTTCTTTTGCAAAGAAGACTGAGGATACTATGAGGATTGTGTCTTGAATTGCTTGTGAATTGGGTTTTGTCTTGCTATTTTTAGAAGTAGAATGAAGTCTCTAGCGTTTATTAGGGCAGATAGGTCGATATTCACCAGACTTGGAGTTAGGAAGACTCGTTTTCATGAGTTCATATCTGGTCTCAGATGCTTACTAACTGTGCAGCCCTGGGCCAGTCAATTCATTCTTTTTGGCCTCAGTTTCCTCATCTGTCAAATGAACTGGAGAAATAAATAATAAATCACTTCAGTATCTTTGCCAAGAAAGCTCCAAATAGGATCACCCCAAAGAGTCAGACATGCTTGAAACAACTGGACAACAATAATGCCCTTCTCCCCAAAGCCTTCTCTTCTTCAGGATAAATATCCTCAGTCCCCTTAATCCAAAGCTTTTCACCTGGGGGAGGGGCATCTATGGGGCACCAAGAGGACCATCTATAGACTTAGGGGGAAAATGACATCTTTATTTCCACTAATTCACCATTTCTTTCAATTATGAGTGTAGGCAACAAACCACAGTAATGTTAAGGCTTCCCCAGACTGCTAAAAGGGTCAGTTACCCAAAAAATAAGTTAAGAACCCCTGATTTTACCAATCTTCTGCGACATGTTTCTTCACTGGTGTTTTAAGTTTAATGACCTCACCTCTCATCAATATGAGTTTTCTGGATATTCTGCAACAAGCTAGTGAGCTTCCTAAAATGTTCCCAAAACTGAGACTTGTGAATCACAAAGGCAATACTAGAGCTGTGTCCCCTACCTATTCCAATGTTCTTTCTACCTCAAGGTCCCCTGATTATGGAGAAGAGGTTTTTTTGTATCTTCCTGTGACTCTCTTTGAAAACCACTGTAAATTTGATTCTGGATACAAAGTCAGCAAAATTAAAATACTAGTGACATTTTAGGTTCCTAGCAGTCTCTTTCAGAATGTCCTTCCTCCCTCCATATATGTTCCCTCTTAAGAGCAATCCTTCTCCTCCCCCGCCTTTTTTTTGGTCCTTCCTTCTTTAATCCCAACCTCATCAACTCCAGGGAAGAGCTGATCTGCAGGAGAAAATCCTTCATTCAGGGACAAAATCAGCTTAATTTGCCGCAATTTGTAGCAGGTCTTTGCCAGGATTTGAATATCAAATTATTCTGAAGCTGGGGATGGGGGAGGCCTCCTCTCAAGCAATATGGACAAACATTTCACTTAGGCTCCATTCTAGAAGATCAGTCTGCAGAGTAATTATGACTCAAATAGGCCTCTGGGAGCCTGGGGACCACCTGGACCTGCACTGTCAGGGCCATTCAAAGGAGGAAGGGGAGGAGGAGGAGGTTAAGGTCCCTAGGTGAGGATTAACCAGACTGACAGCAAATGAATACTTGGATAATTAATAATTTCCGAGCAGTGCCCAGCTAAAAGCCAGCTGGTTTACAGGAGGCCAGATTCACAGTAGGACATGAAGGCAGAAGGCAAGGGGAAAAGATCTTGGGCTGGGAGGAAGTGTTGGGGAAGGGAGAGGGAAATAGGGACTAGGCTATATCTGTGTAAGGAGTCATCCCTCCTCCTGACTGTGTAGGAGAGATGGCAGTCAAGAAACCAGTCTTCTTAGCTTGTCCAAATGACTAGGAGACCTGAGGAATGGGGGTAGAATGAAGTAAATCCTGAACCACAATCTCCATGGGGAGATCATAGCCCCAAAGAGGCCCATTAGGAAGGTCATCCCTTACTAGGTCACAGATAGAGTTGAGAGGATGTCCTCTGTCTAAAGCCCCACTTCAAATGACACTCCATAGCTCCCTGCCTATATCCCCATCAATTATTCTTCCTGTAGCCATTCCACTCTCTATAATAATAATAATAGCAATATAATTTAATATACAAATTAATTGTAATTGAATATGTAAATTAATACATTCACATAATTTAATATATGTCAATCAGATTTAAGGTTCACAAAGTACTTTCTTCACAACTACCTCAAAAGGTGGATAGTACAAATATTGTTAGTCCCCTTTTAAAGATTTAAGTGACTTGCCCAGAGTCACACAGCTAGGAAGTGTCTGAAGTTAGATTTGAACTCAGGTCCTCCTGATTCCAGGGTTAGTGCTCTATCCACTGTACTACCTAGCTGCTCCTATTTTCTCATTTGCTGAGATGATCTAAGGTTGGCAGTGAGAATCAGATGTTCCAATTCTTTTCTGCCTTCTCCCCTTGTCCTTCCTCCATTCAACTCTGCCACTTATCTGTGTGACCTTGGACAAGTCGCTTAACTTCTCTAGGCTTCAGTTTCCTCAACTATAGAATGAAATGACCCTAGATGACCTCAAAAGTCTCTTCCATATCCTCTTCTCTGATCACATGGTCCCACGGTCTGTCTGGCTTTGAATTCCAGGTCTGATGATAGCACTGAGAAGAGAACTGTAAGTTACCAGGGTGGTCCCACCTTAAAGGCCTAAGACATGTTCTCAACATGCATGGTTTCTCATATGATTCTCTCATTCAGGAATTTAATCCTTCCCAAACTGGATTCTTTTTTTGATCCATATCCCTTAAAGGGACCAATAAGTCTCACAAGCTTACTGGCTATCATGTAAAAGCAAGATCTTTTTATTTGCCCAGAACCTACTTTTTTCAAGCTTTATAGCAAGAGAGCATGACTCTAAAACTAGTGTAATGGAAGGAGTTCTAGAATTAGTCAATAATTCAATGGTTTTAAATCCTACCTCAAACCCCAAAACCCATTGGTACAGACAGGACTCTTTTCTCACTGGAGGAGATCAATGCCCCATCCCTACATGAAGAGCAGGGGAGAGTTGGTGAGAGTGGGAGAGAGGGGTGATTTGGCCTTTTGGTCTCTTCAGATTCTTTTAGCTTCCAAGTTTGAGGAAGAAGATGTACCATCCCAACCTCTCTCCCAGCAACCAAAGGAGGTAGACTCTGGATAGAATCATGTCCTTATTTCCAGCTTTCTACTCTAGGGACTTCAGAGAATTTTCCATTTGGTGAGATCCGTGACTTTCTTGGTTGAGCTATTACTTCACTTTCAATAGGAGAGCTCATTTACTCTGAGTATGGTCTGGTATATGTTCTCCTATATATACTTTCTCTGGTTTCTGTTTTTCTATCAACCTAGGTAAGTGGGTTTCTTTGCTATTTGTCATGTGTTCCTTGTGGAACTGGTACTTGTTGGGAAGGGATTCAAGCCTTAGATATGAAGCTTGGGATTCCTGTTTCCCCATTAATGAATAGTGATCAGGAGTTTAGCTTGAACCTAAAAATCACTTACCCTAGAGGTTCCCAAACTTATTTGGTCCACCACCCCCTTTTCAAAAAAAATTACTCAGTACCCCCCTGGGGTTAGGTTAGTTTTATTCAGAGCCCCTCCCCAATTGCACCTGAGGCTACTACCTCCCTGGATCATTCCAGTGACCCTCAGGGGGCAGTATCACTGACTTTGTTAACCTATGCATTTTTATTTTTTTTAATAGTATTTTATTTTTCCAATTAGATGTAATAACAATTTTTGACACTTTTCTTAGTAACATTTTAAATTCCAAAATATTCTCCCTCTCTCTTTCCTCCTTTAGACAGTAAGCAATTTTATATAGGTTATTTATGTACAATAATGTAAAACATATTTCCATATTAGTTGTGTTGTGAAAGAAAAAAATAGAACAAAAGAAACACACACACAAAGTGAAAATTGTATGCTTTGATTTGCATTCAGACTCCCATCAGTTCTTTCTTTGGATGTGGATAGCATCTTCCATCATGAGTCTTTTGGAATTGTCTTGGATTATTGTATTGCTGAAAAGGGCTAAGTCAGTCATAGTTGATCATCACACAATGTTGCTGTTACTATGTATAGTGCTCTCCTAGTTCTGCTTACTTCACTTTGCATCAGTTCATGTAAGTTTTTCCAGGTTTTTCTGAAGTCTGATTATTTATCATTTCTTATAGCACAATTATATTCCATTACATTCACATACCACAACTTGTTCCACCATCCCCTGATTGATGAGCATCCCTTCAATTTCCAGTTTTTTGACACCACAAAAAGAGTTGATAAAAAATTATTTTTTGTATATGTAGACCTAGACCAATAATATTCAAGAGAGCAGAGAGAAATTGTTCTAGCCTGGTACTTTCTTTCTCTGGGGAGAACAGAGTAGCAGCCAGCCTCTGACCCCAACCTCCTGCTGTCTCTCTTGACAGAAATCAAATTCTCCCTTGGAGAAGGGGGTATGGGGATGTTAGAGACGCTTATTCTTGCCTCCCTTTGAGCCACGCTGAGACAACCACATTACAACATTGAATGTCAGCTCTTTGAGAACAAAGACTATTTCATTTTTGTCATCATTTCTCCAGGGCCTGGCATATAGTAAATGCTTAAGTAATACTTATTGATTGATTGTGCTCCCAGGGGCCCAAATGTTTTCCCAAGTCACTAAATTTCTCTGAGCCTCAGTTTTCTTACGTACAAATTTTCCCTGGCTCAAGAAAGGTATAAACAACTGTTGGATTATCTTCTGGAGGTAGTCTGACCCTCCTTACCCCATGTCTTCATTCTTCCCTTTCTGAAATGGAAGTTAGCCAAGAGATTCTCCGTGTTTAAGACAGGGAATACAGAGCTGCATGGACTGGTCCAAGGAGGAGGAGGATGACCGTGTTTTCCATAATTACTGTGGGATTGGCTCAGATTAAGGACAACTAGCTATCTCTTGCTTTTCCTTTTTTTCCACAACAACTAATCTCCTCTAATCAACCATTATTAAATTATATTCCATTTTAAATTTAGCCACAGATCACCATTTGGACAGCTGGATGGATAATTGGGAAAAGATAATTTATGTAAATGAGAAACAGCAGAAGGTGTACAGAGAGAGCAAGGATGATGGCCAAACTGAGCCCCTCCGAGAGCTGAGGGCAGTGACCCAATGCTGGCTCAGGGCAGGTAGACATCTTTCCAAGGAGGGCTGGTGGGGGGGGGGAGGGGTGTAGATTTTCATAGTAAAAGTGAAATAGTCATAGGATCTAGGATTTAGAGCCGAAAGGACGCTCAAAGGCCAACTAGCTCAAAGTCCTCATTTTTTAAGCAAAGAAATTGGAGTCTAGATGACACAATTCATCACCTATCATGTCATGTCATGTGTCATGTGATGTTATGCATGACATAGGCACAGCCTAGGCGTGCCATGTGACAGCACATGTGACATCATGCACCATGTCATGTGATGTCATGTATGATGTGTGATGTCATGCATTGTTTCACATTGCACAATTTGGCACACATCACTGTGCCATGTGATGTCATGTGATTACACAATCTGACACACATGGTGCACATCATGTGATATCATGTGTTGTGTCATGTGACATTGCATTTGAAGTAATGAGATGTCATGTGATGCCATGTGTGATACCATGTGACACAATTTGGCACACATAATCGTGTCATGTGTTTGTCATGTGCCACCATGTGTGATGCCATGTGTGATGCCATGTGATGCCATATATGATACATGACATGATTTGGCACACATCAGTGCCATGTATGCTCATGTGACAGCATTGCGATGTTGTGCAGTGTCATGTGTGATGTCACATGTGGTGTCACATGACACAATTTGGCACACATCAATGTGTCATGTGGTGTTGTGCAGTGTCATGCAATGTCATGTGTGATGCCATGAATGATGTCACATGACATGGCTCAGCACACATCACACTGTCATGCAACATCATGTGTGATGGCATGTGGTATCCTGTGTGGTGACACACAATGTCGTGTGATGTAATGTGTGATGCCATGTGTGATATTACATGACACGCATCATGTGTGCCATGTGTCACATCATGTGACGTCATGTGTGATGTCATGTATGTCATGCATTATAGTCCAACCTCCTTATTTTACAAGGAAGGAAACTGAGACCTGGGAAAGTTAAGTGACTTGTCCAAGGCCACAGCATGCAAGAGCAGCGATCTTTCCATGTCAGTCTCAGATATGGTTATTCACACACACCCACACACATCTGGGAGGGCTACAGAACAGATCTGAAGGTACATTTCAGGTCACACAGACATCTTGTACTTATAGCACTAGTGTCAGTGACATGTTTTTCTCTATCCACAAAATTGTGGCAGTGTAATACAATGTTCTAATGTCAAAGGTCACCACTCTGTTGTTTTGGAATCCCTAAAACCACAGTTCCTGAGCCCCCATCAATGTGTCTACCTTCAACAGTCAGAAAGAGAACACAATTAATTCTTAAATTAATTTAAAAATAAATTTTAAATTTAATTTAATATTGGCACCCAAAGGACATAAATGCCTTTGGCTTTGAAGTAATTAATAAAATGGCATAGTAAGAACCATGACAACCAAACATTTCATTCATAAAGCTGGGGTAGACTCTCCCACAAATGTAAGCTACATAAGTAAGAAGAGCAGACACATATAAGGAACATGTATGGCCAGTACAGCATGCAGTCGGGTATGTACATAGGTAACACATGTGACCAGGACGAACAGGGAGGAACACTTTGTGTCTCTGATGCTGATATCTTCTAGTGATGTCATCACACTGCTCCTAGCCCTCCTTCACTTAAATCCAATTTATATATTAAATTATATATAATTTATAAAAAAAAATATATATAACATATATAAAACTATATATAATACTTTGGCTATGAACAATGTTGCCACAAGTCATTCAGACCTTTAAAGTATTAGGAGTTGATGCCTCTTCACTTATCAATAAACAATATTATCCCAGTGTCTCTCAAAATATTAAATAATGTCTCTTAAATCTTATTCATAAGATAAAGTTGACAAGAACTTCCTCAAAAAAGAAGACTTTCTTTTCCCCATATTTTTCCCCTCTCTGTCATATCCAGATTGTCTCCCGCAATGATAGGAAACATCTCTCCAGTTCCTCTCAACCCAACTATTTAATTGGCTCTCTTCCCAGTTGGCTAAGTAGACCCTCATAGACAAAAAATCCAAAATACATACTCTCTCTCCCTGACTCCATAGGGAAAAGGGACACAATGCAAATTCTCCATAGATCCTCATGGATCACAGAAAAAAAACCCCTGCATATTCTTTCTCTGACCCCATTGGAAGAGGAGTTTGGCACGTAACCATTTATTAACTGCCATTCTCAAATGCCAGAATCAACCATCATTCTCCAACTATTCTATCTTCATCTCAAAGGAAGATTCATAAAAGAATCTGAGCTCTTAAAAGAATCAGGCTCTTAAAAAGAAGGGGACAGTCTCCATAGTCTTTGCAAGACAGACATTCAAAGGAAGGGTTGTTTCTGAAAGGATCACTCCCTTATGTGTAAATTGAAGGTGTTAGACTAAATCAGGTCTTCACAACATACAGCCTGTGTTTGTGGCCCTCCAAAGGATTTCAGGTGCCCACAAAAAATATAGGGTTGCCACTGTGTACCCTCCAGTTTGTCATGTGACCAGAAGCAACCAATCTAGTCTCACTTATCTATGGCCTAAAGTTTAGCCTATTTTAATTTTGGCTCCTACCTCCTGCCAGGTTGTGTGGATCTGTACTAAATGATCCTTAAGGTACTTTCCATTCTATGAACACCATGCTGTGGACCAAGGCTTGCCTGAGGCAAAAGCAGAAGAAGGGAGAATGGCCTACTTTGTCTCCAGGTAAATGAGACCCAACAAAGCATTCACAGGCAAAATGGCTCTGATCCACCCATTCTAGGCAGCCCTCTCTGAGAGTATAGGTGGGGGATCAAGATAGAGAGGGACCTTAGAGGCCCTCAAGTCCAATCTCCCCCTACTGAGGAACAGAGTATCTAAGGGACATATTAATGATCACAAGCCGCTAAGTTTTGAGGCAAAATTCAAACCCGGATCTTTCTGACTCCAAGTCACCTTGGTGCCTACGTTCTGATAATTAGCAGTGATGGGTGGAGAGGAAGTCGAGTAAGGTACAGTGTGAAAGCACTAAGAGATCTGAGTTTGAATGTTGTCTCTGACAAATCACTTTCCTTCTTGAAACTTCAGCTTTCTCCTATGTAAAATGAATACTTGTGTGATCCCCCTTACAGTGTGAAGTGGAGGAAAGTGCTTGGTAAATCTTAAACGCACTATAAAAAGATGAGCTGTTATTATGACACAGGACAGGCGGGGAGATATGTGCTAAACCCCTAGCTAAGGGAGGCTAGGAAAATTAGGCTCGGTAATCTTGGAGGGGGATAGAGAGGGAAGGGTTATAACTAATAGTAATAGGATTAGCTACACGGCCAAGAACTGAAAGTGTATAATGGGCTTCATTCCCAAGGAAACAAGAACAGTTAGCTGCATTGCTCTAGAAACCAGCCCTACGACTGACAAGTTGGGTCCCCAGGAGGATTTTTGCTCTTGAAAAGTGATGGCCCCTCTGTTCCTGGGCTCGGCATTTTATGACCCTAAGGGGTCACCCCTGGGAGACTGAACCCTCTCTAGTTACCTCCTTCTTTGTGCCTCAGGGTTGTTTTTGTTTTGTTTTTTGTCTTTATCTTGAGTACTAAGAATACTTCTCCCCTAGCTGTGCCCCAGTAATAGTCTGAGGAGTCAGGGGAGGACATCTTGTTGGGGGTAAAGGTAGTGCTTGCTATTCCAGGGGGAGAAGGAAGAAAAGGACAGTGGAAAGAGCCTTGGATCTGGAATTAGAAGCCCTGGGTTCGGGTCCTAGCTCTTCCATGAAGCAGCCATGTGACCTTGACCAAGTAACTTGACCTCTCTGGCCTCAGTTTCCTCATCTGTAAAATGGGGAGTTGGGTTGATGACTTCTAAGGTCCTTTTCAGATTTAATAGTTCATGATCCTCTGAAGTCAAAGCTCCACGGTAAAGGGTTCCCTGGTGGCCTGTGGGAACCATTCCATATTCACTGCTGGTTTTTGTAAGGATTTGGGAAGAGGAAGAACAATGGAGGCTAAAAATGATGTGGAACTATAGTCAGCATTTATTATTATATGCTATTATGTAGTAAATGAAGGTCTGGAAAGTGATGTGTGTGTGTGTGTGTGTGTGTGTGTGTGTGTGTGTGTGTGTGTGTGATCTCATTTTAGTCTTACAATAACCCTGGAAAGTAGGTGCTCCCCCCCCTTTTTTTTTTGCTTTTTGGAGGGCAATTGGGGTTAAGCGACTTGCCCAAGGTCACACAGCTAGTTTTTGTGTTAAGTGTCCAAAGCCAGATCCGGACCCAGGTCCTCCTGACTCCAGGGCCAGTGGTCTATTCACTTCACTACTAGCCACCCCAAAAGTAGGTGCTCTTATTATCCCCATTTTACAGATAAGGAAACTGAGGCTGAGAGAAGTAGACATCTAGGTATGGCAATACACAAGTCCGGAAGACCTGAGTTCAAATCCTGCTTCAGACACTTATTAACTATGTGACCCTGAACAAGTCCTTTAAACCTCTGCCTCAGTTTCCCCATCTGTAAAAAGGGGATAATAAGAGCACCTATTTCCCAGGATTGTTGTGAGGATCAAATGAAATAATATTTGTAAAATGCTCTTCAAACCTATACATATTATATACATGCTAGCTGTTGTAATTGTTGTGACTTGCCACAGCTAGTAAGTGTCTGAGGCAGGATTTGAACATGGGTCTTCTTGACTCCAAGACTAGCACTGTTTTCTGCTATGCTTCCTGATAAACTGAAAGGTGACCCACCCTCAGTTGCCCAAGTTGGCCTCTCCCCTTTCATCCTCACAGTTGCTTTCAAAAGGAAAGTAGAGAAGGGGGCTGGTAGTTATCTCCATCTTTGGATGGAAGAACGGCCAACATGCCACCAAACACCTTCTAGGTTGGAAGATGCTAGCTTACTCCCCCCTGATTCTGGCACTTAGGAGTGATGCCAGCCCATGCCCTGAGCACCCTCTGGACCCAATCAGTCAGGACATCTGTTCTCTGACCAAGACCAAAGGAAAGATTGACATGGATCCCACTCAGATCGATTTCCAGCTCCCTCTAGTGGCAAGTGTTAAGAAAGAATGAAGAAGGTGATATGGGCCAGGGGGTCTGGGCCTGGGCTGTGACAAGAGGCAGAAGCTGAGGATAAGAAAATCTCCTGGTGTCTAAAAAGAGAGCTTAACTTGGCCTCCCAATCCAGAGGCAGCTACAGGACTGGAATGATGGTGTTTTGAGGAACAGGAGCCTCTACACCCATTTATTCACATGTCTAAGGATTGTTGGTTTGGAGCCGGCATGGACCTTAAAGCCCATCTTGTCCAGCCCCTTTCATTTTTCAGATGAGGAAACTAAGGCCCCAAAAGGTTAAGTGACTTATCCAAGGTCACACACCTACTAAATGACAGAGCTGGGATTTGAATCAAGGTCCTCTGATTTTAAATTCAGCACACCTTCCATTGCACCACCCTGTCCCTCAAGGTCAGAGGGTATACTAGAGGATTTTTACATGATGTGATCTCAGGAGCTAAAGATGCCTCAGTCTTCCCAAAACATTCTCCACTTGTTGACATCACAATGCCTGAAATTCTACCATAATAGCTTTATTCCTCTGGCTAAAGGTCTTTAAACCTCAGGAGGGAAAAACATTTCTTTTAGCTCTTTTAGGTTTGTGTCTACTCACGAGCTCTTTTAATACTTCGACACTTAAAGTAGGATGGTAACTCTGGATTCTCTAAGGCTATTCAGCAAACCATAAGCCCTGGCAGGTTCAAATAAGTTGGAAAGGCTTCATAAATGGACCTGAAGGTGTATGGATAGAAGGACCGGCTCAGCTCACCTCAAAAGGGCTCATTAGCAGAAAGCTGGCCACCAGACATGATCTTTGACCACCACAAATCATGCAACTATCCAGACAGCTGGAGGTGCAGGGGTTAGAGCAATGGACTTTGGAGTCAGGAAGATCTAAGTTCAAATTTGACCTCAGACACTAGCTAGGTGACTCTGGGCAAACCATTTAACCTCTGCCTCAGTTTCCTCATCTGTAAAATGATAATACCACATGTTGTTGTTCATCATTCATTTTCAAAGAAGCTTAGAGACATCATGGGTGATGTCTTGACTTGCACAGAAACTAGTGAGGCAGAGTTGCACAGAATCGACAGCCTCACTTTCTCTTCTAGAGTCATCAAAGTCCAGGAGTAAGACAGAAGTCAGGAGGACTGGCGATGGCCTAGGATGTCATGGTTGACTTTGGCATCTTCAACATCTTACCAAGTTCTAAGTGATCCACAGTGCCTGTTTCCATTGCCTTCATGGCCATTGGAACAAACTGTTCTCATCTATCCATTCCACTGGGAGAAGTCTTCACATGCTTGGGGTGAACATCTCCCTGTCTCACCAATGGGTTTGAGACCTGTTGGTTCCCCTTAAGATGGTTAAGCCCGTCTGCCGAGATGGTTTTATCCTGATGTGGCCACTGTGCATGCTACAGCATCTTGGGGCCACCATTGAGTGGCAGGTAGACACCAAAGGTAAATGAGAAACCCTGAAAAAGGACTCACCACTTCCTCCAGAGGTTCTAGTCCTCTCTGAACACCCCATACACCCCTGCTATTAAATAGCACCTATATCACAGGGTTATTTCTAGAATCAGATGAGTTAATATTTGTAAAGTGCGTAGCTCAGGACCTGGTACTTAGTAGGGGCTCAATAAATGCTTGTTTCCTTCCTTCCTACTACACTATGGAGAACATGTGATCAATGCCACTGATGGAAATACATGGATCTTTTGGAATTTTAAAGTTATGAGTTTTTTACCCCCAGGCTTGGGTTTTTGGCTTCAGACTCCCAAAGGATCCAAAGCACAAGGGAAGTATATTTAGGCTGTACCCATGGCCTAGTCCGGTCTTCTTTGTTGATGAGAAAAGCGCTGACTGAGGATCATGAGACCCAGCTTTTAGTCCCAACCCTGTTGGCATGTTGACTCTCTCATTAGATTCTAAGTGCCTTGAGGGCAGGGACTATCTTTTGCCTCTTTTTGTATCCCCAGTGCTTAGCACAGTGTCTTGCATATAGCAGGTGCTTAATAAATGTTTATTGATCAATAGATCTTGGCTAAGTCCCTTCTCCAAATCCCAGCTTCCTTCTCTGTAAAATGTGTGGGTTAGAACAGAGAATATCTAAGGTCTTTGCAGCTCCAGTATTCTAGAATTCTAGTGGGTTAAAAGTGATTCTGTGCATCTGTGTTGAGCATTAACCCAAGAATCTATATGTTTTATGAATGTAAATGTGACCCAATTTATTTAGCAGGCATTTATTTAGTCTTTTTGAGTTGAGTCTGACTCTTTGTAACTTCTTTTGGGGTTTTCTTGGCAAAGATACTGGAGTGATTTGACATTGTCTTCTCCAGCTCATTTTATAGATGAGGAAACTGAGGACAATAGGGTGAAGTGACTTGCCCAGGGTGACACAGCTAGTAAATATCTGAAACCAGATTTGAACCCACAAAGATGAGTGCTCCTGACCTCAGGACAGGCACTCTATCCACTGCACAACCCAGCTGCCCATAGAAGGTATTTCAGTGGACCTCATGTGGACCAGGTGTTATCCAAGGTTCTGGATAGACAAAGGCAAAAATAAAACTGTCCATTTCCTAAGAGAGCTTACTTCTATTGGGAGAAATGGTATGTTCACATATAAATAAATACCAAAGCAATTTGAGGAAAAAACACTCAAAACTTGGGAGACCAGGAAAGGCTTTATGGAGAAAGTGAAACTTCAGCTGAAATCTGAAGGAAACTAGAGATCCTAAGGGATGAAGATGAGGAAAGAGGACATTCCAGGCATGAAGAGGACATTCCTTTGCATGTTACATCAAGTACAAGGAACAAGTAGGACTGTTTGACTGCCACATAGTGTGTGAATGGAATGGAAAAAGCATCGATTAAGCACCTACTGTGTGCAAATCGCTGTACTAAGTTCTAAGGATATAAATAGAAATTCAAGATTATTCTCTGCTCTCAAGGAGCTCCCTTTCTAATTGGAAAGACAATACATTAAATTCAAGAGAGAAGAGAACATTCCTGAGAAAGGGAATGGGAGTTAACAGTGCTCAATACTGGAGAGGAATCAAGAAAGATAAGAACTGAGAAGAAGCCTTTGGATTTAGTAACTAAAAGATCAATGATAGCTTTGGTTAAAAAAGATTCATTTGAGTGATGGAGTCAGAAATCAAAGTGCAAAAGGTTGAGAGGTGAGTAATAGGAGCCAATGTAGAGTCAAGGAATGTCAACAGATATTTTTTTCTTGGAGTTTAGCTGTGAGAAGGAGGAAAGATATAGGACAACAATTAGATGGCAAATGAAAGTTGTCTTTAATAATGGGAATGTTTGAAGGTAACAAGGAAAGATATAGGGAGAAATTGAAAGTTAGAAAGGAGATGATTGAAGGGGGATGCTGCTGGTGCAGGTAAGAGAAGATGGAGTCAAGGGTTTAAGGAAGGGATTGGCCCTGGTAAGAGGGCCCATCCCTTCATCAGAGACTGGGGCAAAGGAGAAGAGGATGGGGGATGACATCAAGGGGTTTTGTCATATAAAATGAGAGATGTCAGAGCTCGCAACAAATTACCTTTGTTTTCTCAGCAAGATCTGAGGCAAGGTCCCCTGGGAAGGCCTCAAACTAATAATCACAACTGACATTAAGGTTTGCAAAGTGCTTTTCACACATCATCTCATTTGCTCCCCACAATAGCCTGTAAGGTAAAGACTACAGGTATTATTATTCCCAGTTTACAGATGAGGAAACAGAGGTTGGGAAGGAATAGGTGACCTCCAAAAGGTAAGTAATTACTTGGGACAGAATTTCATGCCCAACTTCCAAGTCCAGAATTCAATCCATTCTGCTCTGTTGCATTGCAAATTTATCAGCTCTAGATTTGTTTCCTGTACAATAACCCGAGGGTCAGAGGGCCCTTTTGAACACTGTTGAAGGGGCTTAGAATTTTTCCTTGCACCAGAGCTGTGGTTGTTCATCCTTAGTACTCAAAGAGGACCAATGACACGAGAATGTTGGGGTCAGAGTACACTGTGTTCCACTGTAGCTGATCAGTCCAATCCAAGCTCTGAAGGCTCTACCACAGCTCAGGCACAAAAAGCCCATCTGAATATCGGGGATGGAGATGTTTCTGGATTCGCACATGTCGAGGTTCTTTTTGGCACCAGAGAAATCACTCATTGTAGATGGGCAGGTCCTGGCAGGACACTCACTGCCCATTATCGTCCCACGGGCAGACAAAGGTAATGAATAACTAATTGCTCCCTCTACTTCCCTTTACCAAGTGGAGGCCCCATCCAAATAGGAGAGCCAGCTAACTCTGGATCTTAATGGCTAATGTGGACACTTCTTGGTGGACTAAGTCAACACAAGCATATGCAGGTGTTAAACTGGAAATTATTCAACTCAATGATTATATTGGTATAGTAGAGAGAGCACTGGAGTCAGGAAATCTGGATTCGAATCCCCACTCTAATCTGTATTTTCTATCTTGTGCAAATCAACCTCAAAACCTTAGTTTCCTCATTTGTAAAATGGAATTAATAATGTTTGCAATGAGGGGCAGCTAAGTGGTACAGCAGATAGAGCAACTGCCCTGGAGTCAGGAGGACCCAACTCCAAATTAGCTGTGTGACCCTGGAAAAGTCACTTAATCCCAATTGCCTAAAAAAACAGTAAATAATAATAATGTTTGCAATGATGGGGGGGAGGAGTTAAAGAGCTAATCTCACACTTGAATTCAAGTCCTACCTCTGAAATATGCTGACTATGTGACTCTGGGCAAGTCATTTGATCTCTCAATGCCCTAGGCAACTCTATAAAACTACAAATTGAAGGACAGTTACTGATATGCATTGGTACAGGAAGTTCTCTAGACAAGAAAAATCAGCTCTATCCCCCTCTTCTTCCCCTCTCTGTCTTCCCCCCCAAATCCTTGCCCCACTTATACCAGAAAATCACTTTGTAAAATGTAAAATTCTTTATTAAGGTCACGAAGTGTCAGACCCAACTGAACAACCCCATCACTAATGTGGTATACAGCTTTCATTTTGAATTGGGGACCTTAAAGTTCAAAAAATAAATGGGGGGCGGCTAGGTGGCGCAGTGAGTAGAGCGCCAGCCCTGGAGTCAGAAGGACCTGCGTTCAGATCTGGCCTCAGACACTTAACACACACAAACAAAAACCTAGCCGTGTGACCTTGGGAAGGTTACTTAACCCCAATTGCCCTCCCCCCCCCAAAAAAAAGCAAAAAAAAAATAAATGGGAATCAAATCAAATTAGGTTCATATGTGGTGATAAGAAACTGAGTACGAGGGGCGGCTAGGTGGCGCAGTGAGTAGAGTGTCGGCCCTGGAGTCAGAAGGACCTGAGTTCAGTTCCAGCCTCAGACACTTAACGCACACACAAATAAAAAAAAACCTAGCCGTGTGACCTTGGGCAAGTTACTTAATCCCAATTGCCCTCCAAAAAAAAGAAAAAAATGTACAAAAACTTTCAGGGTGGCTAGGTGGCGCAGTGAGTAAGAGCGCCAGCCTCGGAGTTGGGATGACCCGAGATTGAATCTGGCCTCAGAAAATGAGCACCCACACACAAATAATGACTAGCCGTGTAACCTTGAGCAAGTTACTTAACCCCAATTGCTTTAAAAAAAAAAAAAAAAGAAAGAAACTGAGTACGAAAGGAGAGCAAACAAGATTGGGGCCATAGATGTAGAGCTGAAATCCTAGGTTTTAACTAATCAGATGCTTTGACTCTTATGGAGGAAATAACTGAGGCCTAGAGAGGAAAACTGGCTTGCCCAAGATCACATGTATAAAGAAATGGAAGCCCTGGGATTTGAACTAGGGGTCTCTCACTCTAAGTCAAGAACTGTCTCCATCATTCACATGGTCAGGCTGGGCCATTGCCTACAAGATATGATTTTATTTTATTTTTTTTAATTAAACAAATGCTTTATTAACTTCAGGTTTACATCATTCATTTCCACCAGATTATGAGTTACATTTTCCCCCCATTTTTTCCCTACCCACTCTCCCAGAATAGCAGTCCCACTGGATATCCCCTCATCCAATCTGCTCTCTCCCATCTCTTCTCCCATACCCCCTTAGACTTTGCCATTAGGGCAAGGTGAATCTCTGAGCCCCACTGCCTGGACATCTTATGAGACATTTAATTTTAAAACTTCAATTTTCAGATCCATTCCCTTTCTCCCTTGTCACCCACTCCCTCTGAGAAGATAAGCAATTCAGTATGTGTTGTACATGTATATCTATGCAAAACATTACCATAGTAGATATATTGTAAAAGACTGCTTATATTTCCCTCCCACCTGTCTCACCTCCCACCTGGTCCATTCCCTACTTTGATCCTGTCCCTCTTTGATAGTGGGTACTTCCAACCTCCCCTCCCCCCAGAATGCCCTCCCCTCCATCATCCCCCCTCTCATCCCCCTTTCCCCTACTTAGGAGAGTGAGTGAGGGTAAAATATTCCATTTAGAATGTATGTGATTCTCTCCTTGAGCCAACTTCAATGAGAATATGCTTTTGCCTTTTTGCCTTCCTGTTCTTCCCCTCCCCTGCAACTGCTTCCCCTTGCCTCTTCTGCATGAGATAGTTTGCCCTACCCTGTCTCTCTCCATCTCCTCTTGCCACTTTCCTCTCTCACCTCTTGACTTCACCCCTTAGGAATCATCCCTTCCTTGGGGCAGCTAGGTGGCGCAGTGAGCAGAGAGCCAGCCCTGGAGCCAGAAGGACCCGAGCCCGGATCCGGCCCCAGACACCCAACACACAAACAAAAACCCAGCCACATGAACCTGGGCAAGTCACCCAACCCCAATTGCCCTCCAAAAAAAAAAAAATAATAATCATCCCTTCCCATCAAATTCAACCTGTGCCCTCTATCCATGTATACCTGTGAACACATGCCATGTACCCTTCTTCAATTATTTTCATAATGAGAAAGGTTTCATCAAACACAGTTATTGTTTTTCCATGTAGGACTGTAAATAGTCCAACTTTGATGAGTTCCTTTTGATTTCTTTTCCTTGATTACCTTCTCAAGCATCTCTTGCTTCTTGTGTCTGAATGTCAAATTTTCTATTCAACTCTGGTTTTTTCATCAAGAATGCTTGAAAGTCCTCTATTCCACTGAATGACCATGTTTTCCCCTGAAACAAGATACTCAGTTTTGCTGGGTAGGTGACCCTTGGGTTCATTCCCAGCTCTTTTGCCCTCTGGAATATCATATTCCATGCCCTTCTATCCCTCAATGTAGATGCTGCCAGGTCCTGTGTTATTCTGATTGTGTTTCCACAATATTGAAATTGTTTCTTCCTGGCTGCTTGTAGTATTTTCTCCTTGATCTGGGGATTCTGGAACCTGGCTATCATATTCCTGGGAGTTTTCTTTTTGGGATCTTTTTCAGGAGGTGATTGGTGGATTCTTTCAACCTCTATTTTGCCCTCTGGATCTAAAACATCAGGGCAATTTTCCTTGAGAATTTCTTGAAGGGTGATTTCTAGGTTCTTTCTTTGATCATGGCTTTCAGGTAGTCCAATAATTTTTAAATTGTCTCTCCTGGATCTATTTTCCAGGTCAGTGGTTTTTCCCATGAGATATTTCACATTGCCTTCTAATCTTTCGTTTGTTTGGATCTGCTTAACAGCATCTTGATTTCTCATAAAGTCATTAGCTTCCATTTGCTCCAGTCTCACTCTGAAGGAATGAATCTCCTCAGTGAGCTTTTGAGATTCTTTTTCCATCTGGCAAATTCGACTTTTTAAGGCATTCTTCTCCTCATTGCCTTTCTGAGCCTCTTTTGCCATTTGAGTTAGTCTATTTTTTAAGGTGTTATTTTCCTCAGTCAGGCTGTTGACTGTCATTTCATACTTTTCTTGCATCTTTTTCATTTCTCTTCCCAAATTTCCCCCCACTTCTCTTATCTGCTTCTTAAGGTCCTCTATGGCCTGTAGCCAGCTTGTATTTTCATTTGGGGCTTTTGGTGCAGGAGTTCTGACCTCACAGTCCTCCTCCATGCTTTGAGCCTCTTTGCCCCTAAAATAGGAGTCCAATGTTGAACTTTTCTGTTTATTTTGTTTCGTTTGCCTAGGCATATTGCCACTTAATTACTTGATTTTTGGGCTTGTTGCCACAGTAGGACTCTGCCACCAGACAGAGGAGCTTCCGCCCAAACGTGGGGTCTTCACAACTTCCGCCAGTTGGGTGGCCTCTGTAAAGCCTCTACCCACTCTGGCAAGTTGGATACCCACCCCAAACTTCCCCCCCAGACCACAATCCAGATCCAGGCAGTTTAAAGCAAGAGCGATTAACCCCCAGACTGATTGCTGGATCTTCCTACAGTTCGCAGACCAGGAGCTAGAGCCACTACTGACGCTGCAAAATGGCTTCTGTGCCACGTTTCTTCAGCAGCTTTTCGCCCCCAGGGGAGGAAGCCACATGTTCCCCAAATACTGGTCCCAAAGTCCATAGGGTACTAACCTCTCACTTTGTCCTAGGCATATCTGTGCTGATAATTCTGGAATCGCCACAATTGCTGGTGTTCTGGGGTTCCACCAGCCAGCTGAAGGCCCGGCCGCCCTGGGGCTAAAACCACGGACCTGGGCTCAGCTCTGCGGGCTTCGCTGTTGGTTCCCAGCGGGCTGTGCTGCCTGCTCTCAGAGCGCTGTGCTGGCCGCTCCCTGCAGGGCTGCTGGGCTGTCCTCAACAGGAGGTTAGCTTCTCTGTGCCATTCTGTGGGTGCTGTGGCTCCAGAACTTGTTCGGAGCTCCCTTTCACATTGTTTGAAATTTGTGTGGGGCAGAGCACATTGGAAATGCTGTTTCTACTCCGCCATCTTGGCTCCGCCCCCCCCCCCCAAGATATGATTTTAAGGACTTTGGGAGGTTCCTAGGTGCCCCCAGGCAACTGTTCCACCTGCTATCATTGGCCTAGATTTCATCCTCCCAAATTTATTTCTTTAGAGTAAGGCTTTGATTCCTGTTCAAATTCAAACACACAGGGGGAGAGAGAGGGAGTACTTTAAGCTATGCTCACTCCAAAAAGGGAGCCCTGCTTCTAAATGCACGGGTATTTCCCCTTTCTACTTTAGACCCAGAATTCCCCCTCCTAGGCTTGTTTTGTCTCTTCCCTGTCCTTGGAGTTCACTCACGGTACTGACCACCAGAGGGAGCAGGACATACAACTCAATGAAAGCCTGGAGAGATTTATAGGATCACAGGAATTGAAGCTGGATGGTTTCTTGGAGATTATCCAGTCACAGGATCATAGATTCAGAATTAGAAGGAACCTGAGAAGTTCTTTAATCCAAACCCCTCATTTTGCAGATGGGGAAACTGAGGCCTGGGGACCAGCCCAAGATCACATGGGTAGTGAGCAGCAGAACCAAGATCCCTAGTGAAGCCCTCGCAGTGACTTTTCCTATCATTGCACCACATTGCCCCACTCCATTTTACAGGTGAGAAAACTGAGACCCAGATACAAGTGCCTAGCCACACAGTTAGTAAGCAGGAGAGGCATCCATTAGAGCCCTCGCCCTCTTCATCCAGATTCAATCTCTTCTCACTACATCAGGCTGTCTTCTCAAGTATCTAGCAATTTCATCGTGAAGCCATTTCATAGTATTGAAGAAATATTACTTGATATAAATCTGTTAACTCCATCTTTCCTGCTCACATGCAAAGGAAACAATGGATATAAAAGATTTAGTAGGCAGCTAGATGGTGGGGGGGAGCCCGTGGCCACTGAGGCTCTATCCACCTCTGGACTATGGTGGATAAAAGAATCGGACCTGGATTTCAAACTCCACCTTAGATACTTACTGACTGTCACATGTGATACCGGAGAAACTCTTTGTCAGCCCTATTTCCCTTATCTGCAAAATAGGGAAAACAGCACATACTTTACTGGGTTATAAGGATCAAAGGAGATAATGCTGTGTGAGAGGGGCTTTGTGTACCTATAAATGCTGGCTCTTGTTAGCAGGGTGATGCACAGGAGAGACAGAATCACTTAGGGTGGGCTGCAGTAGGGACATCAGCAGGGGCTCCTTGGTCTTCACAGCCAACAAATGTTATGAGAGGGAGGGAGAAAGGAAGAAGGGAGGAATAATGAAAGGAACCAAAAAAAGGGAGAGAAAGAGGAAGAGAGAGGAAGGACTAAAGGTGTGACTACCAATATCAGTCAGTATATGTCCAGTGCCGGATGAATGGACAGAGCTCAGTGAGACAGTAGTTCTGACAAGGAGTAATCAATCACTGTGGAGCTAAGCAGGTGGGAAAGGCTTTAAGGAAGAGGCTGGACAAGCAGAGCCTTGAAGGATTTTGACAAGCAGAGAAGAGGGATATTTTAGGCTAAGAAACAGCATGAACAGGAGTACAGAAGGAGCAGTGAATGGGGCATTTATCATGGTATAAGGACTAACCTGGACAGAGCAAACAATTCATGCCAGGGAGTAGTGAGAGATAAGATTGGGAGTGGAGGCTACTAGGTTTTGTAAGGAGGAGGGAGTGAGTCCTTGGGATATGGAGTTTTGAGTCCCCCCCATGATCAGAGTGGAAGCAGTCCCTGTTTTCCCAGCCCAGGAGAGTGAAGGGGAACCAGTCTTTAAAATTAAAAAAAATAATAATAACCCAAAGGGAGGAGCCCAGTGGTTATTTGTGTTCTGTCTTTTGTTGTTGTTGTTGACCCTTCATTTTCAAAGTGGACCAGTGATTTCATGGGGTAATGTCTTGACCATCTCATGAATTGGATTTAAGTGAGACAGAGTTTTGAAAAGTAAGTACCAGGAAACTACCTCAATGGACTGAGTCTTTAGTCATCTGTATCAATTAAAGTATAGTTTCAAGACATTTTTTAAGGAAAACCTAGATTATCCTGGATGAGTCAGGACCTTAGGATATTATTCCTGCCATAAATGGCAATGGTGATAAAGAAATGGGATTTATTATAAACCATCATTATAAGATGCTGACTCCTGCATTTACCTACTATTTTACTCCAGGTCTCAAGACCATTTTCTGTCCTCACCTGGTAGAGAAGGATTACTCAATCCTTGGTAGCAGAGTTAGCAAGAGCTTGGGAGAGGAGAGATCTTAAGTTCCTTTGGCTTTGAAAGGACACACATGGTCCCAGGACCTCCCCAGGCAGAAGTCTCTGGAAGAAGCTGTCACGTAGAGGATCTTCAAGCATGATACTGTATCCAGCTTGCCTCTCTAGAGCTTTTAGGGAACTTCTGATTGGTGATATCAGGAACCCTGTCCCTCTAAGCTTTTGTCTCCTTTAGGCAGGCACAGAACATCATTCTCCACCAATGAGGAGAAGAGTATGCAAATAGGTTTGAGCTTATATTTTACTATGGGGCAATGTAAGCTTCACCAGACTGTGGCAAATTTGGTGCCTTTCTTGCTTCTATTCTAAGATTCTATCTATTCTATTCTATTCATGACTTTTTAGAAATTGAAACATAAAACACAATTCTTTTCAACATGATATAAATATAATTGAAAGGTTTATTATGAAATTCTTTTTGCCATATCTCCCCTGAACCAACTCATCCACAATACACAAATCTTACCTTTTACATCCAACAAAACTTTATCTTCAAAGTTCCTTTCTCTTCCTCTTACCTCCTATATTTTTTTCCAAAATCATTACTCCTGCCTCAATATGCTGACTAGTTCTTTCCTTTTGCCTTCCAATCAATCCAAATATATTTACTGAGCACCTACTGTGTGCATAGGTACCATGTTAGGCACCATGGGGAATACATAGTCCCTCTCTCAAGGATTTCACATTCTAATTGAAAGTATTCTCTATCAACTATACTCTGTGAATTTTCTCCCTGGCATTGGTCTCTGGGGCTTCACACAGAATCTGAATGGGTTTTGGTATCATTCCCCTCCTTTACCTCTACTTCCATTCCTGTGCTTGGTCATTTTGTTGATTCAACTACAAAAAAAATAGTGCTTTGCATTTTATAATTGGGATCCTTCATTCTATTTTTTTCCTTCCCTCCTCACCCCGCCCCCCCACCAGGCCTAGAATATATTTGTTGTTACTTAGTCAAGTCCTAATCTTTATGACCCCATTTGTGGTTTTCTTGGCAAAGATACTTGAGTGGTTTTCCCTTTCCTTCTCCAGTTCATTTTCCAGATGAGAAAATTGAGGCAAATAAGGTTAAGTGACTTGCTGAGGGTCACCCAGTTAGTAAGTGTTTGAGGCTTGATTTGAACTTGTGAAGATGTGTCTTCCCGGTTCCAAGCCCAATACTCTACTCTCTGCTCCACCTAGCTGCCCCATACTCTACTCCACTCATTTTGCTTCTTTATCTCCTGTAGATTGGATCATAGGATTTAGAGCTAGAAGGGACCTTAGGAACCAAGATTGTCTATCTATCTATCTATCTATCTATCTATCTATCTATCTATCTATCTATCTATCTATGTATTGATCATTGGATCGATCAATCTACTGATCTATCTGTGGTATACAGCCTTTGAGGGAATTTATTTTGCTTGATTATGCGTATTTGTTACAAGAAATTTGTTTTTCTTATCTTTTTCCCCGGAGGTAGAAGAGAGAGGAAATAGATTTGTTTTGTTGTTGTTTCTGTTTTTTAATTAGAAAGGTTGGGGGGCAGGGAGAGAGGGGAGTTCTCTAGAAGTGAAATGTTGCATGCACTTTGAGATGAAGTCATTGTATTTTTAGTTACTTACAAGAGACCTCTTGTGATAAATGCTTGTACGGTAAAAATTAAATATATCAATAAAAAGCTTTTAAAAAATGTGATACAAAGATAGCTCTGTCCGAAAAATAAGTCATGTAGGTCAACCCCTTCTTAAGGAACCTGAGACCCAAAGAGGACATGCCCAAGATCATAAGAGTTGTAAGTAGGAGAGGTAGGATTGGAAGCAAGGTTTTCAGTTCAGATTAAGTGATTTTCTGCTATATTATACGCTTTTATCATTCCCATGTCTGTCTTTACTTGTGCTCGCCCACCCCCCATCCACAATGACTTGCCCCCCTCCTTCTTACCCATCCTTCCGGTTCTCCCTTTTCCACAAAATCTTCCCTGATTTGGAGCCATAACAAAGACTAATGAATGGAAATTTGTCCCAGGATAGCTATATTGGGTGGGGGCATGCCCTTCCTCCCCCTCTTAAACCATTCAGCATAAGTCATACTATAAGAAGTTAGAGCTAGATTTCTTAATTGTTTACTTTTCCTACTGCCAACCTATTAAGTTTATTCTGCTTTCCTAATTCAAGGCAAGAAAGGGAGGTTGAATAAACAGTACAAACAGTATAACTCCTGCTAAGCTATGCTCAGTGTATATAGCTTATGGCTTTCCAATACTTATGGCAATGACATGGCACAAATACCCCCCTTCCAGTTCCTAGCCCCTGGGTCCAGTTGCCAGGGCCACCTTCCCCCGAACCTGCATGGAAGCTAAAAGCCAAAATGGCACAATTGCATGCACGGCCAGTGATGCCTTCCCACCAGCAGAATTTGCCTGTTGAGTAAGAAGAAGTCAGAGTTACAGTTTGGCTCCAACCATTCCCACCCACGCTGATCTGCCCCTTCTCCAAATACCTACAGTAGTACTCTCTGTCTCCATAACACAATCCAGCGTTGATGATACCCACTACCGAGAATTGTCAGATCCATATTTAATAGGCATTTGTGTTGGCTTCCCAAGCAAAACGTTGATTCTCTGGGGGACTAGGACAATGCCGTACTTTAGCAGCAGCATCATTATGGATAATATTAATAATGATTCATACTTCTGACTTCAGCATTTCCAAAGCACTTTTCTACACAAAATGTGAGGGGTGTAGCATAGTAAAACGTTATCCCTGTTTCCCAGAGGAAATGGACATTTTTCAGGTTAAATGACATATTCACAGTCATATAGCTAGAATGCAAGGAAATTAGTCCTCAAACCTAGGTCTTGTGATCCCACAACTGGAGTTCTTTTACATGCTCCCAGCATCCTCAGCACCAGGAGCAAACAAATGGGACGGTGGTTCATTCACATCAAACCAGAACCAGAAGGACTAGGGAAGTAGTTAGGAAGGTTTTCTAACAGAAACAACCCCCAGGACCCATTTCCTATGATTTTCTCTTGACCCTCATATCAAAAGAGGGGTAACTAAATCCTTAGAGCACAATAGGGAGAAAAGAGGGGCAGCCAGTGGTTAGAGCACCTGGTATGGAGTCAGGAGGACCTGAGTTCAAATCTGATCTCAGACAATAGCTGTGTGAACCTGGTCAAGTCACTTAACCCTGTTTGCCTCTGTTTCCTCATCTGTAAAATGTGCTGGAAAACGAGATGGCGAACCACTCTAGTATTTTTGCCAAGAAAACCCCACATGGAATCATGAAAAGTCAGACTGAAAGACTGAGCCACACCAACAAGGAGGGGAAAAAAAAAACCTGGAAAGTTTGCTGGCCACATATGCATATGAAAGGTCAGGGATACCTTTAGGCTAGGGAAAGGCAATTAGCCTGGCTTAGTTTTGCTCCTATGTGTTTTCCCCTTCCCACTCATTTGCATGGGAGATCTGCAGAGTTTTGAAGTTGAGAAGGTGGATTGGGAGGAGAGAAATGAACTTGAAGGGCTAGTCCCCAAACGAATGCAGTTTAGCAACTGGAAATTAAGCAGAGAGTTGAATGGACTTTCTGATCTAAGATAAAATTGTGGCCCGTAGTGATTAGGAATTACAGTTCAAAAAGAGAATTAAAATCAAGTTTAGCTGGGGCAGCTCTGATCCATTTTTCAAAGAGCTTGCCTTGAGACAAGAAATCTCCTTCTGGAAAGGAAAACCCCAGGCCTACTAAGGAATAAAGTGCCTTATCTTTTCTAAAAGAGTAACAGCAAAAAAGTCTCCAGACTTTAAGATGAAAGAACAATGGCAGAATCCATCCTTCCTATAGGGAATAGGGGTATAATACCTCATCTGAGAATTCCAGTTCAATTCAGAAGCCAAGAGATATCCTACCTATAACTTCATGCCTAGTGGAGTCACACCTGGCAGTGATAATATGCCTACCAGATACTATACACTTAGTAGAAACTACATGCCATTGGAGACCAGAGGGGGAACAGACCTTTCAACAGAACAATGCTTCATCACTGGAAGACACTTAGTGGTCCTGCAGCTCTGAAAGTGTAAATTGCCTTATTGTGCATGTGCTACCTACATGGCATTTATTATTATTAGATATTTATTGTTCATTTTCTTATTTCATTGAATGCCTTTGATTTATATGTTCAACCCTCATCTCATACTTGAACTTCAGACCTGCATCTCCAACTGCCTAATGGACCTCTCTACAAAGGTGTCCTTCATTCATCTACAACTCAATTATGTCTACAACAAAACTCATGATCTTTCCCTGTAAACCTCTCCTTCCTTTTATTTTTCCTCTTTCTCTTGAGGGACCACAGTTCTTCCAAGGTTCACAACCTAGGAATCATCTTCAATTTTTTCCTTTCACTCGATTCCCCTGCCCCATATTCTATCCTATCATAGCCCTCCTGTTCTCTCTGCTCACACCACAGCCACCAGGTTAGGGTGCCCTGGGCTTTATCACTTCTGGCATGAATTATTCCCCACTCCAATTTATCTTTTATACAGCTTCCATGTTGATAGTCCTAAAACACAGTTTTGACCATGGTAGTCTCCTACTCCAAAAGCTTCTGGGCATCCCCATTGCCTCTAGGATAAAAAATAAACTCTTCTGTTTGGCATCTATAACCCTTCACAGCCTGGCTCAGCTTATCCATTTAGTTTCATTATGTGTTTTTTTTTCCTTTACACATTCTACACTCTAGCCAAACTAGCCTATTAGCTTTCCTCTATACACTATACATCCATTTCCCCATTCTGTATCTTTGCACAAGCTGTCCTGCATGCCCACCTATGCTTCTTGGAATCCCTTGATCTCTTCAAAGCTGAGTTCAAGGGCTCACCTCCTTGGAGATACCTTTCCTGTTGACCCTAATTATTGCCTCATCTTTTTCCCACCTCCCCCTAATCACTTAATTATTTTGCAAATATCTTGTATTTATTTATCTGCAAACATATTGTGGTTCCCCCACCCCCATTAGAATGTAAGCTATTTGAAGCAGAACTATTTTAACTTTTCCATTTATTTTCCCAGAACCTGGCACATTACTTAGCAGAATAGGTATTTAATAAATTCTTAATTGATATCCTCTGATTTTATATTATCTCCATTTACCAATGCATCACTTCCTCATTCCCACTCCTTGAAAGTCATGTCTTGGGGTGGCTAGGTGGCGCAGTGAGTAGAGCGTCGGCCCTGGAGTCAGAAGGACCTGAGTTCAGATCCCTGGAGTCAGAAGGACCTGAGTTCAGATCTGACCTCAGACACTTAATGCACACAGAAACAAAAACCTAGCCGTGTGACCTTGGGCAAGTTACTTAACCCCAATTACCCTCCAAAAAAAAAAAAAAGTCATGTCTTATAACACAATTGTAAAAAGGCTGTGGGTAGTGGTGGTGAGTGTCAGGGGAAGGGTTGTTTCATAAAACTGATCAATACATCAAAAAAATCTGACACTAAATGGAGTGTTCCACATCCATGGTCTCACTCCTCTGAAAAGAAAAGGGAGTAATGCCTTCTTAGATTTCTTCCTTGGATCCAAGACTGGCCATTTCAATTTCAAAATAACAAATTTTGATTGTTTTGTTGCTTTCCTACATATGTATACAAACGTGTATATAACAGACATACATGCATGTACATATATGTATATATGCTGTGTGTAATTATTATATCTATTATTTTCCTGGTTTGGCTTATTTCACTTTGTATTAGCTCACAAAAATCTTCCCATATTTCACTGTATTCACACATTAATAATTTCTTGCAACATAGTAACATTTCATTATAATCATGTTTCATAATTTATTTATCCATTCCCCAATAGATACATATCTACTTTACTTATAAAAGTGCTACCATAAAAATTTTGGTATACACGAGGGCTTTCTTTTAGGCCTTGACCTCTTCGGGTATACGCCTTGCAGTGGATCTCTGGATCAAATTATAGAGATATCACAGTCTCTTCACCTTAATTACAAATCGCTTTCTAGAATGGCTGGATCAACTCATATTGTTTTAGCAACAATAAAGGAATCTGTTTATCTTTCTACAACTCTTCCAAAAATGATTAATCCCGTCTTTTGTTAACTACAAATTTTTGGGTTCGAGCTAAAACCTCAGAGTTTACATTTCTCTTATTAGTGATTTGGAGTATTCTTTTTTTGGGGGGGCGGGGCTGTGAGATGTACATTTTACTCAAAAGTTTAAATAGTCTTTAGACACTACACAGATTTCCTAACCAAAGTTCTCATGAGTTTGCTCAGACAATTGAAATTGAAGGATATGTGGCAGATGAAGGTAACTCCTCATGAGTGCTCTTCAGCCAGTTTTTCAGCTTTTGTAACAGCTTCTTCAATGGATCCGACCATATAAAAGGCCTGCTCTGGGAGATGGTCATACTGACCTGCCAACATTTGCTGGAATCCCTTAATGGTTTCTTTCAGGGGTACCAACTTCCCCATATGTCCTGTGAATACCTCTGCAACCTGGAACGGCTGTGACAAGAAATGTTGGATTTTCCTGGCCTGAGACACTGTCAACTTATCTTCTTTAGACAATTCATCCATACCAAGGATAGCAATGATGTCCTGAAGGGACTAATAGTCCTGCAGAATCTTTTGCACACCTTGGGCAACATCATAGTGCTCATCCAACAATGTTGGGGTCCATGATCCGAGAAGTGGAGTCCAGAGGATCCACTGCAGGGTAAATGCCCAGCTCAGCAATGGCCTGGGACAGCACAGTGGTAGCATCCAAGTGGGCAAAGGTGGTGGCAGGAGCTGGGTCAGTCAAGTCATCAGCAGGCACATAGATGGCTTGCACAGAGGTGATGGAACCCTTCTTGGCTGTGGTAATTCTTTCCTGCATGGTGCCCATATCAATGGCCAAAGTGGGCTGATAACTGACAGCAGAGGGGATTCTGCCTAGTAAAGCAGACACCTCTGAGCCAGCCTTAATCAGAAGATATTATCAATGAAAAGCAGTACATGTTGACCCTCTCAGTCTCTGAAGTATTCAGCCACAGTGAGGCCAGTCAAGGCTACCCAAGCCCAAGCTCCAGGTGGTTCATTCATCTGGCCATATACCAACGCTACCTTGGAAGTGGCATCCTTCTGACTGATGACACCAGACTCAATCATCTCATGGTACAAGTCATTGCCTTCTCGGGTCCTTTCACCAACACCAGCAAACACAGAATAACCACCATGGGCCTTGGCAACATTGTTGATTAGTTCTATAATCAATACAGTCTTTCCCACACCATCACTACCAAACAGACCAATTTTGCCACCCTTGGCATGTGGGGCCAAAAGATCCACAACTTTGATGCTAGTAACCAGGATTTCTTGCTCTACACTCATCTCTATGAATTCAGGAGCCTCAGCATGAATTGCAGCAAATTGTTTGGTTTTGATTAGACCCCTTTCATCAATAGGCTCTCCAATCACATTCATGATTCTTCCTAGAGTCTCAAGTCCCACAGGGATTTTGATTGGGGCACCAGAATCCAGGACTTTCTGTCCTCTGACCAAGCCTTCAGTTCCATCAGCAATGGCCTGGACTGTGCTCTCATCCAGATGTTGGGCCACCTCCAGAACCAGCCTGGTTTCCCTGTCCTGCACTTTGAGGGCATTGAGGATGGGAGGGAGCCCCTCATTGAACTGCACATCCACCCCAGCCCCAATGACCGATATGATGTGCCTGCTGGCCACCCTGCTCTTGGGGGCGGGGGACTTCAAGGCCGAGTACTCCCAATCCTGCTGGAGCAAGGCTGGGGCCACCTGCAACAAGGCCTGGGTCTGGTGCAACGGAGCTCAGGCCCTGCATGGTGCCCGAGGTGGAGGCTGCAGCAGCGTGGCTCTATGGCCCCAACATGATTTGGAGTATTTTTTCATATGGTTGTCAATACTTTGCACGGTTTTGTGCTTTGTTTTGTTTATTTATTTTTTTGGAGAGCTATTTATTCATATCCTTTGATCTCTCATCAGCGGGGAATAGTTTTTGGTCTTACATATTACACTTAGTTGTCTTTAAATCTTGACTATCAGCCTCTTGCCAGATATTTTCCCCCGAGGCAACGGCTTTTCTTTTTACCCTAGTTGCATTAATATTATTCTTGCAAAAGCTTTTTAAATTCATGTAATTGAAATTACTTGGTCTGATATTTTGTTTTTGTTTGGTTTTGCTGATAAGCAATGAAAATTACCTGCTTTATCCTTCTTTGGGTTAAAAATTCATTCTCTACTCATAGCTATGAAAGGTAACCAATCTGTCTCTCCTAATTTTTAATGACGTAATCTTTAATATTTGTATCATGTATCAATTTTGAATTTATTGTCATATGTTGTACAAGACATTGATAGAAACCCAATTTCTGCCAGAGTTCTTCCCAGTTTTCCCAATAATTCTTATCAGATAGGGTGTTCTTTTCTAGGTAATTTATATTTTTGGTCTTTT
The DNA here is from genome assembly GCA_011680675.1 of Gymnobelideus leadbeateri. Taxonomy (NCBI): domain Eukaryota; kingdom Metazoa; phylum Chordata; class Mammalia; order Diprotodontia; family Petauridae; genus Gymnobelideus; species Gymnobelideus leadbeateri. The sequence goes on along the minus strand of WOXC01012149.1, from coordinate 298,069 downwards.
AAAATACGGGGTTGTTAAGTTAAATAGTTCTGATTCTTCTTTGCTTGGTCTATTCCATTGATCCACATTTCTATTAGGCATTATTTTAGCAGCAAGCACCCCAACATCCACAGGGTGGCTGCCAACACAGGTTCTTAGATCTGCTTTTCTAAAGGAAAGCAACTCAAAATAGGCTAACAAGCTTACTTTAATCAAACAAACATATATCATTTACCTAGTTCAGGGGAAAAAGGTCAGCACCCCGAACTTCAGAGTATACAGACAGATCAAACAGACAGGCTTCCAAACTGCCCAACCATTACATACATCAATACCAAATCACAGTTACCAGAGAGAGAAACATCAACATCTGGGTTTTCAAAGCCAGGAGGCTCTCAATGGCTGTCCAGAGTCTCATCTGGTCAAATCACACAACACTTCTCAAAGTGAGCCCCAAAGCAAAGCCTCCCATTAGGGATTATAAAGCCTTCTCCTGAGTCAGAGAATGTAACAACCTCCTTGACCCACTGCCCAATCACAAAGCACCAAGGTGTGGGCGTTCCTGAAAAACAAGCCTCCCACCACAGGCTCCAGGTGCACTTAACCTAGGGGCAGGGAAGTCTTTAAATTTGCATTTCCATTACAATTATCAATAATTTTGAAGGTTATTGCTTCATAATATAGTTTGACATCTAGAATGCTAGTTCATCTTCACGCTTATCTTTTACAATTACTTCTCTGGATCTCTTTTTTTCCTTCTAAATAAATTTTGTTGGCAGAGGCCCAGAAGACAACCCAGGACTGTGCAGACTGCACGAAGAGGCCCCGATGAGGCCTGATCAACTTGTAGGCAAGTTGACTCACCAACCACAAGGCCCACTGCCAGGCCTATCACTGCAGGGCTGGGACTGGACAGAACAGGGTAAGAGTCAAATGCAGGGCTTCCTGGCAGGGGCAGCAGCTATTCTTAGGACTACCAATCCACAGCCTAGAAATTTAAAAAGCCTTATCTGGACCTCCAGATGGCAGTGAACCCTGGCAGCTCCAATTCCCCATCTGACCCTGAAAACATAGTAATTATTGCCCCAGGGCAAAACCTTAAAGAGTAAAGACTTGGGAACCCTAGAGGATGGGCGTGGCTAGGACCCCGCCTCAAAATGGGTTAAAAGTAGACTGCAAAGACAAAGACTCTGGAGTCCTAGGGAGGAACCAAATGAAAACAGAGATAGTGTTGACTCTACACCCACAGCTGAAGCCTCAACAGGGAACTGGTGTCAAGCACAGAAAGCATTCTTAGATGAGCTCAAAAGGAACTTTGAAAAACAAATTAGAGAGGTAGAAGATAAAATGAATACTTCTTTTAAAATCAAAATTGCAAAATTAGAAAAACATTACAATGAAGAAAACAGATCCTTAAAAAGAAAAATGTGTGATATGGAAAAGGAGCTCCAAAAACTAACCAAAGAAAATAATTCTCTAAAAACTAGAATCAACCAAATCAAAGCAAATAACTCTATGAGGTACCAAGAATTTGTCAAAAAAAAAAAAAAACTATCAAGAATGAAAAATTAGAAAAAGAGGTAAAATATCTTAGTAGAAAAATAACTGACCTGGAAAACAGATCCAGGAGAAATAATCTGAGAATCATAGGCCTACTGGAAAATCATGATGAAAAAATGAGCCTGGACAACATCATCCAAGAGCTCATCAAGGAAAACTGCCCCAAGATACTAGAACCAGAGGGCAAAATAGAAATAGAGAGAATCCACCTGTCACCTCCTGAAAGAGATCCCAAACTGAAAATTCTGCAAAATAATGTGGCCAAACTCCAGAATTACCAGATAAAGGAGAAAATACTTCAAGAGGCCAGAAAGAAACAATTCAAATATCTCGGAACCACAGTGAGGATCCTGCAGGATCTGGCAGCCTCTACACTGAAAGATCAGAGGAAGTGGAATACAATTTTTCTCAAGGCAAAAGAGCTTGGATTACAACCAAGGGTCACCTACCCAGCGAAACTGAACATATTCTTCCAGGCAAGGAGATGGTCATTCAATGATATAATGGATTTCCAGACCTTCCTGATGAAAAAGCCAGAGCTCAATGGAAAATTCAACCTCCAATTATGAGACGCAAGAGAGACATAGAAAGGTAAACAAGGAAAACACACACATATACACACCCTGTTATTTAATAAGAGCAAACTGCTTATAGACAAGTAGAGGGTATGGGTACAAATTACACAAAATAACGATAAGAAAAAACCTTATTAAGGGTTATAAAGGGATTTCAATGGAAGAGGAAAGAATGAAATGGAAAAGAGTAAATTATGCCACACAAAGAGGCATAAAAACAATATAGTAGAGGGAAAGAAGGGAGGAGGATGAACATTATACGAGCTTTTCCCTCATTGTTTCTGGTGCAAGGAGGGAATAACACAACCAGTTAATCACAGGACTCTATCAAGAAGAGACACAAGACATATCATAATAAAGGGAAAGAGGGGAGGGAGAGGAGCTTTGCATGGGATCTGTTCCTGTCAATCTTGATTCAAAGAAGAAATACCATACTACATTAAGTATAAAAATATCATATCCTAAAGGCAGTGGAGGGGGAAGCTTTAGGAAAGGGGGAGGGTAGTTAGAAGGGAGGGGAGAAGTAAAAGGGAAGGGAAGGGAAAGAGAGGGAGGCTGATAAGAAAGGAATACTGAGGGAGGCAGTGGTCAAAAGGAAAACTCCTAAGGAGGGCAAGGGAGAAGGGGAGAAAAATAAAAGCATAAACAGGGGAGGGAATAGAATGGAGGGAAAGAGACAGATAGTAATCATAACTGTGAACATGAATGGGATGAACTCTCCCATAAAACAGAGGTGGATAGCAGAATGGATCATAAACCATAATCCTACAATATGCTGTTTACAAGAAACACATCTGAAACAGAGGGATACACACAGGGTAAAGGTAAAAGGCTGGAGTAGAATTTATTATGCCTCAGCTAAAGTAAAAAAAAAAGCAGGGGTAGCAACCCTTATTTCAGATAAAGCAAAAGCAAAAATTGATCTCATTAAAAGAGATAAGGAGGGAACTATATCCTGCTAAAAGGCACCATCAAGAATGAAGCAATATCATTACTTAACATATATGTACCAGGTGGTATAGAATCCAAATTCCTAGAGGAGAAGATAAGGGAATTAGAGGAAGAAATAGATAGCAAAATTATACTAGTGGGGGACCTTAATCTCCCCCTCTCTGAACTTGATAAATCCAACCTTAAAGAAGTTAAAGAGGTGAATAGAATTTTAGAGAGAGTAGGTATGATAGATAGATCTCTGGAGAAAACTGGGGATAAAAAAGGAATATAACTTCTTCTCCGCAGTACATGGCACATACACAAAAATCGACCATGTACTAGGACATAAAAACTTCACAATTCAGTGCAGAAAGGCAGACATATTAAATGCATCCTTCTCAGATCATGATGCAATAAAAATCATATGCAATAAAGGGCCATGGAAAGATAGACTAAAACCTAATTGGAAACTAAACAATGTAATCCTAAAGAATGAGTGGGTCAAACAAGAAATTATAGAAACAATCAGTAACTTCATTTAAGAGAATAACAATAATGAGACAACATACCAAAATTTGTGGGATGCAGCACAGGCAGTTCTTAGGGGAAGTTTTATATCCCTGAGTGCATACATGAATAAAGTAGAGAAAAGGGAGGTCAATGAATTGGGCATGCAATTGAAAAAGCTAGAAAAAGAACAAATTGAGATTCCACAATTAAATACTAAATTAGAAATAATGAAAACCAAAGGAGAGATTAATGAAATCAAAATTAAGAAAACTATGGAATTAATAAAACTAATAGCTGATTTTATGAAAAAAAAAACAATAAAATTGATAGACCCTTAGCCAATATAATAAAAAAAGAAAGAAGAAAACCAAATTATGAGTATCAAAAATGAAAAGGGTGAATTTACGTCCAATGAGGAGAAAATTAAAACAATAATTAGGAATTATTTTACCAAATTATATGCACATAAATTTTACAGTCTTAGTGAAATGGATGAATGTTTACAAAAATATAAACTGCCCAGATTAACTGAAGAGGAAGTAAATTACTTAACTCCATTGGGATGGCTAGGTGGCGCAGTGAGTAGAGAGCCTGCCCTGGAGTCAGAAGGACCTGAGTTCGGAGCCTAGCCGTGTGACCTTGGGCAAGTTGCTTGGCCCCAATTGCCCTCCAAAAAGCAAAAAAAAAAAAAAATTATAATAACTCCATCTCAGAAAAAGAAATTAAACAAGCCATCAATTAACTCCCTAGGAAAAAATCTCCAGGGCCAGATGGATTTACTAGTGAATTCTATCAAACATTTAAAGAACAATTGATTCCAATACTCTACAAACTATTTGGGAAAATTAGTGAAGAAGGAGTCCTACCAAATTCTTTTTATGACACAAATATGGCACTGATACCTAAATCATGAAGAGATAAAACAGAGAAAGAAAATTATAGACCAATTTTCCTCATGAATATAGATGCAAAAATTTTAAATAAGCCTTTTCCGCGCTGCCCCGAAGAGGGTTCCATACGGCGCTGTTCTCCGTTTCCGTTGTAACTTTAAAGGGAAACTTTCACAATGTCCGGAGCCCTGGATGTCCTGCAGATGAAGGAGGAGGATGTCCTCAAGTTCCTGGCTGCAGGAACCCATCTGGGCGGCACCAATATGGACTTCCAGATGGAACAATATATTTACAAGAGAAAGAGTGATGGCATCTACATCATTAATCTGAAGAGAACTTGGGAAAAACTTCTGCTGGTAGCATGTGCCATTGTAGCCATTGAAAACCCAGCCGATGTTAGTGTCATCTCATCCAGGAACACTGGCCAGAGAGCTGTCCTGAAATTCGCTGCTGCCACTGGTGTCACACCTATTGCTGGACGTTTCACACTGGGTACCTTCACCAACCAGATCCAGGCAGCTTTCAGGGAGCCTCACCTCTTGGTGGTCACTGATCCTCGGGCAGATCACCAGCCTCCGACTGAAGCATCGTATGTTAACCTCCCAACCATTGCCCTGTGCAACACAGACTCCCCACTTCGCTATGTGGACATTGCCATTCCATGTAACAACAAGGGAGCTCACTCCGTGGGTCTGATGTGGTGGATGCTGGCCCGTGAAGTCCTGCAGATTCGTGGTACCATCTTCCGGGAACACCCATGGGAGGTTATGCCTGATCTTTACTTTTATTCAGTCTGGTACTAGAAATGTTAGCAGTAGCAATAAGAGAAGAAAAAGAAATCAAAAGAATAAAATTAGGCAAAGAAGAGACCAAGTTATCACTCTTTGCAGATGATATGATAATATACTTAGAGAATCCTAGAGAATCAAGTAAAAAATTGTTTGAGATGATAAATAAATTTGGCACAGTTGCAGGATATAAAATAAACCCACATAAATCCTCAGCATTCCTGTATATCTCTAATGAAATCCAACAGCAAGAGATAGAAAGAGAAATCCCATTTAAAGTTATTGTAGACATTCTAAAATATTTGGGGATCTACCTGCCAAAACAAACCCAGGACCTATATGAACACAACTACAAAACACTTTTCACACAAAGTCAGATCTAACTAATTGGAAAGACATCAATTGCTCATGGCTGGGTCAAGCTAATATAATAAAAATGACAAATTTACCTAAATTAAATTACATATTTAGTGCCATACCAATAGATTTACTAAAAAATTACTTTAAAGAACTAGAAAAAATAGTAACAAAATTCATTTGGAAGAACAAAAGGTCCAGAATATCAAGGGAATTAATAAAAAGAAATGCTAGGGAAGGTGGCCTAACTATACTAGATTATAATCTGTATTATAAAGCAACAGTCATCAAAACTACTTGGTAGTGGCTGAGGAATAGAGCAGTGGATCATTGGAATAGATTGGGTACATGAGACTCAGCAGTCAATGACTATGATAATCTACTCCTTGATAAACCCAAAGACCCCAGTTTTTGGGATAAGAACTCACTATTTGACAAAAATTGCTGGGAAAACTGGAATATAGTATAGCAAAAACTGGGCATAGACCATTATCTAACACTGTATGCCAAAATTAAGTCTAAATGGGTGCATGATCTAGGTATAAAGGCTGATACTGTAAGCAATCTGGGAAAGCAAGGAATAGCTTACCTGTCAGATTTGTGGAGAAGGGAAGACCAAACAAGAATTAGAGAGCATTATAAAATGCAAAATGGATAACTTTGATTACATTAAATTGAAAAGCTTCTGTACAAACAAAGCCAATGTAACCAAGATTAAGAGGGAAGTGGGAAATTGGGAAAGAATTTTTACAACCTATGTCTCTGATAAAGGCCTTATTTCTAGAATATACAGAGAATTGAGTCAAATCTATAAGAATACAAGTCATTCCCTAATTGATAAATGGTCAAAGGATATGAACAGGCAGTTTTCAGAGGAAGAAATTAAAGATATTTATAAGCATATGAAGAAATGCTCTAAATCACTATTGATTAGAGAAATGCAAATCAAAACAACTCTGCGGTACTACATCTCACCAGTCAGATTGGCTAAGATGACGAAACAGGAAAATAACAAATGTGGAGAGGAATATGGACAAATTAGAATACTAATACATTGCTGGTGGAGTTGTAAACTGATCCAACCATTCTGGAGAGCAATCTGAAACTATGCCCAAAGGGCTATAAATAATTTCATATCCTTTGACTCAGCAACACCACTTCTAGGGTTGTATCCCAAAGAGATCATAGAAGTGGAAGGAAAACTCATATGTACAAAAATATGTATAGCAGCTCTTTTTGTGGTGGCAAAGAACTGGAAATTAAGGGGATGCCCATCAATTGGAGAATGGCTAAACAAGTCATGGTATATGAATATAATGGGATGCTATTGTGCCATAAGAAACAAAGAGAGATGGACTTCATATTTACCTGGAGAAGCTTATTATGCTGAGTGAGAAGAGCAGAACCAGGAGAAATCTGTACACAATTACAGATACAACATATGTGTGATGACCAACTTTGATAGACCGGACTCTTCTCAGAAATGCAGGGCTATAAGTAAACTCCAAAAGACTCATGATGGAGAGAGATGTCTATATTCAGAGAAAGAACTAGAAAGAACTGAGTTTGAATGCAGATTGAAGCAAATTACCTGCTCTCTCTTTTTCTTGTTTGGTTTTGTTTCCTGTTTCCCATTGTTCATTCCATCCGATACAATCTTCTTTATAACCTGACTAATGTCTAATGTGAAACTATTTGCAGATCCTATACTTGATTGTATGCTGCCATGGGTGGGGGGAGGGGAGGGAGGGAGAGAAAATTTGAAACTCAAAGAACTGGGGAACTGAATCTTGTAAACTCAAAGTAAACGAACAAATTAATAAGGACAAAAAAATTTAAAAAAAAAATAAAACACCATGAAAAAAAATAAATTTTGTTGTTGATTTTTTTTTTGCTAGCCCTAAAATGTAGTTTTATTGAGAGAGCACACATTTATAAATTGATTTTGGTAGGACTGTAATTTGTATCATATTGTTATAGCCCAGTCATGAGTACTGAACATTCATGCTGTTATTTCAACTTTGTATTACTTCTTTAAGGACTGTTTTGTAATCATATATCGATACACACATTGATTATGTTTTGGTTGATGGACTCCCAGATATTTCATATACTTTGCAGTTATTTCAAATGGCATTTTCCTTTCTATCACTGTTTTCCTAGATTTCACTGTTGCTATGTAGCAATGCTATTAATCATTGTGGATTTAGTTTGTGACCCACAACTTTACTTAAGTTACTGATTTCAATTAATTTTTGCTGAATCCATAGGCTTTTTAAAAGTAAACCAGAGTGTCATCCATAAATAAGGATAGATTTCTCACTTATCAACCTATATTTATGATTATGACTTTAATTTCATTTTCTTATCTTATCACTGTTGCTAGCCTTTCTAGAACTATGTGAAATAACAGCAGGAAAGAGGACACCGTTACTTTATGCCTACATTTATTGGGAAAGCTTCTGTTATATTCTTCTTGGGAGGCTGATACTTAAGCTTCATTAGAATATACAAGAGTTTGCAGGGCTGCTTAATAGGCATTTCACATTTTGCTTTGGGTCTGCCCTGTCCAAACAAGTATTGATATGTATCTTCTGGTAAAAGAGACAGATTTGGGCCCATCTTCTTTTTTTTGGGGGGGGGGGTCCAATTGAGAAATTTATTTAAATCAAATAGGTGTCTCATTGTCTCTAAACTTAGAAGAATGTGTTGGGCCTCTTGGTAGTAAAGCGTGGCTTGTGCTGGTGAGGCAGAACGCTGTGGGGCAGAGGGAACTTGATTTTGGAGTCGTGAAACTGCTTGACTGCGGGCCGCAGCATTTACTGTCAAGAATTTCTTCCACTTTCGTGATCTGGATGGAGTAGGCCCAGGCACGGTGATGGGCTCCCATATCCCTGTAGCACTGAGTGACCGCACCAGCAGTGGTCAGGTCCCTGTACTCCCTGTCCATGTTGTGGGTCCCATTCCTGGAATCGTAACGTAGCCAGATGCGGAAGTTCTTCACTCTAAGGGGAGACTTTTCAAAGACCTGGCCACAGTACACAATCTCTCCAGAAGACTTCATCTTCTTCAGCTGGGACACGAAGTACCAGAACTGGGACTTGGCCACGACGTGATTAGGAACAAAGATCCGCATGTGATAAAGCGGCGGCACTGGGCTCTTGGGAGTGGGCAAGCAGCGCCCAACTACCTCATACTCTTTCAGGGTGCCTGAGGCCTTCAGCACCAGGAAGCCTCGCCAACTCACAAAAAGGTGGGCCCATCTTCTTATCAGAAAGAGTACTGGAATAGTTCCTAGGAACCCTTCCTCTGCTGCCATTCATCCCTGACTCAGTGGAACCCAGGACCCCCAGGACCTCCATAAGATCATCTCCAAGCCTGAGCATTTCCATCTTAGAACAGCTACTCATCTGCCTGACTTTAGAAAAAATCAAACACAAAAGAGGCAGGCCAAGCCCAGGTTACAGCTTGGCTAGGCAGAGTGTGTGCTTTAGACACCATGTTTTCACAGCTAAGTGGAAGCTGGGCGGGGGGGATAGGGGTGAAACTGCTCTTTCCCCTATCCCCTGTTAGGAAACAACCTGAAACAGTCCTGACATAATTTACAACCCAAAAGGAAGAGATAGTTGAAGGAGGGGTCATTCACTCTCTTTCAGACATCCTCTGAATCATCAGTTTTTGGCTTTGCTGCCAGTAAAGGAACTCTTCATTATCTCAAAGGTTAAGTTCTTTACCCCAGAGTCAAAAATAGTCAGAAATTGTCCCCAAAGCTCACAACTAGTAAATTAAAAACAAAAATGGCAATTTGGAGCATACCTCCATCAGGATGGCCCCTGTTGGCCAATTCAACTTCTGTGTGTGTGTGTGTGTGTGTGTGTGTGTGTGTGTGTGTGTGTGTGTGTGTGTGCGTGCGCGTGTGTGTGGATGTGAGAGAGAGAAAGAGAGAGAGAAAGAGAGAGACAGAGACAGAGAGAGACAGAGACAGAGATAAAGACGGAGAGACAGAGACAGAGACAAAGACAGAGACAGAGAAAGAGCCAGACAGACAGAGATAAATACAGAGTTGCTGTTTAGTCACGTCCAACTCTTCATGACCCCATTTGTGGTTTTCTTGGTAAAGATACTGTAGTAGTTTGCCATTTCTTTCTCCAGCATACAAACACACACACACACACACACACACACACACACACACACACACACACACACACACACACACACCTAGGTGGTGCAGTGGATGGAATGCCAAATTCATCTTCCTGACTTCAAATACAGTCTCAGATACTTCCTAACTGTGTGACCCCTGGACAAGGCACTTAACCCTGTTGGCCTCAGTTTCTTCATCTGGAAAACGAGCTGGAGAAGAGAATGGCAAACCACTCCAGTATCTTTTCTAAGAAAACCCCCAAATGGGGTCAGACACAACTGAAAGGACTCAACAATGACATATACACACATACAGATAGATTAAAAAATATGTACACATTTTGCCAGGTCTGAGATTTCATTGGTGTAGGGAATTCTCAGTGAGGAATTTCCTTGCAGATTGGTAACTAAATCTTGTCATTTTTATCTCTATCACATCTCTGTCATATGTCCCCCTCTCTCAATTCACAATGCCACCATCCTAATTTATCCCCTCTTACCCTGTACTTGTGCATGGCTGTAATATATCTGTGCTTGCATATATACCTGCTTGTCTATTGGCATATGTGTATCTTGTGTGTATTATTTGTTGAGTATTTATGGATAGTCATGTATAAATATGCATATATATTTGTGAGTATTTGTGCACATATTAGTGTGTGTATATAGTATAGTGTTTATATTCCCATAATGTGTATGTGTGCATAGATGTGTTTATACATGTATATGTACATATAAAGACACCTGAAAAGCTAAACAACTGTTGTTCAATTGTTTTAGTTGTGTCTGACTCTGTGACCCCATTTGATGTTTTCCTGGCAAAGACACTGGAGTGGTTTTCCATCTTCTTCTCCAGCCCATTTTTCAGATGAGGAAACTGAGACCAACAGGGTGAAGTGACTTGTCCAGAGTCACACTTAATCACATCTAAGGCTAGATTTGAATTCAGGAAGATGAGTCTTTCTGACTCCAGGTCCAATGTTCAGTAAATGATGAACATGCAGCAGGGGACTGGCCAATGAGGGCTCAGTCCTGGAAGCATGCATATTTGTTGAGCCTGTTTCTCATGACATGGAATAGCCATGTTCTTTGGAGCTGGGAGCTGCGGCACTATAGATTCCATGGGATCGTCGATTTAGAGCTAGAAGGGATCTCAGGAATCATCTAGTCCAACCTTATTTTCCAGTTCAGGAAACTGAGGCTCAGAAAGGGACAGTGACAGCAATGGTCACACACACGCCAGTAAGTGGTAGAAGCAGCCAGTTCTTCAGTCAGAGCACCTGAGTTCAGATGCCACCTTTGATGCTTACTTCCTGTGGGTCCTTGGGCATCATCTCCCTGGGCCTCAGTTTTGTCATCTACAAAACTGATTTCTGAAGACCCTTCCAGCTCTAGACCTATGGTCCTGTCAGTGTCAGAGCAGGATTCGGACCCAGGTCTTTCTCAATCCAAGTCCAGACCCCTGGTTGTCTTTCTTTTAGAAAAGCAGATTAAAGAACCTGTGCTAGCAGGCCATCCTGGGTGTGCTAGGGTGCTTGCTAATACACCCCTCCACCCCCTTCCCCACCCTGGTTGTTGTAAAAACCAAATGAGGTAATATTTGTAAAAATGTTTTACAAACCTTAAAGCTTTACGTAAATGATCAGCATCCTGTAGCCTTCTCCCCTCAAGATTACTCCTAATAGCAATTCACATTTGTATTACCCTTTATAGTTTACGAGGGACTTTCTTTCCAACAGCCTTGCAAAGCAAGTATAAGTCATGCCATCCTTCTCTTATGACTGAGAAGACCTAACTTAAGGCTCAGACACTTGTGACTTGCCCATGGTCACACACCAGGACTCTGATGCTGTTCTACTGACACCCAAATCCAATCTTTTCACTTTTAAATGCTGCCTTTACTAACATGATGCTAAAAAAAATTCCAGACCCATTTACCTGAACAACAGTTCTTCTACCCCAAACCCATCCTTTACAAGGCTAATTTCTGTGACCACACCTCATCCAAACTTTCCTATTTCTGTTTAAGTCACCATTCATTGTAACACTTTTCCAAGACTGTAACCTTAGCATCAGCTTTGACTTCATGCAAATGTCCCATCATTTCCGCCTTTCATATTTAGCCTATTTCTTACTCACACAGCCACTACCCTCATTACATTTGTGCCTAGATTATAGTAACAGGTTCTTGGTCTGGGTCTCTCTGCTCAAGGCTCTCCCCAGTCCAGTCCATCCTATGCATTGCTTCTAAAGCAATTTTTCCTTAAGTGCGGATCTCATGCTGTGATGCCCCTATTCAAACAAGTATACAGGCTTCCTACTGCCTCTAGGGTGAAATACAAGCTCCTTTGTTTAGTTTCTAAAGCCCTTCTTAACCTGGCCCCATCCTATTTTTCCAGACTCATTGGCCAGACCTCTTTCCACTTGTTTAGCCAGCTAAACTGGCCTTCTCTCTGCTCCTCACACATGAAGTTCCATCTCCTATATCCTTGAGCTTGCAGTAGCTCCCTAGAACGTGTTTCTTCTTTGCTTGTACCTCAGTCTCCCTCTTCCTTTAAAGACACTCTCAAGTACCCTCTTCTTCATGATGCCCATCCCTGCTACTGCTACTACTCTCCCTCCCAAACCTACCTTGAGTTTAACAATCTTGTGTATATTTCTATTTACTGACTATATTTCTGCCTCTTCTATTTTTCATATGTTCTTGTTGTCTTCCCCAATTAAGATGTAGGTGCTTTGTGAGAATGGGGTTGTTTCATTCTTTGTGCTTGTATCTCCAGTGGTTTGCACGGTACCTGGAATATATTAGACATTTAATAAATACTTGTCGATTGTTGATTGATTCTCTTCCAGCTCTCCATAATCTTAGTAAGATGTAGAATCCAAAGGGTGCCACGTGGCCAGAAAGTCATGGAGAAAATGGAAAAAAAGAGATGGTACAATGCCAGCTCAGGCTGGGGAAGGGTCCCCCTGGGGTCCCTGGGTGAAAGGGATTGGGGAAAGAGGCCTGTGTACCTTTAAGACATGTCTAGCCAGCCTGGTGGCTGTGGAGCAGTGGGTCAGGGAATGAACTGTTGATCCTAACCAAGTTTGCCAGCCATGCTTTTCTCATGGCTCCCACACAATGGCCCGTTTTTTGCCCACCTGCCGATAATGCTTAATTAGGCGAGGAGTTGATTAATTTGAGGTAATTGACAGCTAATTACAGGCCTGAGGGCTCATTAACTTGACATCTTGTCTCAGTGAATTGGCTGAAGAGAGTCAGGTGATGGGCAACCTTCCCTACTCCCTTCCCAGCTCCCTCCTTGTGTGTGCCACCCCCTGCGCCCTAGCCAGCTGTGGGCAAGCAAGACCTTGACCAGGGCACACTCAGTAGTGGCAGCAACAGCAATAGGGGGGAGCTGGGAACACTTGGGGTGGGCTCCAGACGTCCCTACCAGGTTCTCTCAAAGCCACATGGGAACAACAGTGACACATTCTGGTCAGTCAGTCAACAAGAATTTAGTGTTTACCACACGCCAGATCCCAGCATAAGCACTGAGGGACATAAAGAAAGAGACCGTAGTCCCTGCTTTCAAAAGAATCACATTCTAATAGGGAAGACAAAATACAAATAAATGTACATACAATGTTAATGGCAACTGGAAGGAGAAGCAAATAGCAGGCGAATTATGTTTGTCCAGGTGGCCTGAGCAGGGAGTCAGTTGATAGACCTTAAGTTTCTAGCTACCTTCTGCACTTCTATTTCCTTTTCTGAGCACCTGTAGAAGATTCTTTTTTTTTTTTTGGAGGGGGGTAAGGCCAGGCAGTTGGGCTTGAGTGACTTGCCCAAGGTCACACAGCTAGTAGGTGTTCAATGTCTGAGGTTGGATTTGAACTCAGGTCCTCCTGACTCCAGGGCCAGTACCACCTAGCTGCCCCAGTAGGAGATTTTTTTTTTTTTTTGCTTTTTTGGAGGGCAATTGGGGTTAAGTAACTTGCCCAAGGTCACACGGCTAGGTTTTTGTTTGTGTGTGTTAAGTGTCTGAGGCCGGATCCGAACTCAGGTCCTTCTGACTCCAGGGCCAACGCTCTACTCACTGCATCACTTAGCCGCCTGCAGTAGGAAATTCTTGAGTTCAAAAATGAGTACAGGTCTTATAGAAGATTTCCCTAAGAATGTGCTTTTGGGGATAAGGAAGAACATCCTCATCAGAGGACAGATTTACAGCTGAAGAACTAAAGCCTTGCAATTTGAGGGGGGCAGAAGAGGAAGGAAAGGGGAGTTGAGAAGTGAAATGTGAGCTGGATCTTGCTTGAGAAATAGCATAATACAGTAGAAAAAAATATAGGACCAGAGTTCAAATCCTGACTCTCTGTCACTCCCTGCATGAGCTCCATAAATCATTTAACCTCTCTGGACTTTAAAGGTTCCCCAACTGAAAACAAGGTGTTCAACTACAAGATTCCAGCTCTAAACCTGTGACCCTATGGCAGGCCTGCACAACATACGCCCCACCCAAGGATTTGGGGCGGCCGGCAAAAAATGTAGAGGATGTAAAAGAAAGTAAATATGTAAGAGGTGCTTTGTCCATACCCCGCTTAACCCGCCTTCCACTAGTCGCTGTTGTGCCCCTCAGGTAACTTGGCGGGCAGCTTCCCACTGTGCACTCGCTCCTGTTTATCACGTGACCCGTGGCAACCAACCATGTTTCTGTCTCCAGTGACTAGACTATCTGTGTCTCGAAGAACTTTGGCCTATTTTAATTTAGGCACCTACCTCCTGCCAAGTTGTGCGGGTCTGCCCTATGGCATTACTTGATTTGCTTGAACAGTGAAGGTGGAAGGTGAATGGAGAGTGTTAAATATCCCCAAAGTGTCTTCACATTCCAGAGTTTGGGGGAGAAGGATGAATCAGTCTAAGGAGTCTAATTGGCTATTTGAGTCCTTTATTTGTCTGTATTTGCTTATAGCGTGCAATGAGGTCTCTCTGTTATACACTCTCTGTGATGGAGGAAACAAAGATGCTCCTATGACCAGTATTTATGTGGCATATTTCTGCAAAAACTGAGGGAGCTGTCTCCTCTTTTCTCTGAAGAGTTTTCTGATTTGTAGAGGCTCCTTGCCTCTCTTCAGCATGCCCTCAGTCTCCCTGGAAGTTCTCATATTGTTATTATCCTGGTCTGTACAAAGGGAAAATAAGACTGGACCATCCAGGCAGGTCCAGGCTTCTTATCTGTCAGAGCAAAGGGCTCAACTTCTTCTCTTATCCCAAATGGCAACTACTGATGAACTCAGGATGCTGGAAAACAAGATATGGTGCCACCACCACCAGCCAAGCTAAAGAATCCCAGATTTGGAGTTTTAGCAGACCTCAGAGGTTATCCAATCCATGTCTTAGATCTATTCCACCCCAGTCATTGATTATCCAACTTCTGGTGTGCCCAGGGAAATCAGTGCCTCAGGGGAAACCCATTTCACTTCGAACCGTTCTAATTTGGGGGTATTCTTCCCTTATATGAAGCTGACATAGGCCAAGCAAAACCTGTCTTAAAATTTCATGACTATTCTTCAAACACTTGAAGACAAGTATCATATCCCCACTAAGTATGATCTTCTCCAGGCCAAAATTCCCATCCTTACACCAATACTTACATGAGATAGACTCCTTTATTCTCCTCACTCTCGTAACCATCTTTTTTATTTGAAGAAAAAATTTAAATAGTATATTTTATTCATTTTAATCAGCCAATATCTACTTTTTCATTTTCCCATCCCAAACCTTCCCCCTAGCTCATTTTGAGAATACAAGAAAAACCATATATAGTATAGTTAATCAAAGCAAATTTCCACACTGGCTATGTCCAAAAAATATTTGTCTTATTCTGCATTCTGATTCCTTCATCTCCTTATCAGGAGGAGGGTAGCATATCGTAAGTCCTCTGGATTCCTGGTTAGTCATCACACTGATAAAGAGCTCAGCACAATAGCATTCCATCCCATTTACATGCTATAACTTGCTCAGCCATTTCCTAATTGATGGGTATCCCCTTAAATTCCCATTTTCTACCACCTCAAAAAACCCTCTAAATATTTTTGTATATTCTAGTCTGTTTTGCTTAGGATCAATCTCTCCATTATTCTACCCTCTCTGTAGTTTCCCCTCCTCCCTTCTCCCCGTCTCCTATTTCCCTGTTGAGTGAAATGTATTTCTGTATCCAGCTATGTTTCTGTGTGCTCTTCCTTCTTTTGACTGGTTCAAATGAGAGTATGATTCAAGTGTCATCCACTCTTCCCCACTCCTTGTTTATTTAAATGTTTTGTGTACTCTGATTATGAAATAATTTCCCCTGACCTTCTTCCCCCTCCACCACAGAATATTCCTCTTCCCCTCCCTTTCCATTCTTTTCTTAAGATCAACAAAGAGGGGTGGCTAGGTGGCACAGCACTGGAGTCAGGAGGACCTGAGTTCAAATCCGGCCTCAAACACTTAACACAAAAACTAGCTGTGTGACCTTGGGCAAGTCAATTGTGTGACCTTGGGCAAGTCAACTTAACCGAAATTGCCCTCCAAGAAGCAAAAACAAACAAATAAATAAATAAAGATCAATAAAGAGCAACTCTCAGGCCTTGTCTAATTAGATTCCCTCTATGAACCCTGATTATGATAGGGTTCAAATGGGAAAAATGCATCTTCTTCTCTATTTGAATATAAGCAGTTCATCCTTGCTTAATCCTTTATACTTGTTCATTCATGTTTACCTTTTTATATTTAATTTTGCTCTTGTTTTTGACCTTCAAAGTTTCTCCACCACTCTGGTCTTTTCATCAGGAAATGCTTTTTCATGCTCTATTTCTTTAAAAATCCAGTCCCGCCTCCCCCTCCCCCCACAGAGTATTATACCCAGTTTTTCTGGGTAAGTTATTCTGGGTTGTAAACCTAAATAATTTGCTTTCTGAAATATCATATTCCAAGCTCTTCACTCCTTCATAGTGTTGAGGGCTAATTTGCATGGGATCTTGACTTTGATTCCTTGGTACTTGAATTTTTTTTATCTGTTTGAAACATTTTTTTCTTTGACCTGGAAACTTTAGATTTTGACTGTGATGTTCCTTGGAGTTTTCATTTTAGGATTTCTTTCAGAAGGCAATTGGCAGATTCTTTTTCCACTTTGTTCTCTGGTTCTAAGAGATCTTGGCAGTTTTCTTTTAAGATTTTTAAAAAAATATATTATAGTTAAACTCTTTTTTTTTATTAACATTCAACTAGTCCAGTAATTCTTAACTTTTTATTCCCTCCATTTTCCAGGTCAGGTTTCATTTTAGGGTTTGTTTGTTTTTTTATTTTGTTTTATTTTTGCTGTCTTACATTTTCTTCTATTTTTCCCCCAACCTTCTGACTTAGTTTTACTATTTCTTGTCTCATGGAGTCATTAGCTTCTATTTAGTTCATTCTAACTTTCAGGAAATTTGTTGTTGAGCAAGATTTTAAACTCCTTATGCCAAGCTGTTAATTACCTTTCCAATTTTTCCTTTTTAAAATTTTTTTTTAATCTTTTGCTTTTTGGAGGGCAATTGGGGTTAAGTGACTTGCCCAAGATCACATGGCTAGTTTTGTGTTAAGTGTCTGAGGCTGGATTTAAACTCAGGTCCTCCTGAGTCCAGGGCCAGTGCTCTATTCACTGCGCCACCTAGCTGCCCCCCAATTCTTTCTTACATAACTAATTTCTTTTCCAATTTTTTTTCCTCAAGTGCTCTCATTTCATTTAAGAAACATTTTAAAAATCTTTGTTAAATTCTTGCTTCATTTCTTTGGGGAATTCTAGTTGAGTTTGTGCCTGGGTTGTGTTTTTCTTGAAATATTGTCTGTAGGTATTTTGGAGTCATTTTCTACTGCATTTGTTTCTTAAGCATCCCTATCACCATAAAAGCTCATTATGATGGGAAGCTTTTCTTTGTTTGCCCATTCTTCCAGCCTACTTTTGACTTCAAACATAATGTTAAGGCTGGGCTCTGGTCTGGGCTGGTCCTCTCCCTGCTTTCTTGGACCTACTGAGTGTTGTGTTATTCCAGGTTCTCAGGGACAATCTGGGGACCTGCAAGCTTTTTGCTGCTCCCAAAGGGCAAAGTCTGATTGTTGACCCCCTGGTCTGAGTTCTTCAAGTTCCTAACCTGTGTCTAGGTCTGAGCAAGAATAGCCTGGTGCTGGATTCTGCTCCTATCAGTCAGCTGAGAAGCTTTGTTGGTTCAGTGGCAGAATTGTAGGCTGGTTATTCCTATGCAGGCCTTCCTACCTGGAACACCACTCCCTGGTACAGGTGGCTTTTCAATCTACCTTGGATCTGTGACCTGGAACTGGTAGCAACAACACTTGGCAACAACAAGCAACTTGGCACCTGTCTCCATCACCGTCCCTCAGGGTGGGTCTGTCTGGTAGTGCCCTGGTACAGATCAAGGACCTTCTTGTGCTCTGGTACACAGCCTCTCCTGGGGTGCTAGAGTGCTGGCCTGACCCAACCCCATTGTCTGTAGACATCCCTGCCTATCTCCCTGTCTTGAACTGTGCTGGACAAATGAATCACTGTGATTTTTTTTTTAATTTCAACCTCAAGATTCAATCTAGTACGTCTGTTTGGAGGAGCTTGTAGACAGGGCTCACCATGGTGCTTCTCATCATTCACCATCTTGGCTCTGCCTCTACAGCCATCCTTTTGATGCTCTGTTAATAGCCTTCCTAAAATGCTCTCCAAAGCTCCACTTTTTGCTTAGAGCCATATAACTCTCTTTTTCTTTTTTGAAGTGGGGGAGGCAGGGTTATTGGCATTAAGTGACTTGTCCAAGGTCACATGGCTAGTAAGTGTTAAGTGTGTAAGGCCAGATTTGAACTCAGGTCCTCCTGACCCTAGGGCTGGTGCTCTATTCGCTGTGCTACCTAGTCACCTGAACCTTATAACTCTTAAAAATGGCTTCTAGTTTTGTTTTGTTTTGTTTTCCCCTTAGTGTCATCATTTGTCCCCACATGAATCACCAGAAGTAGGTGGTATTCTCCAGGTTGGATAAAGTCTTAGCAGACTATCCATTACATCCTTGAAAAGAAAACCCTCCCCGCAACTGTTCATTTCGTGTAGACACAGAGCAACCACCAAACCCTCTAGGAAGGAATCACTAACCAACATCCTAGGATCAGAGACTTTGAGGTGGGAGGATCTTTAGAAGTCTTCCAGGCCAACCCCGTTATTTTATAGATGAGGAAACTGAGCCCCAAAGACATTCGGTGACTTGCCTAAGTTCAAACATGTCAGTGGCAGAGATGGGATCTGAACTCAGGTCTTCTGATTCCAAACCAAGCGCTCTTCACCTCTTCCTCTGACCAGCACTGGTTACTCTTCCTCCTGGTGGCACCTGGAGGAGCTTCTGCAGAAAAAGCCTCAAATCTACCTCATCGTTCCAAACGTTGTCTCTTCTCTTCCTTTCTTCTGCATCACTTTTTTCCACCCTCCAAATTCCTCACGCAGGTTGGAATTTCACTCTGCTCCTCACCCCCCCCCACTTCATTTTTAACTCAAAACACTTCTGAGGGGCACTTCTTTCTTTCAGATAAACTGGAGAGTAGACACGTTCCTCCAGAACAGAAACCAACTTTCACTTTATGCATCTGTAGGTGCTATCTGATTCTGGGAAAACACAGACATGGGGAAAGGGAATGAATATTTGTTAAGCATCCACTGTGTGCCAGGAATTGTGCTAAGCACTTTTTGAATATTGCATCCAGTCCTCACAGTGGCCATGAGAGATAGGTTCTACTATGATCCCCATTTTATAATTGAGGAAACTGAGGCAGACAGATTAAGTGCCTTGCCCAGGACACATAGCCAGTAAGTGTCTGAGGCAGTTCTTCTAACTCCAGGCTCAGAACTCTTATCTGCTTCACCATCCAAGCTACTGTAAGATTTGTCTTGTCTTTGATGCTTATTTGAAGTAATATCCTCAAATCTTTTTCTCTTTTGGGGAATAGCTCTTTTGTTAAGAACTAAGACAAATGACCTAGTTTCTGCTCTGAAAATTCTGTTGCTGAGAATTCATAAATAAGACTTTTTTAGAGTGTGTTTCCTACTATTTTTGGCTATATGCTCAGCTGCCTTTAATCGACAACAATTTCCTTCCAAGAACTAACACTGATAAACACAAGCAAAAGCTAATCCATAAACAGAAATTCAATTTTCTAATTGGATCTAGCAACTTGTTTCTACTTTTCACTGACCTGTAGATAGTCCCTGGTATTTCCCTAGATACTAGGATCTCTGGTCCCACTAGAGGGAAAAGAGAAGAGGAGAAAAACTTAAGTTAATTCTAGTACCCTCCCTCCATTGATTATTTTCATTATACCCTGTATATAACTTATTTATACAGAATTATTTGTATATTATCTTCCCCCTCATTAGATTATAAGCTCCTTGAGGGCAGGAACTGTCTTTTACCTTTCTCTGTATCCCTAGTGTTGAGCTTAAAGGAGGGAGACAGAAGATCCCCGAGATTGAAATTTGGAAGTGGATTTATTACTACGGGGCTGCCAGGGTTACATGGTTACCCAAATCAGACAGTGGGTTGGCACAGACCAATGGCTGGTTTTTAAAGAGATTCAATAGCCAGGTTACATAAGCCAAAACTACAATCAGTGATTGGTCAGTGTACTTTTGATTTGAGTGTACATTTGAGAAGTGTACCCTATGCTGAAACTCACACCCACAGATCAATTAGGAGAGGGGAAGAGTGGAGTTGACTGTTTACAGATCAATTAGGGGAAGGGGAAGGTGGAGTTGTGTCCAATATCCCCTACTTTTCCTTGCAGGTATGTCAAACCTTTGACATGGCTGGGGTCACATCATCTACATTATCCAATTGTGTTCCTTAAGGATGGTAGCGGGAGTCCCTGATAATTAACATTTTAACAGAGTTAACACGGGACTTGACAAATTGTAGAAAGTGATTAATGAGACAGGGTCCTACAATTAGGGCTATGATCAGGAGGAGGAGAGGCTAATGCCAATACTAATACCAAGGCTGATACCAATGTAGTGAGCTGGGGGGATGTTCCAGGGGAACAGGCACTGATACCCATTCTCAGAATTTTCCAGCTCCCTCTGTCTATTAGCAATATTCTGGTGTGCCAACTTCAGACTCTCCCTCACCACTCCATAATTGTTTGCATAGAAGCAACAAGCCTCAAGAAGGGCTGCACACAGGCCACCCTGTTTAAGAGAAAGAAGGCCTCTGCGGTTGGAGAACCACCTCTGCCAGAGAGTCCACCTGTCTTTCCAGGGCTGAGATGGACTGCTCTATGTGGGAGAGGTCAATATTCACTTGTGTACTTATGGCCTGATAGTTGGCCTCCCCCTTAATCAGGGTTGCCATCCCGGTCGCTGCAGAATCCACAAGGCCCAAGCCCACTGAGATGGGAATGAGGAGTGGTACTGCCCACCTTCAGTGGTGGCTCAGTTGCCCTTCTGGGGAAAAGTAATGCCAACCTTCTTCACCTGGGAGAAGGGTGACCCAGCGAATTATGGCCACTAGGATACACAGGAGGCCCTCAGTGTGTTGTTTTCTGAGGAATACTGTGGCAGAGACTCACTGGGTAAGGCCATCATGGCATGCCCACCAGGCTCCTAGAGGGGCAGGGAAGTAGTCTATGCTAGAGGCCTGAATCTCGTGGATTTGTCCACAAATTGAGCTATACTGAGAGCTGGTTAAAGGAGTGCTGGATGATATGAGGCAGAAACCTGTTCCCTGTACATCCCTGAGGGAGAGCTTTGGGTGGTCCTAATCACAATTCTGTGTTGGAGATAGGGGTGATTGAGGCATTTAGTGCCACCCCTACATAGTAAGGAGACTGGGGTTCAATACAGATCCAGCAATCTTTTCCCAACTTGTGGTTAGTGCTGTTAAGTATTTTATGAACGGCTGACAGGAGGGTAAGTAAGGAGACCTGATAATTGTGAGATTCCTGAATCTTTGAAGATGGGGTTGGGGGGAGCCTATGACCAGGGCCTATGTGGTGACAGATGGTATCGTGAATAGGACATCGGGGTTCCTTATTGGGGCAGGGATCCCCCTAAGCCATGGGATGATGATTGGGTAGGGGCACAGGAGGCTTCTAGGTTACAGTCAGTACTACTATCTTTCCCACCTGCCCTCCCTCCTCCTCCTCAGGGACTATGATTCCTAGGACCTGAGAAACCAGGACTCCCCAGGCAGGGTCAGGGGGGTTTTGAATTGTGAGATTGAGCATGGGTTGCCAGGAGTCAGACCCCATTGTATGGATTCAGAACAATGGGTCCAATCCCCCACTACTGCCTGCCCTGTAGCATAGGGAGGCACCAGGTCCAGGAGAGGGGAGGCAGGCAGGTGCACGGGCATCCTGTGTCTGAACAGAACAGGTAGCCTACATCTGCTGGTGGGGCCCCAAATAGTCCAGTTCCGGGGAGAAAAGGGAGTTGAGGGGGAGCTGTGTGCTCTGGGTTCTGGAAAGTCTAGGATTGTCCATTTCCTGTGGTTACCACGGAGGCGTAGCTTGGTCTGGGGGCGTGGGGATTGTGGGGGACCCCGCAAGGAGGTAAAAGGAAGATCAGGAAGAGTCTTGGGTAAGTCTTAGCTTTAGGGGTTCCTCGTAGACTTCTGCTTTCCTTTCTGAGGTGACAGTAGGCTTCACATTGGTATAATGGAGGCAGGTGGGAATAGAGTCCACTTTTACAGCAGTGGGTGTAGTGAGGATCACAACGTGTGGCCCCTTCCACCTTGGCTCCAGACCTGTAGTGGTGAATTTCTTGACCAGCATAGAATCTCCAGGTTGAAACTGGTGAGCTGAGGCTGAGCTTGGGACCTGGAGGGAGGGGCTCGAACTGAGGGGAGGAGTTAGTTTTTTTTTTTTCTGAGTGCCTGCAGACCCTGTAGGAACTTGATGAGGGAAGAGTTAGTGATTTCAGTGATTTTAGGTCTTCCCGGATTAGAGGAAGAATGGGTGGTGGTCTTCCAAACGTGTCAGGGGATGGGCTGGACTTTCTCAGCCTTGAGTTCTGAGCTCTGAGAAAATTTCAGATGTGGCTGCTCAAGGAAGTCAAAGCTGAGGGGCCTCCATCCCCTGATGTCAAGAATCTGACCCAATTCTCATGGGGAAGCCAACCCAAGGGACAATTTTCTTTACTTTTTTTGGGAGGGGCTACTTCATTCTTCACAGGGAATGCTTCTACCCACCCAGAGACTGTATCCACCAATACCAGGAGATACCTGTAGCCCTGCACAGGTGGTTTTATCTCAGTGAAATCGACCTCCCATTGTTCCCCTGGCTGTAATCCTCTTACTCTGACCCCCACTGGTCCTATTTTTCTGTTTTGCATTTACCAGTGCACAAGTCTAGTGACTCACAATGCTAGACAGGTGTTCATTTAGATGGGGAATATAGTACATTTCTCTCAAAAGGAGACTGAGTTTTCTTTCCCCCAGGTGAGTAGTCTGATGTAAAAGCATTATCCATTCCCTCCCCAGAGCTTCAGGGACTAGGAGGCGCTCTCCTGGGAGGAGCCACCAACCTGACTCCTTTTTCCCCTTTTGATTTACGGGCAAAGGAAACATCCTTTGTCCATCCATTGTCACATTAAAACCTTGGCAAGGCCATAGTCAGAAGGAAGAGGAGGAGGCCACATTTTTCTATTGGTCCTCTAGTTGAATTTCTCCAGGAAAGAAGCTGTCCCAATAGAGGTCAGGTCTGAATTCTTGGGAAAGCTGTCTGCATCGGATGTCGTCTTTTTCAGATTCCAAGGCTCAGGGGGTAATCTTTAGATGACTAGAGTTCAAATGTACAATACAAGAGCTCCCAGAAACACAGTTTCACATATAAAGGTCCAGTTTTCTAACCATGCAAGACTAGGTTCAAACAAATAGTTCAGTTTTCTTAGCCACACAGGGCTAGGCTCAGTTAATACAATGAGGTTTTTCTCACAATTTTACAAAATGACATAATTACATTAAGTCAGGTACATATCACCAAGATAATCAAGAAAACTTACATACAAACTATATAAGAATCATAATTAACATACAATTCCTTGTATTCCAGTGACCTATTTCATTTAAGCAACACTTTTAAATCCCAGATGCCTCATGTAGTTACAGAATTTTAAAAAGGAGTTTTGCTTCTCCATTTCAGATCTAGAGGTGACCAGATAATTTTGACTTAATATAAATTAGTACAATTACTTAAGGTTAGTTCCATATTTTGAAACTACAGAGAACTTTCAGTTTATTTATTCTTTGTTATTTCTACCTTTCCTAAATCCTGTATATATACCTTTCCTAAATCCTGGTATAGCAATCCTTTAATATAACGAAAAAATTTTTTTTAATTGATTTCATCTGCCCTTTGTAAAATTATCAGACAGATGCATTAATAAATTAACATTAGCTTCACCCTTACCACTCTCTTATACAATCCTTGTGCTAAAATCCACAAATCCATACCTCTGATCTTATCATCATCTTCTTTGAAGGTTGTTATCTCTATATTTGTTCATTTATTTGGCCCTGAATATTACTTCTCAGTGAATTTGCTATAGAATAAAAAGAGGGACAATGTCATAAACCTTGCCAGAAGGAAAACTTCCTTAGCCTTGTTTGATTCTAGGCATGGGTCATCTCCACTAGTCATTCAGATAGTCACCAGGTGCTGAAAGCAAGGCTTAGGCATAAATAGGTGGGAGGTTTCCTTTTCAGAAAGAAAAGGCACAATTGGGAAATAAAGTCAGAGAGATCCCACCTGGGCAGTGTCTGAGGTTGTCCCCAAACTTTTCCAAGCACAGACATCCACCTTGAACAGTTCACAGCCTGCAGCCTCTGCTATCCCATTATCAATAGTAAAATTTACAGTTCCCCAAATTATTAAATAGAAAATAAATATGGGCTAGTGTCCTTCATATAGGGCCATCTAAAATTTGGTTGAGATATTAATTACAAACTCAAGTTACAAATCTTCCTGCCTTCCCAAAACTTCTTCATGCTCTCTCAACATACTTCTAAAATTGATATCAACTATCTGGAAACAGGAGGGGCTGGGTGAACCCCATTTGTCTGAAACCTTCTCATCTGCTTTATTCAGCTTTTCATAAATAGACTTTAAAGACAGTTTGAATTAACCTGGTGTTAAAAATGGTATCTTTCGGGGCGGCTAGGTGGCGCAGTGAATAGAGCGCCGGCCCTGGAATCAGAAGGACCTGAGTTCGGAGCCGGCCTCCGACACCTAATCCGCACAGACAAAAACCTAGCCGTGTAACCTTGGGCAAGTTACTTAACCCCAATTGCCCTAAAGGGGCGGCTAGGTGGCGCAGTGAGTAAGAGCGCCGGCCTCGGAGTTTGGATGACCCGAGATCAGATCCGGCCTCAGAAAATGAGCACCCACGCATAGATAATGACTAGCCGTGTAACCTTGAGCAAGTTACTTAACCCCAATTGCTTTAAAAAAAAAAAAATGGTATCTTTCTCTTCTCTCGACTAAAGTATCTCTGATTAAACTAAATATCAGGCACCCAAGTACCCCATCATTCCAAGCACCCAATTATTCCCCCCTTAAACAGCTGGGACCCAAAATCATTTGGGTAGATCTGTCTCTGTTTCATAGGGGGCTGGGTCTATAGCCAGTGGCAAAAACGTGGCCAAAGCCAGGTCCAGGCCATGGTCTTGGGACAGTGGGTACTCAGCCTGAGATGACATCTGCAAGTGAAGGGTGCTGGGCCTAGAAGAAAAAAATCTGGCAAAGAGATTAAACAAGGGCCAAAAAGGAGTAGGAGGAAAGTGACCAGAAGTGGGGTTAGTATAATCCATTACTCAGACTATGTCACTTTCCTTTATATTTCTACAAACTACATAAACAAGATACTTCACAAGTTAGTATTCTTTTACTACATAACTATGCTGCCTTAAACAATAGAGGGTCCTGACTTGAACCTCATGACTGAATAGTAGACATATACCCTTGTTTCACAGAGTTTGTTTGCCTTCTGATTATATTCACTCTGGAAGAAAGAGATAATTCAGAAATTGAATCCTTAACATACATTCAGTTACAAATGTTAACTTTTGCTTAGAGAATGAAATAACTACAAATTCAGATCAAAACAGCCAGATCTATTCTGCTTTTACAATCTCATTAAACCTTGATGAAGCAAGTTAGTTGAAAACTATTAAAATGATCTTAAGCAGCTGCATAACTTTTTGCACATGTTCTAATTCTAGATGAGAAATAATACTAGATTTCCCACTAAGCTGACAAAAAACTCGCACATGTAGAGATTCTATTCTTAGGGGTGTGTGAGTGAGATCGGATCTTGAAGCCTGGACCCAATCAAGGACCAGAAGGCAATCCTAGACAGCTGGGGAGAGTGAAGTAGGTTCAAGGTGAGGGAGCAAAGTGTCAGGGTTAAGAACAGAGGTTCTTGAAAAAGTCAGATGAGGCTGATCCAGGAGGACAGCCTGGTATTAGGATAGTGGGAGTTAAAAAGCCAGTGGGTCTCCACAGAATGAGGGGCGGAGATTGAAAGGGGCTTATCAGCTTCCTTAACAAGGAGGGCCTTAGCAGCAATAGCCTGGAGGCAAAGGGGCCAGCTAGCAGCCACTGAATCTAGGGAGGGGCCCAGGGCCTGGGTGAGAACTCCTTTAGCCACTGGGGCAGACACGTCCAGGTTAACTGGCCAGAATACCCCCTCAGGGTCTATCCAGGTGAAAGCAAAAAGGGGTTGACTAGTGGGCCAGGAGGATAGTGAAGAAAGCATCTTTGAGATCCAGGATAATGTAGACACAATGATAAGGGGAAGGAGGCTAAGGAGAGTATAGTGAGAAAATTCCTGGGCCCCATCAATCAGTGAATGCTAGATCCTCTGGAGAGCGGCAGGTTTTTTTTTTTTTTTCTGGGGCATTCATTTTTCCAATGGCCTAACTCTTTACAGTAGGTGCATTCATCCCTCACCAGAGGGCACCCTGTTTGGGAGTCTGAAGTGCAGCCACAAGGACCTGGGCAAGCCTCTTCTATGCTTTGTCAGAGGAGCTGTCTCTTTTGTCATAAGCCTTTTGGGTGCTTTCTACCACCTGGGATATAATCACGCCCTCAAAACCCTCCAGTTTCTGGAGTTTCCTTTTAATGTCAGGGGCAGACTGGGAAACAAAAACAATATTTAAGGCTCGGGCATTTTTAGGGGCCTCAGGGTCAATAGGAGTGTCTGAGAGTGGAGAGGACACAAGGATTCAGATACCCCTTTGGAAAGAACAGTTTCTAAGCCAGGGAGGGGGATAGGTGACAAGATCTAGACAGACATCAATATAAGGGAACTGATCTGGATGTCCTGGATTCCCTGTGACCACCCGCCACACTGTTTGGATAATTTACTTGCTGAAACTTCCCTGAAGGGGCCAGCCCATCCCAAACATGGGTCACTCATTCATGCAATAAGAAATGAGTTTCCTCTTCTTCAAGGGGACCCCATTATCCTCCCCGTCCTGATAGGCTACTCTAAAGTGGCTTGGTATGGGGAGTTTTTGATGTACTGGCTGAACCTCCCATGTTCTAGGATGAAAAGACAGTCAGTTTAGTCTTATAAACAAATATATCTGCCCAGTGGAAATAAGAAAAGCTACCTTGGAGGTGCTCTTCTGATAGCCACTCGAATTATCTGTTTTGCAGAATAAAAACGGGGAGGCTTTAAACAAATGAGCTCAAGACAAAACTTTATGAACAACACAGAATGGACAGACAGACAAATTACAGTCCCTATCCACTTTGCTTCCCAAAGATTCTGAACAGGAAGCAAATGGGTTCAAAGGAATAAAGGACATATAGAGACAGACATTAACCAAATAACCAGACCATTTATGGGCAAGAGGGACGACGTCTCGAGCTTTGCCAGGGGAGGAGATGCCCCCTGCACAAATGGCTACGTTTAGCCCTCCCCACTCCAGGAAACAGGACAGAATTTTACTCCCCCCAAACTGGAGGTCCTGGATCCACGAAAAGGCTGAATGAGGAGCAAGTTGAAGTCGGGAGGCAGGTGAAATCTTCCCTCCTTGAGCCCTGGGGCCCTGGAACGTCCTCAGGGGCTAGCCCCCCTAGGGATCGGGGCCAGCAGATGCCTACCCCCAAGGCCAAGAGCTCTTCTTATTTGGGGATCTTTGCAGTGCCATGGAACACCGCAGATCTCGCTGGGGCCTCCAAATGTTGAGCTTAAAGGAGCAAGACAGAAGATCCCCAAGATTGAAATTTGGAAGTGGATTTTATTACCATGGGACTGTTGGGATAACATGCCCAAATCAGACTGTATGCTGGTTTTTTAAAGAGATTCACCAACCAGTTTACCTAAATCGAAACTACAATCAGTAATTGGTCAGTGTACATTTTAATTCCCTCCCCTCCCCCCACGTGAAGTATACCCTAGGCTGAAACTCCTGACCAGGGATCAATTAGGGGAGGGGAAGGTGGAGTTGTGTCCAACATTAGCACTTAGCACAGTGCCTGATACATAGTAGGTATTGAATAAGTGTTTATTGACTTCAGTTATTTAGAAGACAGAAGCAACCACAAGAGACAAGGAGAGACCTTCAAACAGTCCAATTCAAACTTGCCTGGGGTCACACAACTGATAAGTGTTTGAGACTGCATTTGAAACTCTGGTCTTCTTGAGTCCAGACCAAAATCATATGATTATAATCAACAGATTCAGAAAAAAATAACTTTTCACAAAATGCAACACCCAAGCTTGTTTAAAAAAAAAAAAGTAGAAAATAAAGAAATGGACACATTTGTTGGCTGGAGGAAGGAACAGATTAGGATAAATTGAATATTAAAGGGCTAATGATTGATGGAATAAACTCCTGGAGAAGATGGGAAGGGATGTGTAAAAGTAGAGGGATTGTCCATGGCAAGAGAAAGAACTAGTTCTTAGCTCTGAAATGAAGGAGAAAATGAGAGAAGATGTTAAAAAGTTTGGAGTGCTCATTGCTTTTTTTTTTCTTCTCAGTAAAGCAGAAGGTGAATCCTCTGATGAGAGGGAGAGGGGCTGGGATGGCATAGGAGATTTCAGGAGGGAGGAGAAAGTTTGAAATAATGACTCTGACAAGTGAGAGAAGTGATTAAGGAAGAATAAAAAATTTGCCATATAGCAGTTTATACCTAGTTCAGACCACATAAGTTATATCATCCAACCCCCTCACTTTATAGATAAGAAGCCAAGGGAGGTTGTGACTTGCCCAAAGTCAAGCAGGCAGTGTCAGAAGCAGGATTTGAACCTAAGCCCTCTGACTTCAGGACCAGTGCTCTTTCCAAGCTATCACATTGATAGAAGGTGCTCTAAGTACTGGAAAAGATGGCTAGGGATACATCTTCTGGGAGGAAGCAGGGGCTTTTGAGCGCAGAAAGATGCAAAGAATATAAGTAGAAGAGGAATAAGACAAAAGGAAGTTTGTTAACAACAGAATGAGTATTCAGAGGGAACAAAGGAAAAGTGGGCAGAGTAAGACAGGGATTCAGCAGGGATAGGACGAAGAAGGTAGAAAAGAGTAGCAGCTGGGGAAGAGAGTTTTGCCTAAGCAACCAATGACTCTAAATCACAGGAATTAGGAGAGATGGAGAGAATTTGTTAGCAATGGGAAGGGAGAATCCACTTTGGCTGGCTCTCTCACCTTCAAAGATCCTGTGATAACAGAAGCAGCGGCATCAGTGTGTTCTCTCTCAAATTTCAGGTATGGAGAGAGATCAGGACAGATATCTGGAATAATCATTGTCTAGTGAATTCACATCCAAACCCAGTTTCTTTGTCTCATCCCAAAATAGCATGGGATGATTGATAATAGCTGTTGTTTGATCATTTCAGTCCCATCTGACTCTTCATGACTCCATTTAGGGTTTTCTTGGCATAGATGATGGTATGATTTACAATTTCCTTCTCCAGTTCATTTTACAGATAAAGAAACAGAGGGAAACAGGGTGAAATGACTTGCCCAGGGTCACACAGCTAATAAGTGTCTGAGGCCAAATTTGAACTCAGATCTTCCTTAGTCCCAGCTAGGTACTTTATCCTCTGTGCCACCTACCTGCCCTGCTTGATAATAGTCAGGAACTATCTTCCAAGTGTTGAGCATTTTGTTTCAGACCCAACTCTTGGATGAGGTAGCTTACTTTCTAGCATCTAATTTAGAAAATGAAGTCCTAGAGAAATTCCATGGAAATCTTCGCAAGGTCCATATAAGATCAACATACAATGGAGCAGGGGAATGCCAGAGCCAGTTTGTACCAGGTTCCTGAGAACTAATTGTTAAAAATGTCAGCATTGGGGCAGCTAGGTGGCACAGTGAGTAGAGCGTCGGCCCTGGAGTCAGAAGAACCTGAGTTCGGATCCGGCCTCAGACACAAGGCACACACAAACAAAAAACTAGCCATGTGGCCTTGGGCAAGTTACTTAACCCCAATTGCCCTCCAAAAAGCAAAAAAATAAATAAACAAACAAACAAATAAATAAAAATGTCAGCATGAGCATTTATGCCCTCCAAATTAGGCAAACTATAGATTAGGGCTTGATTTGTTGTTTTGTTAATTGTCTAGACTTCAGAAAGTGATGGAGAAAATGTTAATAATACAGATTGAATTGTAAAAGTATGTCTTAATGGCCATTTGGGGGGGATGGGGAAACCTGGTCGTTACACATTTACTAGCACACTCCTACAATTCAGTCACAGCATAATCCTGTTTAAGTACTCAAATTCAACCAAAAAAAAAACCCCACAATTAAAAGAGTGAGGGCCTGCTTGTCATTTTATTCAATGAGTGAATGTATGAGTGAGTGAAGGTAGAAAATCTGAATGTGCTCTTCCTTCAATCAGTTTCAGTTGCCTCAGACTTTTCATATAGGTCGAGCATCTCACCAGACTAGATGTGATTCTAGAATTGCTTCTTCCTCTTAGGCGCATGCAATGTTATATGTATTATGCTTAGGGTAGTGGAGCCAATGAGATGCAAGTCCTTTATTTGGCTTTCTGGACATTGCTGAAAGCTCTGTTGTGTTGCATTTGATTTTCTAGTTTGCTCTTTTCCCATGGAGAAACAGAAAAAAGAATATTATGTGTTGGTGTGATCATACTACAATATATTATCTTTCAAATCTTTTCAAGACTATTTTCATCTCTAATTATCAGTTTTTTTGCCGATTAAGTTATTACCTGTTTTTATTTATTTCCATTTGAGTAGGGATCCTAGTTCCTGACTCTCCTCTGATAATAACTTAGCTGGGTGTTGTAAAAAAAAAAAAAAAAGAAATTATATTCAATTGTTTCTATAGCAACCATCTCATACTGTCTGTTCCCTGATATTGACTGTATCCTTTTAAGGCATTTTCCAGCTCCAATTGTTAAAGCTCCAATTGTGATACTGTACTTTATGGGTGATGTAAGGGTTTTCAATGGTAGTTTTGATTATACCTAATTTTCTTCTGATGTGATAATTTCAGAGACTAACTTGTATGTGCCTCCATTTATACTCTGATTGATACTCAGGCTCTTCAATAGGGGAGGTCAGTGAAAAGATAGACTGTAAGCCCCTTGCATGCAGGAACTATTTTGCTTTTGTCTCTGAATCTGCAGAGCTTAGTATAGTGCCTGGCACAGAATGTCTATTTATCAAATTGGATTGCATTGGAATATTTTGAAAAATATGGTTTGGAGGTTAAGAAATGAAGGAGGCCCTGGTTTTTGCTGTTGTTGTTGTCTTTGGTTTGTTTTTTGGGGTTGGTTTTTATTTTAGATACCACCAAAGCTTTAGCTTTGTACATGATGTCAGCTTTCTTCAAGATGAAAATTGGAAGGAACTGGACATGGCAACTGCCAAACTCAAATGGATCTGTGATCTCATTGATACAGGTTTTCCCATAATGGATTCAGATCCCACCCCATAGGTGACTGCTCATCCTATATGACTCTTGTCCATGTTCTCTCATAAGTTCATCACTGGGGTACACCCATTGGTATTGGGTACCTTCCTTGACCTTGGATTCCTTGGAGCACAGAGGCTGTCCCACTGATTATCCCTCATTCTTATTAGGAATAAATGAAGAAAAGAAAGGGAAGTAAGAGAGAGGGGAAGGAAGGAAGGAAAGAAGGAAGGAAGGACGGATGGACATTTTAAGTGCTTAGTATACAAAAGAATCCCTTGGCCTCAAGAAGCTTACATTCTAAAAGGGGAAGACAAAATATATGGGGAGCTGAGTTGGAAGGGGTGGAGATATATAGTAGTTATGTCCCTAGTGGCACAGTTTGGAGGTGACCAGGAGGTGGAATGGTGGTCAGGTTCTGGGCAAGAGAAGGTGAAGTCTCAGCTATTAAAGTTCAGAATCCCAGAGTTTGGATTCCAAGTTCTTATGGGAAGAGGAATAGGGTCAAAGTACAGAAAGCATGGTAGAAGCAATCATGAAAGAAAATACATTTTTAGGAGTGTCTCTCTTTTTAAAATAAATTTATTTATTTTTAGTTTTCAACATTAGCTTCCAGAAGTTTTAAATTTTCTCTGCCTCTCTCCCTTTCCCCCTCCCCAAGACAGCATGCAATTCAATATAGGTTCTACATATACATTCTTGTTAAACATGTTTTCACATTAGTCATGTTGTATAGAATGAATGGAAGGAACCAGGAGAAAGAAAAAACAAAACAAAAAAAGAGAACAAATAGTCTGCTTTGATCTGCATTCAGACTTCATAGTTCTGTTTCTGGATGTGGATAGAATTTTCCATCATGAGCCTTTTGGAGTTGTCTTAGGTCCTTGCATTGCTGAGAAGAGCCAAGTCTATCAGAGTCAGGCATCACACAATGTGACTGTTACTGTGTACAGTGTTCTCCTGGTTCTGCTCACTTCACTCAGCATCAGTTGATATAAGTCTTTCTAAGCTTTTCTGAAGTCCACCTGTTCATCATTTCTTATAGCTCAATAGTATTCTATTACATTCATGTACCACAACTTGTTCAGCCACTCCCCAGTTGATGGGCATTCTCTCAGTTTCCAGTTCTTGGCCACCACAAAAAGAGCTGCTATAAATATTTTTTCCATGTGGGTCCTTTTCTCATTTTTATGATCTCTTTGGGATACAGCCCTAGAAGTGCTGGGTCAAAGGGCATGCACGTTTTTATAGCCCTTTGGGCATAGTGCCACATTACTCTCCAGAATGGTTGGATCAGTTCACAACTCCACCAGCAATGGACTAGGGTTCCACTTTTCCCACATCTCCAGCATTTATCATTTTCCTGTTTTGTCATGTTAGCCAATCTGATAGGTGTGATATGGTTCCTGGGAGTTGTTTTGATTTGCATTTCTCTAATCAATAGTGATTTAGAGCACTTCTTCATATGGATAGTTTATAGATAACATCAGTTTCTTCATCTGAAAACTGCCTGTTCATATCCTTTGGCCTTCCTTTCTTTTAACATCAAGAGGATGTTAGTTTATCTCTCAATCTTGTCATGAAGGAAGGAAAGAAAGAATGAAAGAAGGAATGAAAAACACTGATTAAGTCCTCAGAATATAAGTGCAAGCAAGCAAAACAGTCCTGACCTCAAAGAACTTACATTCTAATAGGGGAAGAAAGTACATAAAGGAGAGCTGAGTTATAAGGGGAAGGGGGGAAACCATGGAAAAAATGCCCAGTGGCATGATTTGGAGGTGGCCAGAAAGTGGAGTGGTGGCCTGTTTCTGGTTAAGATAAAGGGAAGTCTTACCTATTGGAGCCCAAGGTCCCAGGGGGTACAGCCCAACTGGTGGGAAGAAGAATGCCAGAATGTAGATGGAATGATTGGGAGGAGGCTGGGAAGGCGGATCCCATCTTTTTCACTCAAATGTTTCTTTGATGACATCTTTATTTCCACTTCTTGAGAACTCCATGTTTACAATGTGCTGAAGCCTGCTCATACCCACCAATACTCTTCAGGTGATAATTGTTTTTAGTTCTTTAGAAACTATAGTATTCCATGACTGACAGCAAAACACCATCACTGGAAGAACATTAACATAAAAAGATGGGCCTTTGTTTTATGAAACAAGCACCAAATCACAGCTCCAAAAAATGAGATTGCTCGTGTCTTAATGAACAAGACAAGACTGATAGCTGAGATAGGGGTCATTTCAGAATTGCTTATCTGTGTAAAGTCAGATCGTACATTGATCAATCAAATGTGATAATATTTGTAAAGCACTTTGCAAACCTTACTGTAATTTATAAGTGTTAGCTATTATTATCATGAGATGCACTTAAATATTGAAGTAAAGCACTAGGGGATATATTAATCCCAATTCTTCCCAGTGTTGTTGTTGTTGTTGTTCAGTCATGTTTGACTCTTTGTGACCCCATTTGGGGTTTTCTCAGCAAAGATGCTGGAGTGGTTTGCCACTTCCTTCTCCAGCTCATTTCGTAGATGAGGAAACCAAGGCAAATAGGGTAAAGTGACTTGCCCAGGGTCTTGCTAGTAATCAAATCTGAGGTCAGACTTGAACTCAGGAAGATGTATCTTCCTGATTCCAGGCCCATGAGTCTATCCCCTATGCCACCTCAAAGTATTCAGGCCTTTTTCAATACTTCAGAAAGAATTAATTTCTTGAGTGTGAGTGTCCCCTCCTCCAGCTTTTCCCATAAACCTTCCATCCATTGAGATGGAATTTTTCTTTTTCCTCCCTTCTTTCTTCTTCCCTTTCTTTTTCCTTTTTCTTCTTCTTCTTTCTCTCTCTCTTTTTTTTTTGAAAAGTATCTTAAGTGTACCAAGGTATCACTAAGGTTGTTTCATTGTCATCTCTCATTTTCAGCCTCCTTTATTGACTGGTCATACTTACAGACCCAATCATGTCTTTCCTGGTGCTCCTTATCCACGTCACTGTTGGTGACTTGCTATATAGCCTATCAAGGCACAGCATGAATTTTTCTGTTGTCCTTTGGGTTATTTGGGTTATATTGTCCCCTTAGAAAGCAGAACTAGGAACAACATTGGTACAAAAAAAAGTTAAAACTTAATATAAGAAAAAACTTGTAAGCAATTAGAGCTATCCAAAAATAGAGTTTCCTCAGAAGGTAGTAATTAATCCTAACCACCCCTCCCCTATTCCCTTTCTAATGATCTATAAGAAATATCTACAGGGACGGCTAGGTGAATAGAATACCAGTCAGGAGGACCTGAGTTCAAATCCAGCCTCAGACACTTAACACTTACTAGCTATGTGACCTTGGACAACTCACCTAACCCCAATTGCCCTGCCCTCCAAAAGGCAAAAAAAAAAAAGGAAATATCTATACAACTAATTGTTGATTATATTATAGAGAGGATGCTTATGTAGGTATAGATTAGACTAGATGAATTCTGAAATCACTTCCAACTCTGAAATTGTGTACTTTAGTTACACCCAGCTGGAGACAGCGAGATAACTTAGTGGATAAAGCACAGGCTTGGAGTCAGGAAGACTCATCTTCCTGAGTTCAAATACAGCCTTAAACACTAGCTGTGTGACCCTGGGCAAGTCACTTCACCTTGTATGCTTTTGTTTCCTCATCTGTAAAATGAGATGGAGAAGGAAATGGTAAGCCACTCCAGTATCCTTGCCAAGAAAACCCCAGATGGGGTCATGGAGAGTCAGATGCAACTGAAATGACTGAACAACAACAATTGTTTAGTTAGCTTTTCATGTGACTTTTTATGTACCCACAAATGTACAAACACATCCATGTACACATACATATTATGGGGATATGTTATACTACATAATATAATATAATAAATATATATACTACATAATATACTATATGTATATACTATATATTAGTATAGTATATATACTTATATATATTATATAGTATAACATATTATATTATAGTCACACTAATATATACACTATATAATATATACTATATAGTATAATATAATACTATATTATATTCACACTAATATATGCACAGATACAAATGTATATACATATACAACTAAAAAACAACTCAACAACAACAAAGGGTCCTGGTGTCTTGTTTGGGTCCTTCATTCATCTAAATCCATAGATCTGAGATCCATAAATCTGCTGTGCTAAATGGGAATGCCATTAGGCCAGGCTTCTGGATGCCCCTGAGACATAGCAACAATTTCTGTCTCTAGGTGCAGCTTCCAGAAAGCTCTTTGGGAATACCACAGTACCTGATCCTTAAACCTCCTAATCATCTGCCTTCATCAGCATCTCCAGTCCATTGATACTGTGTCTAGACCCACTCCTGAGTGTCACCCCCTTTACTTGTCCCCATGCCAATGGCACTGAAGACAACATTCCAATCACAACTGTTTAGTCCTTCCTTCCCATTCATCTCAATCATACTGAGCGGTCTTTCCACTATGACATCTGGATCTTCTGCTCTGTATTTGGGGCATTTAATTTTAGGATTCTTCCTCTTTTGTTCCTTTCATATCCTGGGACTAGGTGGCAGTTAGGTGTGGCAGTGGATAGAGCACTGGGTCTAATATCTGGAAGATCTGAGTTGTGTGAGCTGTGTGACCCTGGGCAAGTCACTTAGTCTCTGCCTCAGTTTCTTCCACTGGGATAATAATAGCACCTTCCTCCCTAGACCTTGTACAGTCAGTCCTTCCTCACTAAAATCCAATTCATTTGCATATCATGGCACCACCTCCCAGAAGTCTTGGTCCTGGGGGGAGGACGGGAGAATGAAGGACAAACAACCACACCTTCCTCCCATAATTGTTGTGATGATTAAATGAGATATTTGTCAAGTGCTTAGCACTTAGATGGTACTTTAAAAATGCTTCCTCTCTCCCTCCCATTCTCTCTTCCTTCCAACCTTGTTCCCCTTGGAAGCCACTGGGTCCCAAGATACCCTTTCTTATATTGGTTGTATTCTTTCATACCTCCCCACCCCAAATTGCTCCCACTTACTAATTCCAGACTCCCCCTCTTTCCTACTTTGAGATTTACTCTATCCAAATTTAGCATTCAATCCAGATCTTGGTGGCCATTAGCTATTGACCCCCTAGTTATTTTCTTTCCTTCTCAATGGTTCACAGTCCTTCTACCCCAATTCTTGTCTTCAGACAAGAGGAATTCAAAATATGTGCTCGTGTTCCCTCAAATACTGTAATTTATCAGTTCTTCAATCTATGCAATCACCACAACTTATTTCACTCCTGGAGCAGTTAGTTACATGGTACAGTGGACAGAGCACTGAGCCTGGAGTTAGGAAGATGTATCTGAGTTCAAATCTAGCCTCAGACATTTACTAGCTGTGTGACCCAGGGCAAGTCACTTAACCCCTATTTGTCTCAGTTCCTCATCTGCAAAATAGGGACACATTGGAGAAGGAGATGATAAGCCACTCCAGTATCTTGCCAGGAAAACTCCACAGACAAGTCTCAGTGTTGTTGTAAGCTAATTAGCTCAAATGAGCTAATATTTGTAAAGCGCTTTGTAAACCTTAAGGGATATAGAAATGTTAGCTAGTGTTACTCCAAGTCTCAACTCCTTGGTGAATCAGTTCAATGCTTACTCTCAAATCCATTGGTTCCTGGGTCTATCACTATGCACACTTGACCAAACCTCAACTCTAGATCACCTCCACCACCCACCTTCTTTGCTTCCACTAATATGTTGTTGAATGGAAATGGGGGAAGTACTACAAGTGTGCTGACTAATACTAGGTCCTCTACAAATTTATATTATCTAATCTCAACTGGGCCCTCTATGCAGTATGGAAATCTTTAAAATGAATGCCAATTAATTCTCCATCTTACTCACCCCAGCCTTTTCTTAACCTTTTCTTCTCAAGCTTAAGTTTGTCATGACACCCCTTTCCTTTACCTTCTCAACCAAGAACCTCTACTCATGCTACATTAAAAAAATTTTAATTACATTTTACAATGGAGATTATTCATTATAAATTTCTTTTTCTCCCTTTTTTTCTTGCCACATCCCTTGACACCCACTGTTTTCCCCTTTATTTTGATCCCCTGTTGAAGACATGACTCTTTACATTGCCAAGGCTGATCCTTCTACATACTCCTTTGATCCCATCTCCTCTTGTCTTTTCCAGCATATTATTTCATCTAACATTCCCACTCTCTCTAATCTTTAGCTTCTCCTTATCTATTAACTGCTTCCTGGCTGCTTAGAGACAAGTCGGAGTCTCCCCTATTTTTTATTTTCCTTCTAAATGGTATTTTATTTTTCCAATTACATGTAAAGATAATATTAATGTTCTTTTTTTGAGTTCCGAATTTGTGTTCCAGATTTTCTCTCTCGTCTCCCCTCCCTCCTCCCTGAAATGACAAACAATTTGACATAGTTTATACGTGTGCAATCCTGTAAAATGTATTTCCAGATTAGTCATGTTGTGAAAGAAAAAACAGAATGAAAGGATAAAACCATGAAAAAGATAAAGAAAGTGAAAATAGTATGGTTTGAGTTGCATTCAGACTCCATTAAGTCTTTCTCTGGAGCATTTTTCATCATGAGTCTTTTGGATTTGTCTTCGTCTCCCCCATTCTTAAGAAATCTTACTTGATCCTAGTACCCTTATTAGTTATTGTCCTATACCTCATAAGTCTCCTTCCCTTCTCTACTTGAAGGGTGATTTCTAGGTTCTTTCCTTGATCATGGCTTTCAGGTAGTCCAATAATTTTTAAATTGTCTCTCCTGGATCTATTCTCCAGGTCAGTGGTTTTTCCCATGAGATATTTCACATTGCCTTCTAATCTTTCGTTTGTTTGGATCTGCTTAACAGCATCTTGATTTCTCATAAAGTCATTGGCTTCCATTTGCTCCAGTCTAACTCTGAAGGAATGAATCTCCTCAGTGAACTTTTGAGATTCTTTTTCCATCTGGCAAATTCGACTTCTTAAGGCATTCTTCTCCTCATTGCCCTTTTGGGCCTCCTTTGCCATTTGAGCTAGTCTATTTTTTAAGGTGTTGTTTTCCTCAGTCAGGCTGTTGACCCTCATTTCATACTTTTCCTGCATCCTTCTCATTTCTCTTTCCAATTTTTCCTCCACTTCTCTTATTTGATTTTTAAAGTCCTTCTTAAGGTCCTCTATGGCCTGCAACCCGCTCATGTTTTCCCCTGGGGCTTTTGGAGCAGGACTTCTGACCTCACAGTCCTTTTCCCGCTCTATGCCCCCAAAATAGGAGTCTAGGGTTGCATTTTTCTGTTTCCTTTGCCTTGGCATGTTGCCACTTAATTGCTTGACTTTTGGGCTTGTTGCCACCCTATGGCTTTAAGGCCAGCTAGAGGAATTTTCGTCCCGAACGTGTGGGGGGCAACTTCCGTTTCTGGCAAGCTGTAAACCCACCCACAACTTCCACCCTAGATCACAATCCAGACCCAAGGAGGTTAAAGCAAGAGCGATTACCCCCCAGGACTGATCGCTGAATCTCCCCACGATTTGTAGGCTGGGAGCCAGAAATGCCTATGAAAACTACAAAATGGAGTGTCTCCTCAGTGGCTTCTAGCCCCCAGGGGAGGGAGCTGACGCATTCCCCAAATACAGGTCCCAAAGTCCATAGGACACTAACCTCTTACTTTGTCCTAGGCAAGTCTATGTTGATAATTCTGGAGTCTCCACAGTTCTTGGTGTTCTGGGGTTCCTCCAGCCGGCTGCTGGCCCTGCCGCCCTGGGGCTAAAACCTCGGCTCACGTGGACCTGGGCTCGGCTCGGCTCGGCTCCTGCGCTCTGCGCTCTGCGCGCTGCCGCGCTGCCGCGCTGCCGGCTCCCAGACTGCTGCGCTGGTCCTTCCTGCAGGGTGCTGGGCTGTCCTCAGCGGGAGGTTAGCTTCTCTGTGCCGTTCTGTGGGTGCTAGGGCTCCAGAAGTTTTTCAGAGTCCATTTTTACATAGTTTGTGGAGAATCTGGGGGCAGAGAGGCTTGGAAGAGCAGTTTCTACTCCGCCATCTTGGCTCCGCCCCCCTCCTTCCCTTCTCTACTAAACTCTTTGAAAGACCATCTACACACAGTGCCTATACCTCCTCTTCTCTCACTCTTAAAATATTTTGCAACTGAAACTGCTCTCTCCAAAATTACCAGTGATCTAAAGTCATAAAGCCTCTTAACTGCCAAATCAGTCTTTTTTCAGGCTTCATCTTGAACTCTCTACTGCATTTGACACCGTTGATATTTTGTAATATTACAAGATTTTTCTGGAATGACTTACTCTTAATATGAAGCAATGATGGTTCTTTGTGATCAGTGTTTCTTTTTCTAAATGTTTACTCATCATCCCTTTAATATTTGCTACTATTTTTTTCCAGGAATCGAAGTCAAATTCAGTGACCTGTGGCTTGCATACTCTAATCACTTCGTTCTTTTGAAAGCCAGGACAGTATTTATCCTGCCATAGTCCTACAGTACTTCTTCCACTGCTGAGTCTTTCAAATATCTTTCTAACCATACGTCTTTCATCTGATAGTAGAATAGTGTCTGATCATGGACAAAGTCACCTGAGAGGAGATCCTCCAGTATGAGTTTGTTGGAAGAGTAAGTCACGAGTATTTCCAGTTCACTTTGAATAAGGAACAAAGTAACAAATCTTACCCAATCCATGAATGCTATATGTAGATTTGATTTTTCAAATTGGAGTAGGTTCCTGACTCTAGAGAATCCACATGACATAATGGCTGTTACCATTAAAATTTGGAGGCTGAAGTCCTGAGTTTAAATTCTAGTTTTTTCCCTTATTACTTCTATGACCTTGGAAAATAAGTCACTTCCCTCTGTGAGCCCTGTTTCCTCATTTGTAACATGAGGGCATTGAAGTAGATGACCTCCAAGGTCCCTTTGAGGTCTAAAACCCAAGATCCTATGAAAACTTGTCGATGTCCAAATCCACTTTGACATTGCTTTGGACTCCAGGATGATGGATTTGGAGTATTAGGTAAGTCAGCAGTGCCACATCTTTCTAGGCTCTTTCCATGTCTTAGGGAGAGTGGCAAGTGAAATTTTGTTGAGGGCTGGTTACTTGTGCTGTGTCTAATTAGAGAATCAAAATGCCACCTACTGGTAATGATAGGGAAAACAGCTACTATTTGCCTACAGCGGTAGGGGTGGGGGAGGTCCACAAAATGTCAAAGCTGGAAGTATACTTTCATCTAGTCCAGAAGAGGGAATTGAGATCCAGAGAATTTAAGTCAGTCTAATTGTGGCAAAGGCAAGCCCAACTCCCAGGTCTTCTAGGTGAATAGGGATAGATGTAGAGTCTTGTGCTTCATTAAACAACAACAACAACTCAGCTTCATAAATACATATGGGAAAGGTTTTTGGTGTGGGCTTTTTGGTGGGCTGCAAACAAATGAGTCGATGGTGTGGCAATAGTCAAGAAACAACTACTATGACTTTAGGCTACGTTAAGATAGGAACAGTGTTCAGGTCTAAGGAGGCGGTAGACCTACTGTCCTCTGCCCTGATCAGGATATATTTTGAATATTGCATTCAGTTCTAGTCATCACACTTTGGAAAGACTGGAGAGAAATAAGCTGAAAATAAGCTGGAGAGCATCCAGAGAAGGACAGCCAAGATGATGAAGGGAGACATGATAGCTGTCTTCAAGCATTAGGAGGACTGTCCTGTGGAAGAGGGATTAGCTTTGTTCTGCTTGGCCTCACAGGGCAGACTCCAGAATGATGGGGAGGAGTTACAAAGAGACAACTTTAGGCTGCATGTAAGGAAATACTCCCTAATAATTAGAGCTATCCAAAAGTGAAATGGGTTGCTCTGGGAGGTGGTGGGTTTGTTTTCAACCAACCAATCATAACCTTTCCCTTATGGACTTTCCATTATAGTAAAATATACACATAGATACATATATACACATGTGTATGTATATAGAAGTATATACACACACAAGTATATATACATACATGTATACATATACACATGTGTATGTAGATATGTATGTATGCACACATAAACACACATATATATATGTAACCCAGAACTCAAGATCATTTGCATAAGACTCTCCTCATTAGTGGGGAATGATTACTCAATGCTCCATGTCTGCTTGAAGGACAGAGAGGGTGAGAGCTTGAGAAAGGAGAGATCCTAGTTCTCCAGGCTTCAGAAGATAATCCACATGGTTCTGGGCTTTCTTCAGGGAGAGGTCCTTAAGGAAAGACTCTGGGAAGAAACCAACGTGTAGAGGAGCTGGCACCTCAATCATATTGCGCTTCCCGGTTTACCACACTAGAGACTTCCAGGAATTTCTTCTTGGATGAGATCAGGGACTCTTTCCCTCTTAGGTTGAACTGAGATATCTCACTCCAAATGGAAGAGCTCATTCACTCTATTATTATCTCATGTTATCTATTCTGTGTATTATCTAGTATATTCTAAGCAGTATAACTTCAATAATTTTTGCTTGCTATAAACTTGGATAAATAGGTTTATTTCCTATTCACTCTGTGTGATGGTCATTTGTGGTGGAATCAAGCCTTTGGATATAAAGCTTGGGGCACTCCTTCCTTGTTAAAGGGACAGTGACCAGGAGCACAGCTTGAACCTAAAAATTATTATCCCTAGAATAACAATATTTAGGGGAAGGTAGATAGGTGTAATTCTCGTTCAGTACCTCCTCTCTGAAAAGAGCAGGACATTTGGCTTCATGGCCTCAATATTCTGCCCCACTTTAGGCAGGAAACAGTCTCCCTTGGAGAACAGTGGGTGGGGACTATAGAGATATCTATTTATGCCTCTGCAAGCAGCATGTAGACAAACCAACATAGACACACGGACATCTTGGACATAAGTACATACAGAATACATAAAACAAGATAATTTTGGAGAGGCCACTAGCAA
Source organism: Gymnobelideus leadbeateri (assembly GCA_011680675.1). NCBI lineage: Eukaryota > Metazoa > Chordata > Mammalia > Diprotodontia > Petauridae > Gymnobelideus > Gymnobelideus leadbeateri. Next base: position 255,470 of record WOXC01012149.1, on the reverse strand, counting down.
CTGTGTCTGAGAGGAACTTGGATGGGAACGAGGTATTCTAGTTTTCAGACAAAGGCTGAATGACCACGTTTCCAATAGGTTATAAATAAGATTCTTGTTCAGGTGTGGGTTGGACTAGATCACCCCTGAGACTCCTTTCAAATCTTTCTACTAAATCATTCACTATAGAATGGAATTTTATATAAGGTAGGAAGGACCATCACAGGCCCAAACCAAGGAGGATTTTGTTACTGAAGTAACAAAAGACATCCTTTTCTCACCCACAAGATAGACCCATAACAAGGACTATCAGAATAGTGTCACAGTGGAGGTTTAATGTTTTTCATGAAATTAATGGAGACTGTGGATAGTTAAAAGTCAGGAATCTAGAATAAACCCACTCATTCAAAACCATCCTCAACTGGTCTGTCTCAACGGGTCATCAGGAGTGGACTTTAAGCAAGAGAAAACTAGAATATAGTTTTCCAAACCCTGGGAGTTTCAGACAAGCCCCTGAACATACAGACAATGTCAGATTTGCAAAACAAAACAAAAACCAAACATTTAGGTTTGAAGAAGATAAACCAGGGATAACCAAATCAAAATCACATCACCAAATATTAATTAGTCCCAATCACAAGTCATTTACCCAGGAACTCTGGTTCCCTCTATAAATTATAATAATATGTGTTGAGATTCTTGGAAGGATAATACTGAAAAATGTAAACTCTTACTATAAATAAGACACTTTTTGGAACCCTCTGGCAAGTCCTCAGTATTCCTGCCAAGGCCACAATTGCTCCAGTAAGGAAGGCCAAAAAACCATTGCATTTCGATCTGATTTGTTGATGTCGATCCTCTCTCCCTCCAATGATGCAGATGACAAGTTGTGACATATGCATATATCTCTCATCTTTATTCTCCCACAAATCCAATATGCTGTGGATTTTTGGTTTTCTTGACCTTTAGGCCTATAGAAACCTGATTTAACTAAACATTTATTTCTCACAAAAGAAAATCAGGGATCCCTGCTTTGGAAAGGAGCCTAGAAGCCAAGTCCAGTCCAAGTGGAGATTATAACTTGCTCTTTGGCCATGCTCTGTGGACAAGGTTTTGCACCCCTCCCCCTTCACCATTCTGATGTCCAGGTGAGGCCCAATATCGTTCAGTAGGTTTTATTTAGTCCTCCCACTGCCTAGGCTCCACAAAGCAACACAAACTTCCAGCCTTTCTTCATCCCACTTCTGTTTATTGCTGCTTCCTCAGCTCACAGTTCTACCAAGTAACAGTCTTGATCATTCCACCCCAATGCATTAGCTTTCATTTTTCCTGGGACGAATCTCATTTGACAATCGCCTGCTCATATTTCTCTGCTCTCTAGGTCCCTCTGTGCTATTTCTCTGTCCTCTCTAGGGTTTGCAACACCAATCATCTGCAGATTTCATTAGCATGCTGTTTACTCCTGTCTTTCAGATCATTAATGAAGATGTGAAGCTAAATGCCAATCCGCACAGTCCCTACCACCCCCACCCCCCAACTCCTGACACTGCTGGAATCATTATCCTTTCTGATGTGACAGGGTCAGAGCCAAACCAATTTGAATCCATCATCAGAAATATTGTGAACTGTCACCTTCCCTACAATCCAGATGTTAGAACAATTGTATTATTTACTAACTTGATACTATTTCCCTCTCCTTTGCAAACAGATGATCAGATTTGGCTATGAGATCTGGGCTACACTGGGACTGATGATTGGCCAGGTTTGGGTACTTCCAAAAGCATATGAGGTTTTAGGGGGTCTGTTGTTCACTGTTTTCCCTTCCTTTACAAGGATTAATGACATCACTCCAGCACCCACAGATGACTGGGAACCTAATATAGAGGAAGCAGCTCTGACCATTAGGTAGCAACTATTCTGACAAGGAGGGGCAGACAGGTGGATATGGTCTCCATCCTACCAAGTAGTGCCCTCCTTGGGCCATTAGCCATGAGTCACCTTAGTTCTTCTCTGTTGCAAGCCTGGAAAAGCCTCCTCAAAGATCACAACACCCACCTCCATCCCTCACCCCCAGTCACCAGAGGGCAGTTAGACTGCAAAAGCTTAGGTTGCCCCCATCCCAACCCCATTCCCATCAGGGCACATGACTTCAAAGGGTGTTACTGAGCTGATTAAAACCCACCCTGGTTGGGGTTAGATTTTAGCTAATGAATGATACAAAAATAACCTTCATCTCCACCTTGTAGAATCTCTAGCTTCCTTCAAAGCTAATTCTTTTCTGATTTCCCCCTAGGTGCTAGTACCCTCCTTTACCCTCCCCCAAATTACCTTGTATTTGCACATTATGTGTTTTGTATGTGTTTATACGTGTACATGTTTTCTTCAATAGAAGGTTAGCTCCTTGGTTTTCTAATGAGATGTTTCAGAGCCCCTTCTCTTTTTTCTAGTTTTATTATTTCTGGATAATTTATGTCATTTGATTCCACTTGCCCAATTCTAGTTTTCAAGGAGTTATTTTCTCTTTAAGATTTTGTATCTCTTCTTCTAATTGGTTAACTTTCTTTTCAAAATTTTCTTGGATTGGAACCATTACACCTAGCACAGTGTAATTGCTTATGCTTGTCAATGGATTGATTGAGCCTCATTTCTTTAATCATTCACCCCACATAGCCAATCAGTTGCCAAGTCTTGTCAATTCTAACCTCGAAATGTATCTCAAATCTGTCTCCTCTCCAGACTTACCTGGCCACTTATCACCACTTATCTGATCTATTACAGCAGCTTCCTACCTGATCTAGGCTTCGGTCTCTCCCCTCTCTGGCCCACCTTCCGCACAGCTGATATTGATATATCTAAAGCCAACGAGAGGTGCAGGTGCTCCCTCTTGCCTTTAATATAAAATAAAAACTCCTCTGGCTTTTCAAGTCCTTCACAATCTGGCCCTGCTCACTCTTCTAGGCTAAATGAACATTGCTTTCCTTCATTTTGTGTACCAGCCAAATGGACCTGCTTCATGTTATGCCCCACATATTACATTCCAAACCCCACCCCCACCATGTCTGCATAAGCTGTGCTCCATGCCTAAAACTTGATGCTTCCTGACTTCTTGGTTAAATTTTTAGCTTACTTCAAGTTCAGCTGAAGTGTCAATAGGAAACCTCTTTGGATCTCTCCCATCCCATTTCTAGTACCCTCCTTCCAGAAATCTGAACTTATCTTGTATTTGATTTTCCGTGGACATATTGTTTTTCAATTGAATATAAGCCCCTTGAAGGTAAGAATTGTTTCCTTTTATTTTTTGGTATCTTCATCGCCCTGCACAACATAGGTTTTCAGGGAGTAGTGTCTAGGTAGAGGTGGAAGGAGATGTCACATTGTAGTTGGGATGATTTCTCTAATTTTTCTATACCGTGTCTAAATTGCCAATAAATAACTCCACCCGAGCTTCTGTGACTTTAAGCAAAGCCCTTCCCTTACTGGTCTCTACATCTGTAAAATGAGGTAGGATTAGATAACACATACCTTAAGTCACTTCTGACTCTAAATCAGATGATCCTATGGTGAGCTTGAAACAGATATTGGGGTGCTACCTGAGGTTGCTGTTCAACTGGCCAACCCAGCCTTCAGGGCAGGCATAACCAGTGACTGATTATTCATGTGCAAATGAAAGTCAAGCTAATGTCAGTAGAAACATATATACATGTGCATATGTGTACACGTATATGCACACAATACATATATGTACATGCATGTACACATGTGCACACTAAATGTGTTGCCTTGTGTGTGCATACATGTACATACACATGTATTGTGGCCACATGTATATGTGTGCATAGGCTATGTATCTACATATATCTTGTTACATGTAGAGTATTATGTGAGGTTCTGTAGATACAAAGACAAAAACTGTCCATGACCGTGAAGAGTTTGTATTCCATTGGGATGATTTAACATAGAATAAATAAGTATGTGAAGTCTGAGGATGAGGAGGGAGATAATAACCAGGCTGGTGGTTCCTATTGAGTGGTTTGAGAGAATGGTCAAAGAGATGTGCACTAAAAATTATTTAATGGTGCCTCAATCAGTAAGTAATGCAGAATAATTGAGAAGTATACTAGATAACCCATGGGTTCAAAATGTATTCTTATTGCTATTGAAAGGAGCTTTTGGAACAAAAAACATCGGGAACCTCCGAATGACATTTTATAGCTTAAGTCCTGTAAGCTTCTAAAGCCCCAGGAGCTTCTCACTGAACTATAGCCGTCAAAGTCACCATCTTTAGACTTGACTTTTCTCCTTGACCTCCTTTGTGTTGATCTGCTGATTTGGGACAGCTGGTGTCCTTGAGAATGGCCATTTACCCTGAGGGCTTGGGTTGCTGACCTCTAGCTCCCATGCTGATACTAATTAGGCAGATAGCTGCCTGTGGGGGTTAGGTTGCATGAGGCTGGACTATACTTATTCAGAAAATTCTGGTAAAAATGAAAGGCAAAAATGGCAGGAAGGGGGTTGACTAACCTTATGGAGCTTTCTTCAGACCAGAAAAGGCAGTTCAAAAAAATGAAGGAAAGTTTACAGCACAGAAAAAATTTTTGGAGAGAGTAAAAAAGGAGGGAAAAAAGTAAGAGGAAGAAGGCAAGGAAGTGAGGGTGTGAGAGGCATCACTGTTTCTGGGAAAGAACACTTCATTTTGAGGATCAAATATAGAATTCTCTGTCTTATGCAAGGAATAGAAAGGAGGCTAGTGTCACTGAGTCAATGAGTATGTTGGGTGAAAGTGGGGTGTGTGTATAAAGTGTAAGAAGACTAGAAAGGTGGGGGAAGGGATGTCAGATTATGAAGGGTTTTAATGCCAAAGAGAGGATTTGATATTTGACCCTTGAGGTAAAATGTATCCTCATCTGGGCTGAGCATTTTCTCTGAATGACCTCCCCAATCCACCCCCCAACTCCCCATGCCTGGAATGCTCTCCTTCCTCATCTCTACCTGCTGGCTTATTTTAAGTCCCACTTAAATCCCACTGTCGAAAGGGAGCCTTTTCTGATCCCTCTTAATTCTAATACTTTTTTGTCTTCTTTTTTTGGGGGGGAAGGCAGGGCAATTAGGGTTAAGTGACTTGCCCAAGGTCACACAGCTAGTATCAAGTGTCTAAGGCTGGATTTGAACTCAGGTCCTCCTGACTCCAGGGTGGGTGCTCTATTCACTGTGCCACCTAGCTGCCCCTATAGTATCTTCTTTCTGTTGATTATTACTTATTTATCCTGTATATAGCTTCTTTGTGTAGAGTAATTTTTGTGCTGTTTCCCTCATTAGATTGTGAGCTCTTTGAGGGCAGGGACTGTCTTTTACTTCTCTGTACTTCCAGCACCTAGTATGGTGCCTGGCACATGGCAGATGTTTAATCAATACTTATTGACTGACTGGAAGTAAAACTGACTTTGATTCCTGGCTCTGCTACTTCATAGATACATGGGCTTGGCCAAGTTGCCTCTCTGGATCTCAGTTTCCTGGTCTATGAAATGAGGAGAGTTTCAGAGGTCCTTAACATTTTTTGTGTCATAGACCCCTTTGGTGGTTTGGGGAACATTACAGATCCTGTCTCAAAATGCTTTTAAATGCATCAAACAAAATACATAGGACTGCAAAGGGAACCAATTATATTGAAATATAGTCTGTCTGCCTGTCTGTATCTAAAAAGTCCATGGACCCCAAGTTAAGACCTTCTTTCTGCCTAGAAGGCCTCTAAAGTCCTCTCTGGCTCTAAAGTCCTATGATCTTAGGAGTTCATCTGAAAGAAGATATCCATGTCCATTTAGGCAGGATAATTTCTGATAATAAAAGATAATAAAGAACTAAATCATAATGAAGTATACAACATTAAATATCATGCTAAACCTGATTTAGTATTTTTAAATGATACAGGATAATGGTAATAATAGCATTTACATAGTGCTTCAAGATTTACACAGCACTTTACATATATTATTTCATTCAACCCTCACAACAACCCATGAGGCATGTGTTAGTATAATTCCCATTTTACAGATGAGGGAATTGAGGCAAACAGAGGTTAAGCAACTTGCCCAGTTCACACAGCTTAGAAGTGTCTCAGGCTAGATTTGAACTCAAGTTTTTCTTACACTGTATCCACTGGGTATCACTAGCCCTCCAGGATTTTACAGGACTTCAGAGTCATCTGGCCACTATATCAGTGATCAGTATAAAGGTCTATCAATGCAAAAACTTTAGGGATGGGGCCAAATCCATGCTGAAATCTATGGCCAAGTTTTGAACATTGCTTTAGTGACTAGATTCTCAATCGCAGCTTAATGTTTATCTCTCATAAAAGCAAAATATGAAACAAGAATCAGTTGAGCTCTTTAATTGTCTTCATTCTGAATAATTGTGAGCTTCCTTAATATGGCACAATAAATTTAGAACTAGAAGCTATCTCACAGACCAGCCAGTCCAGAAAGTGAGTTCTTCAAGGGCATACTTGAATAACTTATTCAAATTATTTAAGGGTAGCAGGGAACAGAGCCAGAATCTGAACCCACATCCCTTGGTTCCAATTCTCACACTCTTTACTCAGTGCTACACTTGAGAACACAATACTGGAATATCATCTTCTTTGTGGAAATCAGCTAGAGGTCATAGTAGAAGAAAGGGTACAAAAGACATTCATCTAGTTTAACTCAGAGCTTGGTTTTTTTACATTTTCTCACTCCTCCCTCAGGCTCCCAGACTCCTCTATTCTGGCTATAAATATAATTTATGGTTGGAATTCAGGTCATTCACCCTAAATGACTCCCCTGATGTGGAATTCCATATTCCCAAAATGATAATGAGGAAAATGCTAGGTACGGTTATTTTTTTAGAAATAACTTACTACTGTGCCTGTTGTTGCTATGGTGGGGAGGGCAGCCAGGTGGTTTCTTTGGTTGTATCTGTACCTCTCCTCGTTGTCTAGAACAATACCTGGTACACGGTAGATATTTGATAAAAAGCTTAATTGATTGGCATTGTTGAGCCTACTAGGGTGGAGGTAGGATTTGGGGAACAGAGTATATGTTCAAAGAAAGATACTTGGAATCTTAAATGGGGAGAGAAAGAGGGAAATCTGTAGGCTTAGAGAGAACAGAGAAATAGAGGTGACTAGTTACTAGATGAAAGAATATTTTTCTGAGGCACTGTTTTGTGAGGGCCCTTCTTCTAGCTCTAATTAGGAGGAAGTCACTAACAGAAGAGATGTAAAGACTTTGCTTCCTGGACTGGCCAGTGGAATACTAGTGCTAATGAAGAGAAAAGAGATGGATGGGAATTAGCTCTTCCTTTTAGATCAAGCAAGAATTTATTAAAGTGTAAGTATAGAAGATACAAAGAAAGGCAAAAACAATTGCTGCCCTCAAAGAACTTACATTCTAGTGGGAGAAATGAGATAAATAGGGACCTACAAATTACACAAGATCCTATTTGTTTTTATTTTTTCTTTTGAGTTCTTTTATTTGCCTTTATAACCCAGGAGATAAGTATGCCTGAGATATTTTCTTAATGTGGGTAAACTCCAAGTATTTATGTAGTGCCATTTCACAAAAATTAATAAATGAGCAAATTCCATTGTGCCTTTGTGCACAAACATGTGTGTACAGACATGTCATATGTACATACATGTAACACATGCACATGGTTACTTAATACATGTGTGATATATACATGTGTGCATGCATGTATCTGTGATATATAAATAAACTTGGATATAATATATGCACATGTCTGTGTACTCACTGAGGTCTTAATAGAAAACAGTATGTATATTTGTGTTATACATGCATGTGCATGCAAAACATAATGCATCTGGGGTGGCTAGGTGGTGCAGTGAGTAGAGCATCGGCCCTGGAGTCAGAAGGACCTGAGTTCGGATCTGGCCTCAGACACTTAACACACACAAACAAAAACCTAGCCGTGTGACCTTGGGCAAGTTACTTAACCCCAATTGCCCTCCAAAAAAAAAAATTGCAAAAAACCAAAAACAAACCAACAAACATAATGCATCTAATAACCAACATACTGTACATGTAAATGTCATGTACAACATGTGTATGGTTGTGACAGTACGTGTGACATATGCATATATATGTACACACATATGCACTTACTAAGGTCTTAGTGAAGAGAATTTGCTCATCTATTGCGACTTGTATTATTTTATGAAGAATTTGTTCACATTAATAAAATATCTCATACATATACACAATGTTGTTAATATTTTATTTTGTATCTAAAGTGCTTACTTTAGAAGAAATCTTTAAAAAAAACCTGCATTAAACATAAATAGACTTTTCCTTTAGTCTTGGCCATAGGACATGCTATTGTTGTCCTTTGGGTCTGAAATAAGGCTCTTTTGTGTGTGGGAGTAAAAAGCCCCATGAGCACCCTTCTCCCCACTGAGTATGTGCTAAATTCCCTCCTCTGGTGTTCAGCTGCAGTCACTGTAAGATACCATGTTGTGAACCTGTGTGTCAGAGAGCCTACTTTCCACAGGTCTTATAGGCCTGCATGCTGCTGTTTCTACAACAGAACGGAGATCCCTTCAGTAGTGTTTCCATGAAACTGGTTCTTTGGCCTTAATGTCTGGTACTACTCTAGTAGAAACCCGCAAGGGGAACTTTCTGTAAATTTCTAGTAATTTAGTACAGGGTCTGGCATACCATAGGTACTTAATAAATGTTTATTGACTAAATTCATAGGCATGAATGAGGGTATCAGTCTCTCACATGCTCCTCTGTACTCCTACCAACTGTTTTACCCCACCAAGGAAACCATAGTCATATATACATACATGTATATGTATACATATATTTATATATGTATACATATACATGTATGTATATACACATACATATATAATGCCTTAATAAACACCAGCAATAATGAATATTTTAATATACAAAGAAAAAAGTGAATTATATATGAAAGTTAACTTATTTTTTCCCTCAGAGGCTTTTTTTTCTTTGTTTTTGCATAATTCAAATTTAATATGGCACTTCCAACACTACCCTGCTTGTCCACATCCGCTATGGGACTTCCTTCATTGTTCTTCTATCTATTTCTTTAAGTGATTCATTGATTATTTTTTCTTTCTTTCCTTCCTCTCCTCTTCCTATCCCCCCACCTCCAATCCCTCTTCCTCTGCTTCTTGTATTACTATGACTACTCCCCTCTTCCTCCCCTCCATCATAAGTTGGTTGAGTGAAGGACTTGTATCTTTTCTACTTACACATTAGCATTTCATGTAGCTGCAGGAACTGATGTGATGGATGCAATTCGATACAATCCAGCAAGCACTTATTAAGTGCCTACTGTGTGCAAAACACTGTGGCTACAAAAATTTTTACAAATAATTTACAAAGGATAGGAATTCAAATCTGTTGAGCTTTTATTAAGTGCCTACTGCTTGTGTGACACTGTCCAAGGTGCTGGAGATGCAAAATTTTAAAAAGGCAATTAATCAGTAGCCTTTGGGGTGGCTAGGTGGCACAGTGAGTAGAGTGCTGGCCCTGGAGTCAGAAGGACCTGAGTTCGGATCTGGCCTCAGACACTTAACACACACAAACAAAAACCTAGCCGTGTGACCTTGGGCAAGTTACTTAACCCCAATTGCCCTCCAAAAAGCAAAAAAAAAAAAAAAAAAAGGCAATTAATTGTCCCTGCCCAGTATCTTCTACTGCGTGAAGGAGGAAATAGAGCATAAACACACAGAGAGAAGTAAATACAAAGTATATCAAGAAGGGGGATACTTGTCTGTAGATTGCAAAGAAGCAGGTGAGTGAGGGGAAGCATGAGGGAATAAGGTAAGAAACAACTAATATAGTCAATGGGGCAAATATCAGGGACTTGACCTCTTACAAGTAACCGACATTCTAACTTTTTAGAGTTCTGGTCACTTGTCATACACAAGTGACAGAGGGCCGAGCCCCGGAGGGCCTTCAGTCCCCCAATTTCCTCCTGGCCCAATGGCCACAACTCTTGATTCTCAGTGGCTGGCTGCTTGGGACAGAGAGAAGCACTTGTACCACCTCGTTAGTCAAGTTTCCCTCAAGTCAGACGTCTGGCTTGAGCTGTGTGAAGCGGGAAGACAATTTGGGGCTTATTAGTGTCCCAGGGAGGCACGGAACTTGTGTTGCTGGGACCAAAACAGCAAGAGCTTTAGTGGCAAACTCCAGCCGAGAAAAGACTGAGCAATTGTCTCACCTAATTACCGGGAATGGACCTCTTTGTGTTTGCAATTCCGTACGGTTGTCCGATCGCTTTTCTCTGTTTGTTGGCTCAGACCATGCTGGAAGTGTGCTAATTAGAAGAGAAATGTCCGGAGTGATCCTGTCAGCCCTCGTTATTCGTAGGGACAAAGCCCAATATTATTCTGAGGCACTGTTTTGTGAGGGTCCCTCTTCCAGCTCTCATTAGGGTGAAAACACTGATGGGAGGAGAGAAGATTCTACTGCCTTTGCTGGCTGATGGAGCACTGGTGATGCCGTTGCTGTGCTAATTAACAAGCTTGGGCCAGCACTTCTTCCACCAACAATCTCAGTCCATCTGGTGCCCGGAAGCCCAACCACCTTTTTACCCAAGTAGAGAAAACATTGTGAAAAGAGTAGAGAAAGTTGGCAGCTGGTCTTTTTAGGAGAGTCTGTCAGATATCCTAGGGTGTAAATATAAAATAACCTCAGTGAATTCCCATATAAAGATACATGAAGATTTAGGCAAAGCATAGTTCATTGGTTGGGCAATATAACAATTTATGTTCTCCAGAGGGAGATGAAAGGATACCTGTTGAACTGAAATGGTGTGAACTTGACTAATACTCAGGATTATGAAAAAGAGAAACTGAAAAATACATGCCAAATCCTTCATACTGAAACAAAGTACAAGTCTGACTATATCACTCTCTTTCTCAAAAACCCTCAGTGGCTCCCCTTTTCCAATAAGGTAAAATACAAACTCCTTAGCCTGGCATAATCTGGGATCTCCCCTGCCTTTACACCCTTATTTCATACTACTCCCCTTCATGAACTCAACATTCCAATCAAACTGAACTCCTAGATATAGGATGAACTTAATATTCCATTTCCTGCCTTTTAAGCATTTGTACAAGCCAATTTGCATTCCTAGAATGAACTCTATCCTCATCTGTCTCAAAATCTTTGTCTTTTTTCAGAGACCCAGCTCATGTGTTATCTCTTCTGTGAAGCCTTTAATGATCCTCTCTCACTCAATTTTCCTTGGACTATATTCATTTGGCTGTATCCCCACAATAAAATTTAAGTTCCTTGAGGGCAGGAACTCTTTCATTTTTGGTTCCAGGTCTCTAGAACCTAGCACATAAATGCTTAACAATTATTTATTAAATGGAAGCAGGACATGGAAATTGGGGATTATTTAAGAGGAACAGGAAGGAAGAATAAATCACCATGGGAGAAAATGAAGGATTTCTTGATTAGAAACCTAATATATCACTTTGGTTCCTTCATTTTGATCTATCCAAACTTCTCACAACCTGCTGTAGCTATTAACCTCCTAATAATTAGAAGTCCTAATGTAATATGAGCAGCAAATTTATGGAGTTCATTCTGTGCATTCTTTGAAACTATTGATGTTTTATGAAGTCATAGGGGCAATGGATGAAATTAATTCAGCACTACTGTAACTCCCTGTTGAAGGCACAAAATAAAAAGGATCTGTCATAAGAAGTAACTAAGAAAAGAACAATAATAAAACATCCATAAAAAAGATCAATGGGTAATAAGGAAGATAAGAAAAACAGAAGATGAAGTCTTGACATCATCATTAGTTTATATTCACCAAGCACTCATAATATCCTAGTTACTAAATAGCAGCCATCCAAAGAACCAAAAGGTGAAGAAGACATGAAGTCTCAGCCTTGGTTGAAAAATAATCAGGCCACTGATAAGTAAAGATTTTGATTAAAATTGAAAATCTGATTCTCAGTACTAGAACTATACTTCTGCAGGACATGAATGCACATAGCTATTGGGTACATTACCAGGTGATGTTTAGCATGATAAAGGCTAAGGAAAATATTTGGTGCTGGAAAATTGAAAAAAAATCTATTGACATATAGAAGAATGCTCAATATTGTCACCATTGTCTTTGAACAAAAATGGCTCTACATGCAAATATCATTCTGAAAAGCAGGGAAAAGCCTCTGAAGATAAGTATATTTGCGTCTTAGAAGAAGTATTCCATTGTACAAAACTTATCAATTAAATTCCACTCAAAACTTTGTCTTTCTTTAACCAATCTCCGTGTGCGACTTAACTTTGACAGGGCAGAGCAATTCCTATTCCATAGAGGCTAGGCTAATTTCCCTACAAGGCAATGAAACTATCTTTGTGACTTAATTGGTCAAATGCTAAGGCTTGAACGGTTGATGAAGTTTTCTGGTTGCATGGTTGTACTTGAGTTTTAGAACATTTCAAGTCAAACCAAATAAATAAGTATTAATTAACTGTCTGCTATATGCAAGGAACTGTGCTAAGCACTAGGGACACAAAGAAAAGCAAATAACAAACAAAAATTAATCTCTGCTCTCAAGTTGCTTATAGTCTAACAAGGAAGATACACAAACAACTATATACCATCAAGATACCGACTGGGTAAATTGGAGTTAAACTTAAAGGGAAGGCATTAGAATTAAGAGGAAACATGAAAGGTTGCCCATAATTTCAATTTTTTCTTTTTTTAGATTTCTGCAAATAGCTAGAATTCTAGACACCTACCTGGAGAAATCCAATATTGCCATGAGGAAGCTAGATATTTAGCCAGAAATTATGTGTAATTTCAATACGATATGTAGTTAAATGCTCAGCTAGTTTGCTTCAAGTTGTTTTGTACTGTTGAAATATTCTATTTCAAGATAATGGAGAAAAATAGTATTACCAGTAAATAAACTACTAAAATATAACCCAGATGGAAAATTACATTGAATAAATAGAAAGACGTCTAATAGTTTGATAATGGGGAATGGCTAAAGTACTAGAAACCCATGTAAAGAAACTTAACATTACCACATGGAAGTTAGGCAATAATAAGAATTCATATCTATCATATAAATATAACAAGGATATGCATTTTTATTTTCTTAATATGAAATTAATTTCATTAATACAAGGAACTCCCAGGTAAGGAAACTTCATCTATCAAGTTCACACTTTCTATGCAACTTAGTGAGGCTTAAAGAGTTGCTTAGCACCCTGAGGGCTTAAGTGACTTGCCCAAGGTCACACAGCCAGTGCATGTGAGAGATGAACTTGAAACCAGGCCTTTGTTGTGTCAAGGCTAGTTCTCTATCCATTACATCATGCTGTCTATAACCTTAGTAGAATGTATTTTCAAAAGTCCAACTTGATTTCTCCAATTTATTTTGTATTGCTTAATATAGTGAGATAGCTCTTTAAACTAATGGAGTGAATTATTATTACTAGGAAACAAAATACTAGTCACTATAGTTGTATGATTTTTTTTTTTTGGAGTGGGGAAGGCAAGGCAATTGGGGTTAAGTAACTTGCCCAAGGTCACACAGATAATTAAGTGTCCAGTGTCTAAGGCCAGATCTGAATTCAGGTCCTCCTGACTTCAGGGCTGGTGTTATATTCACTATATCACCTAGCTGCCCCTGCTGGTCTTAATAGCAAGCTGATCACCCTTATAGCCTGTCCCACATAGGAGTCATTCTTCTCTCTCTTCTACATATGGCAACTTTTGTCTGGGATTTTTTTTTAGGTATTTCTTTTTTTTTCCTTTCCCAAAAGTGTTGTTTCATAGAATTACATATAATTTTCCTTTTTGCACCCTGCCTCAACCCCTAATTTACAAAGAAGGAAGAGAAAGATTAAAAATGTAATCAACACTAAATATCTGTAGCTGAGTTTAACCCCTTTGCTCTTTAGCTAACCTAGATCCTGATCACTGATTTCTACCAGTTCCCTCTTTCCCCCTTTCCTTTTAATCCCTGCCTTATGACGTATCAGCCCTCACTGAAATTTGCTTTGCTTGTGACTATTCTGTCTTCTATCTCAAACCTTCTCTCTGCCCTCTCCATATTTCTGCTTAATTCCATTTAGTTCAATATATTTCTTTTTTAAAAAATAGGTTTTTATTAATCGTATTGTTTCTTTTTTCTTTTCAGTTTATTTACTATTAGTTTACAACATTCAGTTCCAAATTTTCTCCCTTTCTTTTTTGCCCCGCCCCTGCAATGTGATATATGTTCTACATACACCTTCACATTAAACATTAGTCAAGTTGTAAAGAAGAATTCTAACCAATGGCATAGAGAATGAGAAAGAAGGAACAAAACAAAACAAAAAAGAGAGAGAAAGTAGTTTGCTTCAATCTGCATTCAGACTCCATAATTCTTTCTTTGGATGTGGACAGCCTTTTCCATGCCTTTTCCATCATGAGTCTTTTGGAGTTGTCTTATAACCTTGCATTGCTGAGGGGAGCCCAGTCTATCAAAGTTGGTCATCACAGATACGATGTGTCTGTAATTGTGTACAATGTTTTCCTGGTTCTGCTCCCCTCACTCAGTATCAGTTTATATAAGTCTTTCCAGGTTAGTTCAATATATTTCTTTTTTTTTTAAATGCTTTATTAACTTCTGTTTTACATCATTCATTTCCGCCAGATTTTGAGTTACAATCATTTTCCCCCCATTATTCCCCTACCCAACCTCCCAGAATAGTAGTCCCACAAGATATCACTTCCTCCAATCTGCTCTCTCCCATACCTTCTCCCATACCCCCATCGACTTTTCCATTAGAGGAAGGTGAATCTTTGTGTCCCAATGCCTGCACATCTTATCTCCCTATTACAAGCGAAAGAGTATTACTAATAATATTTATATATATTTGAAACATTTAATGTTACGACCTCGAATTTCAGATCCATTTCCTTCCTCCCTTGTCACCCATTCCTTCTTGGGAGATAAGTAATTCAGTATATGTTGTACATGTCTAGCTATGCAAAACATTATCATAGTAGATATATTGTACAAGGCTGCTTATAATTCCCTCCCACTCATCCCACCCCCCACCTGGTCCATTCCCTACATGATCCTGTCCCTCTTCTATAGTGGGTACTTCCAACCTCCCCTCCCCCCAAGGATGCCCTCCCATCCATCATCCCTCCTCTCATCCCCCTTCCCCCTATCCTGCTGCAGGTTGAGATATCCCATTTAGTATGTATGTCATTTTCTCCCTGAACCAAATTCAATGTGAATGTGGTTTTGCCTTTTTAGCCTTCCTTATTCTCCCCCTCCTTTGCAACCACTTCCCCTTGCTTCTTCTACATGGGATAGTTTACCCTCCCCTGTCTCTCCCCATCTCCTCTTGCCACTTTCCTCTCTCACCTCATAATTTCATCCCTTGAGTATTCTCCCTTCCCAACAAATTCAACCTATGCCCTCTATCCATATATAACTGTAACCATATACACACACATTCACATATGTATTCATATGACCACACACCCTTCTTCCATTATTTTCATAGTGAGAAAGATATCATCAGTCACAGTTATTGCTTTTCCATATAGGAATGTAAATAGTTCAACTTTGATAAGTTCCTTTTGATTTCTTTTCCCTGATTACCTTCTCAGGCATCTCTTGCTTCTTGTGTCTGGATGTCAAATTTTCTATTCAATTCTGGTTTTTTCCTCAAGAATGCTTGAAAGTCCTCTATTCCACTGAATGACCATAGTTTCCCCTGAAACAAAATACTCAGTTTTGCTGGGTAGGTGACCCTTGGGTTCATTCCCAGTTCTTTTGCCCTCTGGAATATCATATTCCATGCCCTTCGATCCCTCAGTGTAGAAGCTGCCAGGTCCTGGGCTATTCTGATTGTGTTTCCACAATATTGAAATTGTTTCTTCCTGGCTGCTTGTAGTATTTTCTCCTTGATCTGGGGATTCTGGAACCTGGCTATAATATTTCTGGGAGTTTTCTTTTTGGGATCTTTTTCAGGAGGTGATCGGTGGATTCTTTCAACCTCTATTTTGCCCTCTGGATCTAAAACATCAGGGCAGTTTTCCTTGAGAATTACTTGAAGGGTGATTTCTAGGTTCTCTCCTTGATCATGGCTTTCAGGTAGTCCAATAATTTTTAAATTGTCTCTAGTTCAATATATTTCTATACCAAACTCCGTGTATGTGTACAGATCTTTTGGGGTTCAGATAGGAATAGGGTTCATGAGATACCTGCTTCTCCATCCTCTCTTCAGTTTCTGTACATTTTCCTCCCACACTTCAGTTATAAGAAATAGTAGTTTCCCTTCCTTATTTCTTCACTGTGCCCCCTTTTCCTCTCCTGGTCTTTCAAAAACAATACAACAGAACAATTCTCCTTCCTCCCCACCCCCCCCACACACACCAGGCCTAAGCAATTGTCTTTTATTCTATCCTTTGAAGACAGTGGGATTCTGAACCTGTCTCTTGTTCCCCATTAAAGTCATCATCATTTAGCCCTTTCCAATTGCTGAAATGCATTTATCTTTCTAAGTTTCTGTGTTTGTGTATCAAAGATTCTACCCAACTCCAGTTTTGTCATCAGGAAAATTAAAGTTTTCTATTCTGATAAGTCTATTTTCCCCCTGTAGGATCATACTCAGTGTTGCAGGGTGTTACTTTTGGTTGTGAGCTTTTTGCGATACCAATTTCCAAGATTTCTTCTTATTCATAGTATGAATGAAGCATGCTCTTTTATGATCCGGAATGTATTTCCTTGGTATTTGAGCTCTTTCTCCCCCTCTGGATATTTGCAGTGTCTTGTCTTTGCCCTCAGAGCCCTAGATTAAACCTATAGCATAATCACGTTTTCAATTTGGGTTTTTTACTAAAAGGAGGTGACAAATAGATTTTATTTCCTTTTGCCATTGGTTCTGGTAAATCTGGGCAGTTTTAAAATTCTTTCTTATAATATGTTAGGGTTTTTGTTTTGTTTTTATAGTTTTCTGAGCGTTTGATGATTCTTAAATCTTTAATCTCATAATAGTTGTATTTCATATTCCTCTAGTTTTTCAGTCTTTTGAATTTAGAATTTTTTTCTTGTCTAATGTAATCATTGAACTGTTTGTTCTACTTTTCAGGATGTCCACTACTTGGGTTGTTTTTCACCTTCTATCTTAAGCTATTTATTTTCCTTCTAAGTTTTTCTTCGAAGATTCTAATCTTATATTTTATCTCTTACTTTACTTGTAGCAGCTTCCCCCTTAAAATCTTTATGGGAGGGGCAGCTAGCTGAGGCACTGGCTCTGGAATCAGAAGGATCTGAGTTCAAATATGATCTCAGACACTTGATGCTTACTAGCTGTGTGACACTGGACAAGTCACTTAACCTGATTGCCTTGCTATTTAAAAAAAAAAGAATCCTTATGGGTAAGACTTTTCCCCCCTGTGAATACTTATACATATGAAATTTATCCCTTCTTTTACTTCTTGGGCTTCCTTTCACCATTAGTGTGTCTTTATCATATTCAGTTTTCTTCTGTTTTTTTCCACTACCAGTCTCATTTCTTTGACACTATGTGTTAGAGTCAGTCTCTTTTTTTCTACAATCTTGGGTGGGGTGGGCAGGCACTGTTCGATTCTGTCCCTTCTGAATTCTGGATAACACTGCCACTCTAGTACTGGATGAGGGGCTGGGACTAGGGCCCATCCTTTGTTATAATGTTTGGCTTCTTACTTCATCTCCTGGTGGTCAAATTCAAGTGCTGACTTTGACCCATCTCTGTCTCCTCCTCGCATAATCCCCAGTTGGGAGGTTGTTCTGTCCAGCTTTTTGACAGGTTAACTGGAGGTCAGAAATGGTGCTGGTCTCAGGCTTCCTATAAAGTTGCATAGTATGGGCATCTTAGCATTGCACTGGTCTTATCATCTTGCTGTGTCTCTGAGTGTTGTTCCATAGTACTCAGGGTTAGCTTGGAAACAATACTGTAGTAGTGATGGGGGACTAAAGTTATCCTGGAATCTTCTGGAGTTCTCTTTCTGCTTGAAGCAGAACAGTTAAGAGTTTCTTGACTTAATCAATCAACATTAATTACATATATGCCAGGCACTGTTCTAGGTACTGGGGTACAAATACAAAAAACGACATGGGAGCTCTGCATTTTGGTTATTACATTTCTGGCACTTTTCCTTTGGGGAGTTTCTTTCAGGTGACCAATGGACTATTTCTATATTTTTTCCTCTAGTTCCTAGAGATTTGGGTAGTTTTCACTTAAGATTTCTTGAAATACAGAATCTAAGATTTTTTTTAAATCATGTTTTTCAGCGAACCAAATGCTTCTTAAATTCTCTCCTTGACCTATTTTCTAGGTTAGTTGTTTTTGAATCCCATATTTTCCTTCTATTTTTTTTTAGTGTTTTCATTTTGTTTAAATATTTCTTGCTATCTTTGTAATTTTTTTTTCTTTTTGGAGGGGGGAAGGTAGGACAATTGGGGTTAAGTGACTTGCCCAAGGTCACACAGCTAGTAAGTGTTAAGTGTCTGAGCTCAGGCCCTCCTGACTCCAGGGCCAGTGTTCTATTCATTGCGCCACCTAGCCATTCTCTCTATAATTATTGATTTATGTATTCTAGTTTTCATCCAAGAGGCTGTTACTCAGTTTCTGTTCTATACTATTAGTTCTCCTTCCAGTTCTTTCCTCTAGAGTTTTACTTCTTTTTTCCTTTTAAATTCCTTCCTTCATGTTGTCTAGGTATTGATGTAGTCCTTGTGGAAAATTGATTTTTCCCCCTTGGTTTCTGTTTTTACTTGTCATTAGACAACTACAATAATTTTTTATCCTAGTTGATATCACTTTATTCCTTCGAATGAGAAATTTTATGTAAAGCACTTTGCAAACCTTAAAGCATTATATAGAGATTAGCAATCATGATGATGCCCCTATCTTTGGTTATTAAATTGGGGCTTTGTGCTAAGCTCTGCCCCATGCTGTGCTTTGGGGAGGCCTGATCAGCCCAACATGATCTCACCTAGGGTTACCCAGATTCCTATGCTGACCTCCTCCTTCTCCCTGGTCAGGCACAATTGGATCTTTGACATTTTGAGATCTGAGTCTTCAGGACTCTTTAAGAAACCTCACAACAGAATGTTAGGCTCTCAGAACTTCTAGGTACCTGATGTGTGCTGGTCTGACAGCTGCCCCAATACACTAGTAACTGCCATTTTCTGTGGACTAACTTCCCTGTGGAAGCCCAACTATCCTGGAGATTTCTCAAAGTATGCTTGTCCTTGCTCCATACAGTCAGTTTATGAACATTTATTAAGCACCTACTATGTACCAGCCACTGTGCTAAGTACTGGGCATACAAATAGGCTTGCAGGCCACATGTCCTTGGCCCCTCTCTGCTTGCATTGGGAGCTGCTGGCTTATTTGGCTTATTGGCAAGGGCTTTGCTGGCAACCCCTATTTCTAGGGGCCCATGGGATGCTGGATGACTTTTTGTGCAGTTTTAGGGTGGAAGGAATCATTTACTACAACAGTTTCTCTTTGGATTCTGGGATCATTATTCGGTTCCAGGTTTTTGCTGAAGTAGGTGTGTGAGCTGGAGAGTCTGCCTCCATTCAGGAATCCATCTTAGTTGCAAGTCTCTCAGGACACCAAATATTTTTCTAATTAGCCTGTAACTCTTCCTGAAATACCCCAGCAGAGATTAATTTCTTTGAATTAAGGATTTACACAACCAGGAACTGTTAAAACACAGATGCCCCATATAGGGGGACACCATACAAGCAGATGTCAGCAATAACCTTGGATGGATTTAATTCACAGAGTTGCTTTCCACTACTATACCTGGCCAAGATGGAATATAGAACAGAAGTAAATTCTGATTGGCGGTCTAGAGGGAAGGGAAGAATGGTAGGGAGAAGAAAAGATCGAGAGCACAGAGTATCGTTGAGTTCAATAAACATTTATTAAATACTTCTTATGTACTATGCTAGGCGCGAGGATACAAAGATGAAAAACAATATAATCCCTGACCTCAAGGAGTTTTACATTCTCATGGGGCAATGAGAAGTCCACAAATGACAACTATAATGTAGATGCCTGAGGACAGCAGGCCCAGGTGGGACACAGTAATCAAACAGGGATCTCTAGGTAGCCAGGGAACAGTAGGATAGCACTTGGGGGAAATGAAAGGTGCTGAAAGGGAAGGGCTTATGTTTGCCAAAGACAAATCATCTACTTCACAATTTCGCCCAGGGCCAGACTAATGTTGAGAAGAGTCCAGAAAAAATACTACAGGGGCCCCCTGTGTAAATCTACACTAATCCAGGGTGAACAAGCAGGCTTCAATTTCAATTTGCCATTGACCATGGTTTAGCAGTATGTTAATGAGTGAGGATACCCATCCCTGGATTATTTGTTTTAAAATAGAGTCTATTTAAAATTCCACTATATTATAGTAGTACCTTGTATTTAAAGAACAGCTGAATTCTCCAAGGAGCTTAAAGCAATTTCTAGATACTTAATATACCCCAATACGACAACTGGGTTCTTTACTATTAAATGTAGAGCTTTCCAATGATGTCTAGGGTTTAAATATGTAACTTTAAACTTTTCAGAAAAACTCCATGCCCTGCTATAAAGTGAGATATATTTGTTATGACAGCAACCACCATATACAAATTATAATCTGCCCACATGTAAAGTACATAATATACTGTACATAGACTTATATTATCAATATAAAAATACATCATTAACACTTCTAAGAATGAAAAAACCAATAAATACTGCAATGTTAAAGCATCTACTTTGCTGCACTGCTGAGGACAATTAAGTGCTGTGAACAAGAAACAGATAAAAAAAAAAGAACAAAAGTGGCCCAGGAAATCAATGACATAGTTTCAGAGTTTCAGATTACAGACATGGATTCTAGGCATTATGTTTCAATTTTACTCATATTTTTTTTTAATTTCTCAAAGCACTGGATATGCTTGTTATCAATTTTCCAAAATACACAGCAAAAAAAGAATATAACATTAGGACAGTTATTTGGGGACCACACACACACACACACACAAACAAACACACACACACACAAGCTAGATTACATATATATATATATATATATATATATATATATATATATATATATATATATATATATATATATATAATATGTACAGAGTTCAACCGCATTTAGTGAGATAAAGGAATGTCAGCAATATATTTAACTTAAAATGAAACTTCAAAAGTTTTAGTTTCTAAACCAAATCCAGCAACCAAACAGAACATTCTCCTCATTCCTCATTTTTCTTTAAATTTTCTTTCTCCTCTTACTAGGTGGAATTTTAAGCAATTTGATATTATGGGAGAGAAAACCCAATAGTATTTCTACTACAGAAAACATGGCACAAGCATCAGAAAAAGGATTAATCAGGACGTTTTTTAAATGGTGTCACCTCAGCTGAGCCAAGAACATTTTGCTTGCCACTACAGACGATTAAGACCAAAGAACATCAGCAAGTCTTCCCAAGCTCAAAGAAAGACATTCTGCTCCCATCAAACAAACATTCTGGCTCGTAATATTCCACTGGAGCTTAGGAAAACTCTAATTATCAATGTACTTCTTAAAGCACTACAACGAGGGAACTGGCAAAATGCAGACTGTTTGGGGGGGAGGGAGAAAATTTGACATTTCCATTCACATATGGGGTTTTAACCCCATCTTCTCTAACACATGTACTTACAGAGCTTTGGAATAGTTGCATCTGTACCAGGAAATCTTTCCTCTGTTGGACAGCCAAAATGTCTTAATGTGGATGAAATAATATGGATACAAGGATTAATGCTACTGTTTCTCAACACAGTGACATTTCTTTAAGCTCTTCTCTGACCTTCTGACTCTTCCAAACTGTTCTCTTCTCAAAGTACCACCTTTGGGCTATTCACTGAATGAGGCTGGGGAAGAACTGCTAACCCAAAACTAGGAGGAATCTTTCTCTTTGCCTCTTATACTGGGAGACTATCATGGAGCTGTGATTTCTTATGATATAATATGATAGCTTATGATATAAGCTCCCATCATGGAGCTTTCAACATTATAAACTAACTCTAGAAGGACCAATCCCTTACCCCACTCCTGTCCTTCCACCCCTTACCAAAAAACAGTTGGAGGAAGAATAAGTGCCATGATGGGAAATGAAACTATAATAAGAGGTAAGGAATTTTACAATCAGATGATGTGTTAGGAAGCTCCCATTTCTCAGGATATGGACGCTTAGGACCTAGAACATACTAGGCTACTTCAGGATAGATATAATATCCTGTATGGGCCAATTCCAAATCCCCAGTCAGTCATCTTTTCTCATCACAGACAACCTAAGAGACCAATATGACTGAAGAGCCCCCCTAATATGTAGCAAATTCAAATAGTATGATTTAGATCAGATGTATCACTAAATCAGACCAATGAAGGGATCATAAGGAGGAAGGGCAAGGTCCCACATAGATTCTAAATCATTTCTATAAATAGAGTAGTGAGACTTCACTCTTATGAATAAAACAAGAATTTCTGGTGATTGGTCTTAGAATGCCAAAGTCTCAAAGCTTATGGAACAACAGTAAGTGATGATTCTTATGGAGAGTAGATCCTTTTCTCCCAACCAGCATCTTCAACAAGAAGCAGAGCCACAGAAGCAGTAGAGAAGTGCTTTCTCGATGACATACCCCAGGCCTAAGGAAGCAGTTGGGGTGGCTGTCAGGTCTATACTGGAAGAAAGGAAGAACATTCACTGTCCATTGAATATCTTATTCACAAGCTGTGGTTTATTTCTTAGGTTTCTCCAGAATGTTGAGAAATTTTCCCCGAGTCATCTCTCTAGCTGAAATTATAAAAGAAAAGAAGGGTCAATGTAAACATTACAGTTAGTAATGGGATCAGAGAAGACAAACTGATTAAAACTGGTCTCAATTCTGACACCAAACATATCTATGATAATAGCTAAAAAACCAAGAGCCAGTCAAAACTTGGCAAAGTTATTCTAAAGTTGTTTGCATGGATCCAGTTTTTAGCCTAACCACCGAGGGCTTTAGAAGGTCAGAAAAAAAATCCCACAGGCTATCACCCCCCATTCTACTCTTAAAAGATCACAATGGAATTCTCAATACAAGGATAATGCTACTGCCCCTCAACAGTGACATTTCTTTAAGCTATTCTCTGACTCTTCCAAATTGTTCTTCTCATAGCACCACTTTCTCCCACTTTTGGGCTACTCACTGAATGAATCTGGGGAAGAACTACCTGCCAAAGCTAACCAAAAACTAGGGGGAAGGATGGAATGGAATGGAATGGAACAGAACAGAATAATAGAAAAATGGTCTTCTTTATT
This sequence comes from Gymnobelideus leadbeateri, assembly GCA_011680675.1. NCBI lineage: Eukaryota > Metazoa > Chordata > Mammalia > Diprotodontia > Petauridae > Gymnobelideus > Gymnobelideus leadbeateri. Next base: position 232,075 of record WOXC01012149.1, on the reverse strand, counting down.
CAATATTACCAATTTGTGAATGGTGTAATCTCATATGTACTCTCTATTTCAAGGGACTTGCTTGTGATACAACTGAAATTAGAGAGCCCTCTCCACACTTCTGGACCCTGTATGTTTACAATCTCACACTGAAATTAGAGCTCATTTGCCCTCATCTCTCAGGAGTAATAGTCCCTGGATACTGTAATATAACACAGTTTATATTCCCTCAGTGCAGTTCATCTATGGATGATATAATAAAGTGGAGTTTATAGAGCTTTGGTCTTCTCTCTCTTGGCATTGTCAGTTCCTAGATATTTAATATAGCCAGGCAGGGTTTATGTGTCTCTCTGACTTTCGGCACCATCAATCTCTGGTGCTGTAGTCACAACAGGGTTTATACAGCTACTTTCTTACACATGAGGCTTTGGAGTGAAAGTGTAACATTTCTCAATTACAAGACCTACTACTTATAAGTCCTCTGTTGTGTTCATTTTGTCCAAAGTAGCATGAAAGGGCCCCCTATGTGGTTTAACTGTCATTTTATTCTCTCAGTCATTTTCAGGACTGATAAAATGTATGAAATGATAGTCCCAGAAGCCCGAATGGGCAGCCTGGTACTGTGGGAACAGCAATGGCTCTAGAATCAGAGGAGCTGGGTTCAGGTCCTACCCATGCTTGCTACATGTGATCTTGCTAAGTCATCTCCCAGGCCCTCATTTGTTTCATCTGTAAAATAAGGGGGTTAAAGCAGAAGACCTTTGAAAGGCCCTGATAATGTAATGATCCAAAGATGTAAAGAGGCTGTTTTGTTTGGCTCATTGCTCCTAATGGTGTTTTGGCTGTTTGGAGAGCCAATGGAATGAGAATTATCTGAAAGAATGAGGCAGTTGTCAGTATTAGCCACCTTCCTGAGTCTCCATATATAAAACAGATACTGAAAGAATGCGTTTTCACACCTACTCCTAAATCTAAAACTCACTAGCATGCGTATAGAATTTGCAAAGTGCTTCACATGCACGATCACGTTTGATCTTCGTAACTCTTTGAATGGAATCATTAGTATTTCCATTTTGCAGATGAGGAAACCAAGGTTCAGAAATGAAGTGACTTGCCCCTGGTCAATAACTGGTCATACGGCTAAAGAAAGATTCAAATGCTACTACAGGCAAGAGAATGTAACAATAAAACCTCCTAACAAACAGGAGACAGGAGGGAAAGGCCCTGCCAGACTGCAATCCTTCTACAATGCTCAGCCCTTATCTATTTCAACCAAGTTCTTAGAACTTAGGATGGCACTCTTCCTTGGGATGGAAAGCCTATACAGTTTCAGGCAGCAGAAGGCTCAGAGAGAAGTCTTTCAGAGGGGTGGAGTTAGTTCCTTTTTGTACCCTATGAATGTGAACCCCTCTAAAGACAATAGCTACTAACAAACACCTAACTCTTTTAGGTTAATAATGTAGCAGTAACAACAAACACTGATTTTAAAGGACCTTTAAGGTTTACAAAGTGCTTTCTTCACAGCCTGATGAAGTAATGCAAATATTATTAACCCCATTTCTCACCTATAAATGAGAAATATTCCCAAAGAAGATCATAGTAACAGTAAGAGTTCCTGAAACTCCAGGAGTTTCTGAACAAAAATGCTGGATCTCTCAAAATGGCCACGGCTTTCTTCTACTTTCTCGGATTATAGACTTTATAAGGGACAAAATTATAGCTTAGTGTCCTCATTTGCTTTAGCAAAGTCTGTCACTAAAGGAAAAAAAAGGTGACCCCTGAGATTCCATCCTTCAGAGCAGCTGACAAGTTTGCACTAAGACCATTGGATCACAGATTTATAATTGGAAGGGACTTCAGAGATCAGCTGGCCTAACTTCCTTCACTGGACAGAGAGGGAATTCCAAGGCTCTGAGAGGTCAAACAATTTCAGAAGATCTTTAAGCTTCAGATGACTAGCTTTTTGACATACTTTGATGGAGACAGATGGGAGAGGCCTTTAATGCAGACTTGAAGCAACAATGATATGAGATCATCAGTTTCCAAAAGTTCCAAAGAAACTCCTTCTAGCTTGGCATCATCATATGAATCTGTGTCTACGCCATTTTTGCAGATAGTCTAATCGGATCTGCAGAATGAAAAAATCTGGCTCAGTCTACTGGGCTGCCTGCCTTAGAGTGCTTGTTGCCTGAGGACTTTCCAAAAGAACATAGAATGGATGATTCTAGAACACAGCTGGTTCAACTGCTCTTGCAAGTTGCCATGGGGCAATGCAGAAATCCAGCGTTGGCCAGGATCCCTGCAACCAACAGCATCTGGGCCTGGAGCACTGCCGCTGGTCTCACTAATTACACACTCACCCTGCTGCACTTTCTGCTTCACTGTCCCTTGGATCTTTGCCTATTTTCCAATGTCTTTCCAAAATGAAAGGTTGTCAGTAGTTGAAGATGCCACAATAAGCAAAGATTTAATCAAACTGAGAGATCAAAAGAGTATAAATGAAAGAGAAGACGAACTTTCCAATCTCTCCCAGTGGCTTGCACCTCTTGAGTTTAACAGATCCTTTCCCCTTCAATCATGCCTCCCCCTTCCACCTCATCCAATCGCAGAAGTGGCAGACACTGCTGTAAAAGCAGAAGCAATTCAAAAGACATCATCATCTACTTGGGAGAGGAGAAAGTTTTCTTTCCTGCCAGTCCCATATAGGAGATATACGAATGCATGACACCTCCGCTCCCCAAAAGAGGGCTGTGCCCTATAAATCAGACTGCAAGCACCAACCCTTCTGTGCAGAGAGAGAAATTGCTGTGGGTTGGGGGTTGCTCCAGAGCACGCGCCCTCCTGTTCACTTGTCATCAGAGATGTTAACATTTCTGATTAATTCACAGACCTCTTCTTTTATTCCTCATTTCTTTATCCACGCTATCGTGCTCTTGGTGCAGCTTAAAGATTCTTACCGACCTGCTACAATAATCACCACCCGCTAAATGCCACCCCCCAACCTGGGGAAATTGTTTAGTGATGCCAACCGCGCTTTTAATTTGCAAGACATCAGACACAGAGGTAATTTATACCAACATCTGTTCATTTCTGACTTCTGAAACAAACACACATGCTGCTACAAAATCCCATTAGGAGCAGGAGACAGCCTTCTGCTATTCTGTATTCTTCTGCGCACACACACGCATGCTTTTTTAAATGTGTATCACAAAATCTCCCAACAAGGACCCCAAATTTCTTCTTCCATATGGAAATGGCATGGAGATTTTACAAAATGTTTATATTACTCCTGTTTAGCTCCTATTCTTCTTCAGACTTTCAACAATTACAGCTAAAATGTGTTCCTGGTTCTCTATGATGGGGCAAGGTTATGTCCTCCTAAGTCTGCTTTGTTTTTTTCCTGCCAGTTCTCTCTCAATCTCTAGTTCTTTTGTGCTATAGGTAGGGGGAAAAGCAAGACAAAATACCTTAATACTCCTAAACAAACCTAGTCTTGTCTCAAGCCAGTACCATTTATTGACCTTTTAAATCAGATGTTTATGATTCTAGGCTTTTTGTTCAGAGAAATAAGAATCAGAAGGAAATGCTACCACCACACTGTAATGCCTGTGGCCAGAGGATGTGTCAATCTGCAGATGCCACAATCTATGCTGTGAAGAACAGAAACATGACCCTCCCATGTCAAATCATGATTTACAGAACTTTGAAGCTACTGTGCACACATTGCAATATGACAAATAAACAAAAGATACAGTCTCCATGAGGTTAATAAATGAATTAATCCAGTTAGTATGGGAAAGAGGCTTCTGGCTATACACTATTTTAAGATGCTGAATGACAAAATTACAATGAAACTTTAAATTTAGATTAATTTTATTACTTATCAGTTGCCCCAGGACTTCTACATACACAAAGACTTGGAATCATTATAGCTATAAATAATTGAGATTCTTATGCCAGTTGAATGATGGGACCATGATCTCTAAACCCAATTTCTCAGGTATCTACCTAAAAAGGTCAGGGCTGAAGGGAGGACTCTATCTCTTCTTGCTGGGAGGGAGGAACAAGGTTTAATATAGCATCTTCTTTAGAACTTCCAATCCTGCAATCCTGCATTTAGCCTTGCCTTTGGCTCCTTTTCCATGATGACTGTCCCCAAACTGCTTTCTGCAGTAAATTTTGTGGCGGCTGGTTGAAAAAGATTCAGTGGTATAGATTGATTTCTTACAAGTGAGGGGATGAGGGATTACCAAGCAGTCGCCCTGGTTAACAAGATTGGGTACAGAGTCTCTTGTAAGATCGGCCCACTCTGCCAGGGCTTTGCATCCTTTCCCCATGACATATGGGTTTCATTACAAAGATTTTCCAGATTTTAACTTCTAGGCAGCTGCATAGCATAATTCCACTGGATCTTTATGTAGGAAACAATTTAAAGGTTAAGTAACTTTTTAATCAAATAGAGACATGATATTTGGTTTTCAATCCCAAATGAAAATGACTGGTCCTGATACTCCTTCCAGTATTACAAAATAACAAGAAAAATGCAATGAGGATAAAAGGGATCATTACCAATAGTTCTCCCACATCTCTAAGAACAACATGACCAAATGCACTAGAAGACATCAGGAAAAAATAAAGCAAACAGCAATGTGAATGACTTTTATCTGTGAAATACTATTTGTAATAGAAGATCAAACATCATGTCATGAGGCCAGCAGCTGGAAGTCATCCTCTACTGAGGCATATCGGACAGCAATGTATGGCTGGAAGTCAGAAAGGAGATTTAAAAATCCTATTCAATTCAAATCTGTGTCCTGAAATGATGCCTTAGTGACCAGTCACAGAGAAGGCTTCTCTGGAGTAGTAATGGCATTTGGTTACTCTTTAAAAACCTTTTGCATCCTTGAAGACTCATCCATAACAGGAAAAGGAAGGTAGCCACTGAGTGTCAAGTACATACTAGGCAATGAATAGATACAAAAGAATTAGGAGAAATGTTCTGAATATTGGGGACGGGAGAGGAGTTTTGCTCCTCATTTATCATCACAGACTGTCCCTGGTTCCAGGTGGTGGCAATAAAGAAGACTTACTTAGAAATAGTTCTGTATAAAGGCTTCTTCATTGAGTAACTAACAATGGTAAAAGTACATTCTTTAAAATGTTAATGCTTTTCAGATAGTGATATTGCCCATCCAAGACAGAGATATACAGAAGGTTCAGTTCTCTTAACTGTATATCATGATCTGGGCAATAGGCATTCTTCATCCATTTGGGTTTTTCCATGAGAAAACTTAGAATTCTTTCGAGTGTTTATGTATCTCATTTGTTGTTTGTCCTATTTTTTGAAGAGGACCAATGACATCATGGGTGGTATCTTAGCTTGTGTGTAAATTAGATTTAAGTGATGCAGAGTTGTGCAAAGTCATCAGCTTCACTCTCTCTCCCTGAGTCATCAAAGTCCAGTGGCAAGACAAAAGTCGGGATGACGGGAGATGGCCTGAGATGCTGTGGATAACCTTGTTGTCTTTGATGCCTAACCAAGCTTTAAGTGCTCCATAGCTCCTATTTCAGCCTCCCTCGTGGTGGCTGAAGTAAATTGTTCTCATCTGCCCTTTCTGCTGGAGAGAGTTTCCGCTACTTCGGGTAGACACCCCTCCAAACTCACCAATGGATTTGTGGCCTGTGAGTTACTCTCAACCTGGTTTAGCTGTCTGATGAGATGGCTTACCAGGGTGTGGCTGCTGGAGCCACAGGTGAGAGGTGGGTGAAGGTGGATGAACAGCCCTGAGAAGGGTCCAGCAACCCCCCACACCAGAGGTGTGAATACCTCACACATCTCATGAGAAGACTTTGCAGTGTTATGGGGCTTCATGGAATTCATCTACCAACAGCATATGAAGAACTGATGTTCTACATATCTACATACAGTCAGTCAGTGAACGCTTATTAAGCGCCTCCTATGTACCAGGAATGATAAATACTAATGACACAAATAAGGAATAAAATGGTCTCTGCTGTCAAGAGGTTCAAAATCTAATGGAGGAGACAACATGCAAACAACTATGTACACACGAGCTCTTTACAGGATAAAGTAGAAATAAGCAACGAGGAAAGGCCCTAGAAGGGCTTCCTGTAGAAGGTGGGGCTTCTGCTGGAACCTGAAGAAGCCAGAGAAACTTAGAGAGAATCTCCTTTCAGTTTTGGTCTCCGTATTGGAGGTTTGGCCAATACCTTTGGCAAACCTATGTTTTCTGACTTTATACTTGCTTGATATTAACAGAGTGTCATTTAGCTTTGCTGGACATCTTCAAGCCATGGTGCTTCACCTCACCCTTGACCCCCTGCCTTGGCACTCTATATTCCTTCCTGGGAGGAGTTTATCAACCTCTAAACACAAACCCACTATCCTGCAATGTTGCTGTGCCAGCTCCATCCACGACCACAATCCAGCACATTAGCATCCTCCTGGGGCCCTACTCCTAGCAGTTTCACCAGATCTAGTCCAACCCAGACCTGCCATGCTATTCTCCAGCCAAATGTAAGCATAGCCTTCCTTCCTTACCAACTTACTTTTCCATTTCTAGCTTAGGGAAAAGTAACCAAATCAAAACTACCATTTCTTGAAAAAGCATCCCAATTAATTGTCCTATGACTCCATTTCTTATCCCTGCAACTTCCATGGCCACCACTCCCCTATATGTGTTGTCTACCTCTATTAGAATATAAGTTCCCTGAAGTCCGAGACTCACTGGCTTTGGTATTTGTATTCCCAGCACTTAGCACAATGGTTGGATCCATGACTCTGGAAAATCACTTAACCTATCTCAGTCTCAGTTTCCTCATCTGTTAAACAGAGATAATAACAGGAAATACCTCACAGGGTTATTGTAAAGATCAAATGACACAGATCACTGAACCAGATGCAATCCAAAGCAAAGGCAATGTGATGATTGTATGAAGCCCATGAACACTGCAAAACTTTCTAAAGCACTAAAAGAACAAAGTGTCCCTGCCCAATCTGACGAAGAACGCTTACTGTCAAGACAAGCTGTACAGCCCATGGAGCTGATCCATCAACATAAATACTTTGGATGGACAATGTGCATGGACCATGAGCTGGGCTAGAGTGAGAATGCTCTATTACCTCAAAGAGATAGTAGCAATGTTTGTCAACTAAGCAAAACTAACACTATTTTGTGACTCAGTTGTTTTGAGCAAGTTGTTTTTCAATAAGAAGATATGCACTTGTGTGGTCTGACACTGAATAAAACTTTTGTGTTTTTAGATAATTGATAAGCAAGTATATGGACCCTCTCTGATAGAAGAGACCACAATAAAAAAATATCATAAACACTTTTTGTCAGTAGTTTATATAACAAACTACTAATCAAGTTAATCTGGAAAATAAATTAGGAACACCAATAGCTAAAATTTTAAGAAATCCACCAGAAAAGCTAACCACTAGCCTATTTCTGGGTCATGACTGGGACAGGTTCCTGCATTTCCTGAATTTGAGACGCAAGTAACTAGTATTCAAGTTGGGGCATTGCTGAGAAAGACTTGCCAGATGACCACTCTGGGAAAAAATCAAACCAACAAACCATAAAGACTTGGCCTCCAGCTGAGCAAAAGGGGAAACCCAGTCATGATTACCAGTATGAAAAGATGCTTATCAGGACCAATAAGACTCAGGTTAGTGATTTGTTCTTAGAAGGGGCTGATATTTGTATTATTTGCACATACTAATTAATGAAATCTGATTGCATGTTTTGAGAAATGTAAGTCTAATTAGTGTTTCCATCATATTAGTTAGCATATATTATGGTAAATCAGCTATAAGTGTACATAGTGCATTACACAGGCTCAGAAATGAAAAGGAAGAGAGCAGGCTGGATTGCCTTTGGGAAACTATACAGTGCTTTTAATCACCCCAAGCTTCTCCCTGAACTAAAAGCCCATCCTTTAAATACAATAAAATTGATGCTGTATGGCTGTTACAGAATAACAGTCTCTAAAAAAATTAAAGTTTCTAGTCATATAGAGAATAATGGAAGCACATAGAGGGCATGAGTAGGCTGCAACATATTACCAACAAGAACTGTGTAGAAGTGGCATAAACTATTATATCATTAAAAATATATGGCAGAAAAAGGTAGGGGGTAGTTATGTAGTTGGAGCAGAGGGTGGGGCTGAGGTAACCAACGGACAGCATGTATGTTTTACTGGCATCTGTTATATATATCCACGAAATGCTAAGGCCAACGAGAGGATCACCCCAGTACATTAGAAAGACTTCTTATAGTTGACTTAGAGGAAGATGCTGACAGAGCTGCAGAGAACAAAAGGGCATAGATGGGTCACAACCTGCATTTGTTGTAAAGATGCTAACCATAGGAGATCCCAGATAAATATGGGAGATATATTTGTGGAAGGTGTCACTTTATTGTATATAATCATATTTTATGGTTATCCATATTTGTGTATATTGCTGTTCCCCTAGTAGAACGTAAGTTCCTAGAAGACAGAGTTTTTTTCTATTTCGTCTTTGTATTCTCAACTGCTAGCACAGTACCTCATAGGAAGGAGGTGCTGAATAGATATTTACTGAATTTGAATTAGCAATCAGTAAGAATAAGGGGATTTTTTTAATCACCTGTGTGACTCTAAAAAAGTGACCTGTTGTAGGATACAATTTACAAAAGTTTGCCTGCTTCTTTCTCATACATCAATGTCCTTGATGTGCATGTAGATTATTTTCATTAAGGGCTTGAAGGTGAAATATATGAAATTTAAAAACTTTTGCATGAATAAGACCAATGCAAATAGAGAAGAAAAAAATGTAAAGTGCGGAAAATATCTTTGCATTAGACATCACTGATTAAATGTCTGATCCATCAATACATTTCATGGTACAGCATCTACACATCAGATTAAAATTTAGAGATAAAGTGTAGAGAGTTGCTTAAGACTCAAAGAAATTAAGGGACTTGCTAGGTCAGAAAATGGGAAAGTGAAAAAAGCACAATTTGAACCTAGGTCTTCTTAACTCCAAGGCCAGGACCCTATGTGATGCTGCTTCTCAGAAAGTTTGATATCTAAGATACATAGGGAGTTTATATATATATATATATATATATATATATATATATATATTCAGGGCCATTCCTCAATAAATAAGTGATCAATCACATGAACAGATTGTAAAAGAAGAAACTCAAACTATCAACAACCACTTTCATGAAAAAAAGCTCCAAATCACTAAAAATAAGAAAAATGTAAAATGAAACTTCTCTGGAGTTTTACCTTACAACCAAATTGTCACAGATACTAAGAGGCAGAAACAGTTAATGTTGGAGGAGCAGTGAGAAGTTAGCCACATACTGGTGGTAGAGTTGAAAAATGATACAGAAGACAGTTCGGAATTAGTGATACCACTGCTTTTTTGAGGAGCAAAACAGTGAAAATAAAGTAGTCAATGGTCAAACAAATTGTAGCATATGAATAAAAGAAACGTGGAGAAATCTGTATAAATTGATAAAGAATGAAGAAAACCAAACTAGGAGAATATATCCAACTACAACAATGAAAATGAAAATTTTCAGAGACCAGAGTAGATGTAATAACTGATCCTCATTCAAGGGAAGTGGGGATAAAACACAACTCCCTCCTCAGAGGAGATTCTCTCATCTTGGTATTCTTTTTTTTTTTTTTTTTAAAGCAATTGGGGTTAAGTAACTTGCTCAAGGTGACACGGCTAGTCATTGTTTATGCGTGGGTGCTCATTTTCTGAGGCCGGATCTGATCTCGGGTCATCCAAACTCCGAGGCCGGCGCTCTTACTCACTGCGCCACCTAGCCGCCCCGTTAGGGCAATTGGGGTTAAGTAACTTGCCCAAGGTTACACGGCTAGGTTTTTGTTTGTGCGGATTAAGTGCCGGAGGCCGGCTCCGAACTCAGGTCCTTCTGATTCCAGGGCCGGCGCTCTATTCACTGCGCCACCTAGCCGCCCCGCTCATCTTGGTATTCTTAGCACCTGGCACAGTGTCTTGTACATAGCAGGAACTTAAATGATGAATTAAATTTCTTCTAAAAGGTAGATTAAACAAAGCTATTTTCTTAGTGAATTTGGAAATTAAATCTACATTCAAAGGTTTTCCTTAAATTTAACATCTCCCTGACTGCACCAATAGTATGACAAATAACATGTTCATTTGTGCAATTAGACAAACTTGTGCAAGCACCAATACTGAAAAATCTTCTAACTGGCCTGCTACAACAGAGAAAATAAAACAAAGCTATCCAACCAATAGATTTCTTCTTCGCTTTTTGGAGGGCAATTGGGGTTAAGTAACTTGCCCAAGGTCACATGGCTAGTGTTTTGTGTGTGTGTGTGTGAAGTGTCTGAGGCCGCATTTGAACTCAGGTCCTCCTGACTCCAGGGCTGGTGCTCTATTCACTGTGCCATCTAGCCTCCCTAATAGATTTATTCTTAAAAAATCAAGTAGGAATGTGAAATGTCAAGCACAATACATTAATCCAGAAGGTAGAAAAGGAAAAACCTGGTCAGGTATTCAAAATGTTTTTTATATTCAGATGAAAGTCTGTGTTTTTCTATCAGTTCTACTTGTTATGTCCCTTTAAGTATAAATTAAGACAAGTTTTCAAATTCACAACCACCATCTCACTCCTTCCAATTTTTTCATTGAAATAATACTTTACATATGACTTGCTCGGAGATTTAAGAAGCCTTTCTCTATGCCACAAATATCCCCCACAGCCAATGCACAACTTTCCTCTAAGCCCACAGAATAAACTTTATTTATTTTAAACAAAAGTGGCTTTCTTCACAAACTTGACATATAAAACTTGTGTTCAAGGAATAAGAGTTAAGTTCACAATTTTACTTATTTCTCACTTTATGTCGGAGCCTACTTCATGGATGTATCCACTTCCTTTTATCAAGGATAGAAATTAACTGAGTAAAGTGCAATGTGAATCAGTGATCCAAGCAATGTGTTCCTATCATTCTCAGGACTAGAATATTTAATAAATACCCACAGATCTGTCAGGAACTGCCCATGCCCTTATATGGTAGTAAATCTCAGAGACATATTCATTAGATGACCTTGAACTAATGAAATTCTCAGGGCTTCCATTTCCTCATCTATAATGTGGGATAATATCCCACCATAATAATCCATTTTGTGGGGTTTAGACAAAAGAGTAGTGATAATGACTTTACAAACAAAAGTATATAAAACAACAGATACCAGGAACGCCACTTCGCCACAGGTTAGATATTAAGCCCTAATATAGTTACAGACTTATTTTTTAAGGACCACTTCAAGCCAAAGGAAAACAAGAATAGTACAATACAGACAATTTTAGGCGACTTGGATATTAAGAGAAGATGCTTATTTGGTGTGTCCTATTTTAAAGAGCTGGCACTAGCCAGAGTCCTAGAAAAATGAAGGCCCAATCTCTTGACCCCTGGGGCTGGGAAAGAGTTACATCTCCTCTCTGTGAAGCCAATAAAAACCTCTCTTGATTATAATTTAGATAAGAGCCACTGGATTGAATAATAATGTCTGAAACTCCCCTGGCTGTTTCACCTTGAGACGTCCATCACTGGGTTAAACATGATGCTAATTGCATTTGGATTGATTAATTTCTCTCACTCCTGTCTATTCGAATAACGCTTAACAAAATAATCATAGCACCCTGAGCCAAATCTTCTCCGTCAAAGGAATGAAGCCATCAGAACCGGCAGAGATGAAAGAAATGAAGATGACCCGTAATTACTGCTACGGTGATATCATTACCATATTATACAAAATGAGTGCACAGGGGGAGGAAGTATAGAGGAAGGAGGGGCTGAGATTATTATTATTTTTTAATGGAACTTTATATCCTAAGAATCTTAGATCTGACACCAAGTAGAACACACAGAAATATTGACCTTAAAAAAAATACAAATCTTATACATGAAACCACAAAACCCAATGAACACTAAGGCCTGGTATACACCAAGTGTGCAGAGTTGTGAACAGAGATTAATGTCTCCACATTTTTTCATTGAAATAATACTTTATATAGGACTTGCTTAGAGATTTAAGAAGCCTTTCTCTATGCCACAAACATCCCCCACAGCCAATGCAGAACCTTCCTCTGGAATAAACTTTGTTTATTTTAAATAGAAGTGGCTTTCTTCACAAACTTGACATATACATTTTTAATTTGAAGCTGAATTCTTGCTGAGAATTAAAAATAGGTAAATGAATTTGCAAATACTTAAGGTTCATTATATATCTATCTTCTAGCATAAGAGGGATTTAATTTAAATCATGATTTAAAACACTACTAGTAAGGAAGAACTGATTTAATAAATGCCCTCTAGTTGTTTGATATAACCTCATTAATACATATTCTTTGCAACAACAATAAAGAAGGAACTAAATATATAGTTTTATTTTTAGAAGATTTAAAAGCAATGATTTACTTTGGAATTTTTCATTTTAACTTTGTGTTAGTCCACCAAATGACTGCTTTCTTTATGTGCCAAAGTTACTTGAATCAGAAACATGTGAAGTACCTTGCATATATATATATATATATATATATATATATATTTTTTTTGGAGGGCAATTGGGGTTAAGTAACTTGCCCAAGGTCACACGGCTAGGTTTCTGTTTGTGTGGATTAAGTGTCAGAGGCCGGATCCGAACTCAGGTCCTTCTGACTCCAGGGCCGCCGCTCTACTCACTGTGCCACCTAGCCGCCCCCTTGCATATATTTTTAAAAAATCTTTTGAATGAATGGATGAATGCTTGAAGACTTTGGAGAGTAAACCAATTCAATAGGTTGAGGGTGGGGATTAACACTGCAGCACTCTGTTAAAGAAACAAACATCACCAAAAACAAACCAGTACCATTTAATGGTTCCCTCTTGCCTACTAAAAAATTCAGATTCCTTCATTTGACATTAAAGGTTCTCTATAGTCTGAGGCCACTTTATCTTTCTATCCTTATACAAAACTTTCATTCTTTGCCTGCATTATGTGTTAACCAACTAAGCTACATAGCATCCACTACATCCGATGATTTCTGCCCTTATACACTGGCTCACACTGTTATCTGTATCTAGAGTGCTGTGTCTCTTTTCTTGGTGAAATCCCTCCCATTATAAATGTTATTTCCATGAGAAGTCTGCCCTCTTAACTTCCTTCAAATTAGTTCAGGTGACACCTTCTGTCCCCCTTGTTGTTAGTGCTCTCTCCCTCTTGAAACCACTTGTATTTTTCACAGATGTTATATATACTTGTCTGTGTACAAGCTGTATCCCTACCCTCTTCGCTACCCCACACAGTGTAAAACCTTCTTGAGGGTAATGACTATTTAATTTTATTATTTGTATCCACATCACTTAGCATAGTGTGTGAATCCCTAAGTAAAAGTTTGCTGAATTGAACTGAGATGAGAGGCAATAGTCAATAAACATTTATTAAGCTCCTACTATATGCCAGGCACTGGGGATACAAAACAAAAGATTATCCTAGTCTTCAAAGACCTCAGTCTAAAGGAGGAAGACAACCTGAAAAGAAGCTGAAGGAAGGAGTTGGGGAGAAAGCCACCGGCCACTGGAGATTTTGGAGCAGTAAATGACAGTCGGACTTCCTCTTTAGCATCATTATTTTGGCAGTTTTATGGAGAATGGATTAAAGATGGAAATGCTGGAAATAGAGATAATAAAAAAGTTATTCTGAGAGTCCAGGTGAGATGCAATGAGGGCCTGTACTATGTTAGTGTTTATGTAACTGGAGAGAGGTAGACAGATGCAAAAAATGTTATGGGGGCAGAAATTAACTAGACTTGCCACTAGAATGGATAATGGAGTAGTGCTTCAAGGCTAAGAACTTGGGGAACCAGAAAGAGAGTGGAAATCCTAAGAAATCAAGACATTTGAAAGAAGGCTGGGTTATTTGATGAAACTAGAGTAAACTTTGTTTTGGACATGTCTGAGATGCCAATGGGACATGTAGTTAGAGATGTCCAGCAAGGAGTCAGTGATAAAAGAACTCATGTTCATAAGAGACTAAAGACAGGATACACAGATTAGGGAGTCATTTGCACAATAATTCAACTGCTAGGAACTGACGAGGTCTGTAGAAAAAGAAGAAAAACCTCAGGGGGCCCCCCTGAGAGACATATTCAACAGAGCTCATAAAGTGATCAGAAGAGCATCCAGGAGGAAGCCGTGATAAACAACATCAAAAGCTTCCAAAAACCTGGGAGGATAAGGAATCATGACTGGATTTATCAGTGAAAAGATCATTGGTAAAATAGTCATAGTGTCACTTTTTGTGATATCAAAAAATTGACTGGGGAGTGGCTAAACACATTGTGCTACAGGAATGTAATAGAATATCACTGTGCTGTAAGAAATAACATAGGTGGTATTGTGTGAAAGGAGAGAAGGTTAGCACTCCACTTGATAAGGGTGGAAGAGGTCCTAGTGGCCTTCACAACACATACACGGTTAAGGCATTGCCACCTACTCTGTGGCATCTAACCAGGTTTTTTTTTTTTTTACAATATATCTCCTATGGTAATGTTTTGCATAGCTACACATGTACAACACATACTGAACTGCTTATCTTCCCAGGGGGAGTGGGTGACAAGGGAGGAAGGAAATGGATCTGGAATTAAAAAAAAATTTTTTTTGAAGTTTTAAAATTAAATGTTTCAAATGTATATAAATACTATAATTAATACTATTTTGCATGTAATTGGGAGATAAGATGTGCAGGCATTGGGGCACAGAGATTCACCTTGCCCTAATGGCAAAGTCGAAGGGGGTATGGGAGAAGATATGGGAGAGAGCAGATTCGATGAGGGGATATCCTGTGGGACTGCTATTCTGGGGTGGTGGGTAGGGAAAAAATAGAGGAAAAATGTAACTCATAATCTGGTGGAAATGGATGATGTAAACCAGGAGTCAATAAAGCATCTTAAAATTAAAAAAAAAAAAGAACTCTGTTGTTCAGAGTACTGTACCCTTCGTGGACACGCTTTCCTTGTAGACTGCTAACCCTGGGGTAGGTTTTGTCCTTCTGAATTCTGAAATTTGCTGTCCCCAAACCCAACATTCATACCAGATCAGAATGACAGACTTTAGTCCTCATTCATCCTAACGTCGTAAATATCATGGTTATTTCCTCGTAATCATTCCTTCTAAAGACTGAAATAAACATGTTTATTTCAACAACAACAACAACAAAGAAATAATGTAGGTGATGCATGACAGAGAAACACAGAAATATCTAAATTAAATGATGCAGAGTGAAACAAACAGCTAAGAAAACAATATACAAAACGACAACAATTTAAATGGAAAGAAACCACTACACACACACACACACACACACAATCAAAAGTGAATGCTACAAAACTACAAAAACATACAAAGAAGAGATTCTAAATAAGAGATGCAAAAATATCCCTATGCCATCCCTTTGCAGTGGGGTAGGAGGTGTACAAGTATAGTACACTGCACAGATTTTCAGAGTTTTATTAGTCAATTATGGGACAGTTCTCTGGGGGAGGGAGAAGGAAGGCAAGAGATATTAGAGTAAGTTATGGAGATATAAAAAGGGGAGGGCTAAATAAAAACTTATTTACAAAATTGTGTGGCAATTGTTGGCAAATATGTAAAGGTTCCAGTCTCATGGTGGGCTTGCATATTAAAAGACTTTGAGAATTGAGCGGGAGGTAAGGAAGTATAGGTAGTAAGTACAGGATTGAGTTTTCTAGATTTGTTATAAAATGACATTAAGATAAAGGATGAAAGTTTGAGGACAGCAGGTCAAGTGAACTCTTTTTGTTTACATGATAGAAGGGCAAAGGCATGAAAGACCGAGGAACAGTTGTAGGCAACAGAGAAGTAGATAAAGAATGACTGAAAGTAAAAGAGAGGAGATGATGAAAGGGACATGCTCCTAAGAAGAGATCATGGGAATAGAGATTTAGAACTGAAAGGAAACAACCACAAATCCAATGCCCTCATTATTTTAAAGAGGAAACCAAAACCCAAAGAGACTATAAGCAGGGAAGAAATGAGATCAAGGACGCAAGTATATGAGATTGTCTGGGCAAGGAGGCCCAAGGAGGTGTTAAAAACTAGAGCAAAGGCAAAGAGATTAGGGAGGGTGAAAGGTTCTCAAGTATTGAATAGGGGAGAAGAGGGAAATCACAAAGGATGGTTTTTACTTTGCCATTAAAGCAGGAGGTGAGTAACTTTGTTGAGAGAGAGGACACAAGATTGTTTTGAGGGAAACAATACAATACACACAGCTGATGTGTATTGTGATAGGGAGTCAAGGCAGAGTAAATTTGTAGGGGATCAAGATGGCATGATTATATGACTTCCTTTCTCAGCCTTCAGTGAAATTTGGGCTTATTTAAATTATCTATTTCTTGTGTTGTTAATCTGCATATTTTAGAATTTTGCAAGTATTTGTTCATTTCACTGGTCAGTTGTGTTACCATGTAGTTTCTAATAATTTCCTTCTTCTTCATTATTGAATAGTCTCATTTTTCATTTTTGATTTAGGAAAATTAGTTTTCTTTTCCTTTAAAAAATCAGATTAGGTAAGTCTATGTTAGTTAAATTATTTAGTCTCCATTTTAGTTGGCATACTTTTCTTTAAAATCCTGTTGGTTATAAATTTTATTTTTATGTTTATTAAAGGATGTGCTTAAAATTTCTGCTTTTCTGCATTTGCTTACGTGAATATTTTATGTTCTAGTCCAGGGGTAGAGAACCTGTAGCCTTGACAACCCAGTCAAAAGGTCACACACCCAAGGACCTAGAAGGCCACATGTGACCTCAAGACCACAGGTTGCCAATCCCTTTTCTAGTCAAGTTAATTTTTGTAAAGGTGTCACAAACAGCTAAGAATACATAAACTCTTTTCTATTGCCATTGCTCTCTCTACCAGGGAGCTATTATGGCTAAATTTTCCAAAATTCTATTTAGGACATATCATTTTGTTATATTTGTTTA
Source organism: Gymnobelideus leadbeateri (assembly GCA_011680675.1). Taxonomy (NCBI): domain Eukaryota; kingdom Metazoa; phylum Chordata; class Mammalia; order Diprotodontia; family Petauridae; genus Gymnobelideus; species Gymnobelideus leadbeateri. The sequence goes on along the minus strand of WOXC01012149.1, from coordinate 215,035 downwards.
GATCTGAAAGAGGTACATTAAAAGCCCCAACATTTACACTTTTGGCAACTATTTCTTTTTTTTGCTAGTAGATGATATAAAAACAAAAAATATCAATAAAATCTGTTAAAAAATAAATTTCCCTTTACCCTAAAACCTTTCCTCTTAAATTCTCTGCATCTTCTTTTAAATAAATCTTCTTACACTCATTGAAACATAGCTTCTTTCTAAAAATAATACATTACTGGGTACCTCTACCAACACGGACTGCGTCTGTGCTAGGGTTTCCCAATACAATGGGCCAGGAGAAGGAGTAGGTATATTCCTTGATCCTCACTGGGGACATCCAAACTAACCCTTCTGCCATCATCACTCAGGAACCACTTTTCCTCTGGTTTTCACTCATATATCACATCCTATCTACACCCATCATCAGAAGTCCCCAAGTTACTCCCCAACCTTCCTTTCCAACTCAATCCTTCCTCTCATACTTAGAAGGTCTTCAACCTATATTTAGGTATATAGTTTATCTTCAAACACAACTTCAATTTCCAGTTCATAAGCTTCCTAAACTCCCATAAACAACCTTCACTCCACTTCAGCCATACCTTAAGCATTTTCAATCCAATTCTGTTTAATAAGGGCCTACTAGGTACCTAGCACTGTGATAAAATTTTAAAAACAAAACAATCCCTGACATCAAGAAACACACTATTGGGAAGAGGATATAACATATATACAGACAGTAAATACAAAGTTTATGCAAAGTAATTTTGTTTTTTTGTTTTTGTTTTTTGCTTTTTGGAAGGCAACTGGGATTAAGTGACTTGCCCAAGGTCACACGGTTAGGAAGTGCTAAGTGTCTGAGGCCAGATCTGAACCCAGGTCCTCCTGACTCCAGGGCCGGTGCTCTATTCACTGTGCCTCCTAGCAGCCCCTACAAAGTAATTTTAAGAAGGGGAAAGTACTAACAACAAGGAGTAGGGAGGGTGGAACAGTAAAGGCCCAACATAGAAGGTACACTGAAGGAAATTTGGCATATTTTAGATAAGGGATATAGAGCAAAAGCCTTGATGACTGGAGATGGAGTATTCTGTGTAAAGGAACAGTAAGAATACAAGTTTGTATCATCTTTATTTTTTAATATATTCCTTCCTCCTATCCATTGGATCAACTCTTATTTTTGTTTTGGTTTTTTTGTGTTTTTTAAATCTTTTTGGAGGGAGAAAGGCAGGGCACTTGGGGTTAGGTGACTTGCCTAAGGTCACACAGCTAATAAGTGTTAAGTGTCTGAGGCCGGATTTGAACTCAGGTCCTCCTGACTCCAGGGCCAGTGCTCTATTCACTGCAGCACCTCGCTGCCCGAACAGAGATTTTTAAAAAGCCAAAAAATTAGCACAGCAACATCAATCACCACAAAGAAGTTTGAGATTATAGTCAATATTCTATACTAGGGGTAGGGAACCTGCGGCCTCAAGGCCCCTGTATATCCATAGTCCCTCATCTTGGCAAAGAAGGGAGGGAGGCACATTTTCTCGACTCTTCTCCAGATGCCAAGCTTGGGTCATTATGTTTTTAGTATAACATGTTTAGTATAATATGTTTTTAGTAAAGTCTTAAAACAGAAATAGAATAGAATAGAAATACAGATAGAAACTAAAAAAGATTATAGGTAAATGCTGCCATGTAAAAAATGGAAATATGCAAAAAATTCTTTTCATATTCACTTTAAATACATTTTTTTTTTGCTTTTTGGAGGGCAATTGGGGTTAAGTGACTTGCCCATGGTCACACGGCTAGGTTTTTTTTGTTTGTGTGTGCGTTAAGTGTCTGATGCCGGATCCGAACCCAGGTCCTCCTGACTCCAGGGCTGGCGCTCTACTCACTGCGCCACCTAGCCGCCCCAATACATTTTTAAAGGGTGAGCTGGAAAGGAGAATAGGTTAGGACCTATTAATAGTAATACTTGAAAAAAATTGTGGAAGATAAGTAAGCAAGTCCCAAAGGTTTTTAAAAGGGTACTCCTGCCATAAAGTACTACTAATTATGCTGTTAATTTGTAAGTGCATCTAAAGACAAGATAACTATTAAGAAAAAAATTGATCAATGACATTATGCCATTATTTTCTTTGGAAGGAAAACATGTTCATTAGCTAGGAGTTCTAATATGACCTGACTTAACTGAGCTTACTATTTATCCAATAATAATTCAAGCAGCACTATTAGGGAAAATTTGAGGAACACAGATTAGGTAGAACTGTAACAAAAACAGACATATCTTATTTAAAGAGCCAAAGAGAGCTATGACAATTCACTGGCAAGAAGGAAAACAAAGAGATAAACAATACTTAGCCCAAATAACCTTCAATAAGGATGGCAATATATATGAACTCATGGCCAGAATAGTTCATGAACAAGTGAATTTTTCTTTCAATGATTCACTGACAAAAGGAAAGTGGCTTTTGAGGGACTCTCAGGGCCATTTGCTTTTTTTAGTCTTTCATTTGTTATTTAGAGGATTGTATATATAGCTCATTAATACAGACCCAAGTAATCTCTTACTTCCCCTATCCAAGGTAACTTTCAAAAGAGATCTGTATTTGATCTTTCAGTGAATCTAGATATCTATCTTTGTACCTAAATATCAAGGTAACACTAGAAAATCAAATACAGATAGATTCCTTTTGAAATTCTGAGGTCATAATGGTTTGAGAGAATCCTAAAATCCAAACATTTAAGATATAATATAAAGCCACTGAAAACCAGGCTACTTGATAGGTAGAAATCCATACCTGCAGATACTAAGTTGCAAGATGGCACACTTAACTACAACTATTAAATACAGAGAAAAGCAACAGTCGCCTTGCCCATAGAACCTACAGTGGAAAACTGGTAGGCAAGAAGAGACTCAGATCTTTTATTCCCGATTCTACCACCAATTTACTCACGATTGAGGACAAATCACTCAACGACAGCAAACCTGAAGAAAGATAATGTTTACCTTTTCCCAAGAAGACAGAAACATTTTCTAATGTGATTTGAAAAGGGTGGGTCAAAGATACAGTAGAACTACAAAGTGATACTTTCAGATTGGCAGGGAAGTTTCATGATCTTGGCTCAAATCTCACCTCTGCCACTAACTGTGTATATCACATGACCTTGGGTCAAGAGTTCATCTTACTGTGTTTATCCTCATCTGCAAAATGAGGGAGAAGCCAAGCCTCCAGTCTCCCAAAGGAGAAGGTGAGCTGCCCAACTCCCTAAAAACAGTGCCATCCCAAACAATGATCAAGAAATAACTGAGAAATTACAGTAAGCAAGGACTCCCCCACCCCAGAATATCACTACAAGTCACTCAGAAGCCCACAGGCAAATGGAAAGTGGAGCTCCTAAAGCTTATCAAGCGCTAGATCTAGGCAGGCGGCTGTCACTGAGGTTTACACAGACCTTCATATCATTCATTCGATTCTCACAACAACCCTGTAAGCTAGGTGCTATTATCACTTCCATTTTACAGATGGAAACTAAAGCCCAGAGACAAATGACTTGCCCAGAATCACAAGGCTAGTTAAATATCTGATGCAGAATTATGAATTGAAATCTTCCTGACTCCAAGTCTAGCAATCTACCTATTATCCCACCTAAGAAACTTAGAAAAGTCAACATTAAGCACAGGCAAATAAGAAGAAAACCTCCTTGGCTATCTAGAGACTAGCCACAGACACCTACAGTCTGTAAGGTTCTGTAAGTGGAAGGAGCAAGAGCAGAGGGCCCCATAAAAAAAAAGCCCTAATGTGGTCTGAAACCCACAGCTTAGACCTGGAAGCAACTCAGAAGGGCAGTGAACAGGGCAGTGGCTGTGGGACTTCCCTCCTCCTCCCCCCTCTCTCTCTAACTCCCTCTATCTCACTCTTCCCCTTCTTCCATCTCTCTCTCTCCCCCTCCCTCTTCCTCCACACCCTTTCCCCCCTTCTCTCTCTCTCTCTCTCTCTCTCTCTCTCTCTCTCTCTCTCTCTCTCCCCCCCAAGTTGAAGAACCCTGTAAAGTTCTCGGGCACTTCTGTCAATCACTGCCAGCACATTCATTCATTCATTCATTCATTCATTCATTCATTCATTCATTCATTCATTCATTCTCGGGGTTCCAAGCCTCCAGAGCTAGGAAGGACAGCAGAGGCCATTCAGCCCATCCCATAGCCAAACAAGCATCCTCGTATCCCCCACCGAAGGCGCTCAAGCATTAGCTTAAGAGTGTCCCAGTTAGGGGAGCACTGGCTGCCCATCCCACATGCTCACTCCTTTACCAAACATTGATTAAGCCCCTACTGCTTAAAGCATCTTGATTGGGCGGGGCATTGGGGACTGGAGAAAGAGAGTAAAGATCTAAAAACAAACAAAGAAACAACTCCTGCCCTCCTCCAGGGATGTAGTAGTGAGGAATGGAACCCCGATCTAGGTCACTTTCATGTGTAATTGACACGAGCGCACCTTGATCCTGAACTGGCAGGCGGCCCTTGATACCGTCAGTGAGAGGAGTAGCCCTCCTGGAGAAGGGACCTGACACCCTCTGCCAACACCATCACCACTGCCACCACCAACCACAGAGGAGCTGCCACCCTTCCAGCAGACAAAATGGAAGTAAAGGATCTGATTATGACCTGTGAAAATAAGATGCAGACAGAACTTGACCCTATCTACCCCCAGCTGGTGAAACGGTATAGTCTTCTATCCTCCCTGAATCTCCCAGAGAAACTGGGAAAACTTGTATGAATTGATACAGAGTGAAGTGAACAGAAACAAGAGAAGAATTTATACAATAACAATATTATAAACACAATAGACTTTTTAAGTCTTACAGCACAATGATCAACCACTGGAACTCTTCCGAGTTCCAAAAGACTCATAATGAACAGACTACCTAGAATCTCCTGATTGTTCTCCATCCACAGGTAAAATGCCCCTTGATCTACTCAAGCAGGAAAAAGCCCAGATTTCCCCAAGGAGCTCCACCCGGCACTTCCCAACTCAGAAAGATATAGATTATGCACAGATAATACAAAACTCTCAGAAGTCAGACTCTCACTTGCAGTTGGGAGCATCTTTCTGGAACCAGGCTCCCCAAAGGCCCCCTGTGCCAGTCCAGCTTTCACAGCATGCAATGCTTACAGCCTTTGGAAGTAGGACTCAGTACAGAAACTAAAGAAGGTTCTGGCTGCTCCAGTGGTCAGCTTCTGCCTGACTTGGAGCCCACACAGATCCAGGGGCCAGGGGCCTATATCACTCCCAGTCAGATGATCAGACAGCCCCCAAACCAAAGATCACTGGCCTCCTACCCTCCTAAGCGCTCAGCCAGGCCCCATCCCAAGGCCAAGAGAAGACTCAATTACAACCCTTGATCAACCCCACCCCTGGCCCCTGAGAGGTCTGGTCCAACGCTGGCTATCTTTGTCTTACTGTGTGACCCTGACTTAGTTATTTCCTTTCCTTAGCCTCAGTGTTCTTTTCTCTAAAATGAGAGGCTCTTACTAAATCATCCTTGAGGTTTCTGATTGTTCACAATGTGTAATCCTTTGTATTCCTACCTTTTAAAATTGGAAAATAAAGGGATGTCCCCATGGAAAAAAAAAAGAGGAGGGACACAGAAACATTTTTGCCAACCACAAGAAAAGAAGTTCTCAAAATAGAAAACAGGGCAGTTATGAAAGTAATGTATTGAATTAATTACATTTTTTAAATGCAAGAAGTATGAAGCAGAGAGTCACAGTTTCATATAAAGTCAATCCTTTTCTTGTGTTCTACTTGGTATATAGAAATGCTCCTTTTTTGGTGTTTATGTTCAGAATAAAAATAAACAGATATGAATAATCAGATGAATTAGTCTCTTGAAGTCCCTTCTATCTCTAAATCTATGATTTTATCATAAGTTTATACTAAGGAAATCTTAGAACATACACTATAAAGAAGTCTTAAGAAATAATATAATTCAGTCATCTAGCTTTATTGATATCTGTGACAGCTACAGCACTGCAAAGTATTGTGAAGAATACAAAATCTCTCCCCATCTCCCCCCCAAAAAAAACTTACAACTTAGCACGTGAAACACTGAAATAAAAAAATAAAACAAAACAACCCAGTATAAAATTAAGTGCCAACACAGTGGTAGAGACAGAAGAGTAACATAGCACAGGGGAAAAAAGAGAAATCCTTACAGGAAAAAAAGCTCCTAGAAAAACAAAGATGTAAGAAATGAGGAAGAATAAATGCTAGAATAAAAGAAAAGGAAGGGAAAAATCTCTAGAAGGAAAGAACAACACTAGAATAGTAACTAAATTTTTAAAAGAAAGAATGGGCACTGGGGTGGGTAGGTGGTGCAGTGAATAGATCAATGGCCCTGGAGTCAGGAGGACCTGAGTTCAAATCTGGCTACAGACACCCAACAAAAACTAGCCGTGTGACCTTGGGCAAGTCACTTAACCCCAATTGCCCTACTTTCCCCCCTCCAAAAAAGCAAAAATAGAAAAATCTAAAAAAAAAAAAAAAAAGAATGGGCACATATCACAGGCACCCTCAAGAACGATTTAAAAATCATAAAAGGAGATACAAAGGAAGATTTGGCATCTATAATATTGGAAACAAGATTAAGGGAGGATTCAAGTTCAAGATGAACATTAAAAATAAACATTTCAACAACTAAGTGAAAAATGATAATAATAATAAAAATTAAAACAACCAGGAAACTGTTTTTTACCCATCAGATTGGCAAATATGACAAAAAAGAAAAAATGTCAATTCTTGGAGGAAAGATACACTGTTGCTTGATGTTGGAACTGAACTGACCTAACCAAACTGGAAAGCATTGGCACTATGCACAAATGTGAATATTCTTTGATTCAGCAATTATTACTAGGTGATCAGTTCTTTGGGTATACCCAAAGAGATCAAAGGAAGAAGAAAAGGAACAACGGGTACAGAAATATTTACAGCATCACTTTTTGTTGTAACCAATAACCACATAACATTGTAATGGAATCTTATTGTGCTATAAGAAATTAATATGACAAATTCAGAAAAACCTGGGGAAAATTATATAAGATAATGTAGAGTGAATTAAATAGAACCAAAAGCTTGATTTTAGGGACAGCTAAGGTAGTGCAGCAGATAGAGTGCTAGGCCTGGACAGAAGACTCCTCTTACTGTGTTCAAATCCGGGATCAGACACTTACTAGCTGTGTGACCCTGAAGTGACTAGCAAGTCATTTAACACTGTCTGCCTCAGTTTCTTCATCTGTAAAATGAGATGGAGAAGGAAAGGCAAACCACTCCAGTATCTTTGCCAAAAGGATATGGCAGAAAAACAACTCAACAAAAAACTAAAATTTATATGACTATGACAATGTAAACAAAACCAACTTTGAAAGACTCCAGTACATCAATAAATGTAGTGACCAAACATGACTTCAGAAGATCAATGATGAAGCACATTTCCTATCTCTTGGCAGGGAGATGATGGAGAGGAGGTACAGAATAAAACACTGTCAGACACAGCTAAAGTACTGGTTTGTTTTGTTTGACTATCCACATTCGTTACAAGGAATGGCTTCCACCTGGGAGTAGGGGAGCTGGTAGGTAGGGGTACTGATGCAAGAAAATAAAGAGAGAAAAGAAAATCAAGGAAACATTTTAAAAGAACAAAAAGTTCAGGAAGGACACAAGCAGGCTAGTTTTTTGTTAGTATCATGTTAAATTTAACAAAAATTGTATGTAACAACTTCACCATTTCATATACAGCTCTATTCTTTGTGTGTATAGCAAAATGTCCATGTCCATGTTGTTCATTAACTTCATAGCAAAAATGATGTTAAGTTTTTAAAAGGAGGAAAGAATTAATAACATATTAATTATGCTGAATGTTGGGTGATACCCATGTTAGCACTTGGTTAGGTCTGACAGCAGGGAGGGTTCAAGGGATGGGAGTGAAGAAATGTGTTCTGTTTTGGACTTGCTGTATCACTTAACAGTGCTTTTCCCACCCTTTTATGAATTATTCATATTTGTAGGTCCTTAGGGTACAGTAAAACACTGAATTACATTCATATGCCCCAAATTGGTCAGCCACTGCCCCAATGTTGGCCACACTGTTTGTTTATAACTTTCTGCTATTACAAATAGTGTTGCTATGCATATTTTTCCTTTTACAGACAAGTTTCTTCTTGTCAGCCCCCTCGAGTTGCCTAAAAATGGGATTTCTGGATCAAAAGAGATGAAAAGTTTTTTAACTGTTCTTGCAAAATTCCAAACTGTTTTCTAAAAAGAACTGAAAAAAGGGAAAGGACCTATTTGTACAAAATTATGAATAGCAGCAGTTTTTTGTGGTAGCAAAGTACCGGAAATTGAGGAACTGCCCATCAACTGGGGAATGGTTGGACAAATTGTGGTATATGATTGTAGTGGAATATTTGTTGTAAGAAATGATGAACAGGTTGATTTCAGAAAAAATTTGAAAAGACTTATATGAACTGATGCAAAGTGAAGTGAGCAGAACCAGTATACAGAAACTGCAATACTGTACAATGATCAACTGTGAATGACAGCTACTTTCAGTAATATGATGATCTGAAACAATTCCAAAGGACTCAAGAGGACAAAATGCTGTCCACCTCCAAAGAAAGAACTGATGGAGTCTGAATGCAGATAGAATAATTTGTCTGCATCTTCTTTCACAATTGATTAATATGGTAATATGGTAATATAATTGAACATGTGTAAGCTGTATCAAACTGCTTACTGACTCAGAGTGGGAAGGTGATGAAGGGACAGAGAGAACTTGGAACTAAAAAAAAATTTTTAAATGAATGTTAAGTGGGGCATCTATAGAGTACAGGCCGTGTAGTCAGGAGGACCTGAGTTCAAATAGGGCCTCAGACACTTACTAGCTGTGTGACCTTGGGCAAGTAAGTCACTTAACCCCAAATGCCTCCCCTGTCGTCATCCCCATACTCCACCACAAAAGAATATTAAAAATTGTCTTTATATGTAAATGGGTACAAAGTAAAATATTATTTCAAATAAGTACAAGCAACTGGATCAATTTAGAGTTCCACATGTATGGGAAGCCTTTCTTGATACTTCAAGTTATTAGTGACCTTTTCAAGTTCTTTTGTATTTCTTTACTCACCTTCAATTAAAAAACAAAACAAAACATTATTTCCTTAAATATTCTTGAACTTTTTGTTCTTCCACATTGGTTTTATTTTTGTCTCATTCTATTAAAAATATTTTTTGGTTATCTGTTCAGTACACCATTAAAATATACAGATTGATTTAAGTTATCTAACCAATTTAACATAGTGATACGATATAACCAATTTTAAAAATAATTTAGCTGTCCCTTCATATTTCTATGTAGCTGTCATTAACTAAACCTGTTAGTACTTTAACATCCAGATAGTTAATGTATTTTGTTATTTTAAATGCTATTTATTTTTTCTTTGATGTTTCTATTCCTATTATGCAGAAATAATAAACATATTTGTGGATTTATTTTGATGATGTGATTAATTATCTCTATTTTTGGTAATTATCTAGCATTATTAATTTTGGTAATTATCTAGTTAAGTAAATCATACCAACAAAGAGAAATAATTTTGCTCCCTCTTAGCCAATACTGATTCCCTTAATTTCTTTTTCTTATCTAATTGCTATAGCTAACATGTGTAAATACTATGGCAAATAATAATGGTAACAGTGGGGTATCTGTGCTTGACTCCTAATCATACTGGGAAAGCTTCCAAGGTTTCTCCATTACAAACAATACTGGTTCTTTAAAATGATCATCTCAAAGAAAGTTTCTTTCACCTCTATGCTTTAATGTGTTTTTACCATAAATGAATGCTTTATCAAAGGGTCTCTCCATCTCTATGCCTGTTGGCATTTTTACCATAAATGAATACTTTAGGCAAAGTCTGTTCTAAAATCATTAGCAGAATATTACACAAAATTATTATTTTTCTCTTTTTCTTTTGGGAGGGGGGAAGGCAGGAGGGCAACTGGGGTTAAGTGACTTGCCCAATAAGGTGTCTGAGGCAGAATCTGAACTCAGATCCTCTTGATTCCAGGGCCTGTGCTCTATTCACTGTATCACCTAGCTGCCCCCAGAATATTAAGGGTTATTTTTATTCCCTTCCTGGCTCTGCTTTTGACTTTTTGGACTTTGCCATTATGATATCTCAGATTTCAGTCTCACCCTGCAATTTTTCTAGAATCTACAGCCTCCTCACCCCCATTAAATTTCTTTGTCATGCCAGGCCCCTTCTCAATCTTCCAGAGACCAGCCTTCAATCCCATCCCTACTGTGCTTGCAATGTTTTCCCTTTGGCACCATGCAGTATCTCCCTTTCCTGCTTTTCTGCTCCCTTTTGTGTGTCTTCTAACATTAGAATGGACCTTTAAGGGTAAGGACTGTCTGTCTTTTTGCTTATGTTTGTATCATTGGTGCTTAGTGCAGTACCTGGCATATACTAAATGCTTAGTGAATGCTTGTTGCCTTCCCCATTTATTTACTTGCATGGCTTTGTGCTTCTTTTTGTTATTAATATGCCGTTGGCTGCTCAGATTTTTCCAGTCATATTGAACTCTTCGTTGCCTGTTTTGGGATTTTCTTGGCAAAAGTACTGAAGTCGTTTACCATTTCCTTCTCTAGCTCATTTTTACAGATGAGAAAACTGAGGCAAACGGAGATAAGTGACTTACCCAGAATCACACATGATAAGTGTCTGAGGCCAGATTTGAAATCTGGAAGATAACTCTTCCTGACTCCAGGCCTGGTGATCTACCTACTATGCCACTTAGTTGCCCATTATTATGCTAGATATTGTTTCCCTAATTCTGAACTATCCTTGTTTTCTCTTGACCAGAATTTTAGGATTTTGTGTCCATGTTTATTAGTGATAGAGATCTATACTTTTCTTTCCCTGCTTTTATGCTTGCTTGGTTTGGGAATCAAGACATGTTTGTTTCACAGAAATAGTTTGGTAGAGTAAAAGAATGGGCATGCCAAGGCACACCTGAGATTTCCTGTTCTGGAGGGATGAAAAAAAAATTAATTCTAATATCTAGGAAGCAAATAGTACTACTACTCAAAGAACAACAACAACAGTGGAATCGCTAAAAATCCTATTTGTCTACTTCTCACACAGGTTCTAGTACTACCACAACAACTACTCCAGATGCTTTCCTTAAGCTCCCAATCTTCTGTCCTAATGTCAGCTCTCTCCTTCCCAACTCTTGGCAGATGACCCTAACTTTACATGTACACAAGTCTTTTTTTTTAATCCTCATTCTTGAACCCTGAAATATTTTAACCATCATTACCACTCCCTTTCTTCTTGAAACTCTTCCCTTTCATTCCAGACTTTGGAATGTCTGGAATAAATCTGCAGTAATCTGGAAATGTCTGCAGTAGATCTATTCCATTTTAGTCCTAATGTAGCTCAAAGATAACTGGTCAATGTTTTCTCTATCTCCCGTGTCTGTGCTTTTGTCTGGTGATCCCACATGCCCAGAATCCTCTTTTTCCTCACTGATACTGTTTAGATTCCAGGGCTTCCTTAAAGACTTAGATCCAAACCTACCTTAAGCAGGAGGCCTTTTCAATCCCCCCAGCTGCTTACACCTCCCCTTTCAGATTACTTTTCATATACTCTGCATATAACTTATATATACTTAGTTATTTACATACTGTCTCCCTCATTAGAATGTTTACTCCTTGAAGAAAAGCTCTGTATTTTACCTTTGTTTTTATGTCCTCTCCTGGCTCCATGCCTGACTCTCCAGGCTTTCCTACCTCTCCATCAACAGCCTTTTCACCCTGGAGATGTCTTTGCCTTGTGATTCCCTCCTTTGATTAATTAATTAGTTCCTGCCTGGGACCACCATTTTAGGAAGTCTCCAGTCCATCCATGCTCACTCCTTTCCTGGCTCCACTGCTGATTTTCTCATCCATGTGTCCCTGCATAGGTACATTTTCCCTTCCCTAATCTTCAATCTCTCTTTTATACACTGTCTCCTCCCATTAAAATGTAAGCTCCTTCAAAATAGGGACTATCTTTTTTGCTTAGATTTGTATTCATTCACAGCACTTACCAGAGTACTTGGCACATAGTGCAATTAATGACTGTTGGTTGACTGTATCTTATCCCTTATAAAATCAAGGGAAATATTAAGTATATTACCCATTTTCAATAAATGCAAATGACAGAACTATAAGGCCAGGAGAAAGCAGAGAAGTTTTGAAAACTGAATTTAAATTGAAGATGAGAAGGTGAAATTTTAACTTAGCTTTTACAGCTGTTTTATTAAAAGGATATCATGCGGAGGTGGCTAGGTGGCACAGTGAGTAGAGCGTCGGCCCCGGAGTCAGAAGGACCTGAGTTCAGATCCGGCCTCAGACACTTAACACACACACAAATAAAAACCTAGCCGTGTGACCTTGGGCAAGTTACTTAAACCCAACTGCCCTCCAAAAAAAAAAAAAAGGATATCATGGAATAAGAATCATGAATCATGGAGTAAGAGTTGGAAAGGACCTGACAGGCCATCTAATCCAAATTCTTGCTCAATGATGGCAGTTCTGAGGAGTACATATTCATCTAGCCTCTGTTTAATTACTATTAGTGACAGGATGTTGACTACCTTACAATTCATTCCATTTTCCTGACAGCTCTAGATGTTCGAAAGTTCTTAAGAAACATCAAATTGAAACCTACCCCCCTATAACCACCAAACACTGGTCCTAGGTTCTATCTTCTTTAATTAGGGGGAAAAAAAAACACTAAGCAGAATAAGATGTTGAGTATAATCAAATTCTCCCCGCAAAAGTAACATAATAAAGAAAAGTAAGTTGTAGGGAGATGTTGACCATAGATGCTTTAAGATGTATCAAACAAGATGGGTGTGGTGAAGCAAACTTCTAATCTCTGCCACTAAAGAGGCTATATAAGACTATATAAGCCATTGGCTAAAGCATGGCCATATAGGGTGTCTGTACTAGAGTAGGTCAAAGCTTCCATGACAATCAGTAGGGGAATCAGGTTTATGAGTGGTTGCTGGACTTCTAGACTACCTAGAGATAGAAAGAAGAGCACCCCCACACTTGCCCCGCCAATCTAAGATCCATCTAATTTCCTAGTGACTACATATGTTAGATTTTTGAAAATCTACTTCATTTCTTTTCTGCTTTGAGTATTTGATCAGGTGAACCAGACAATAAGGAAGATAGTATGAATTTCTATACCCACATATGCACAATCCATTAAAAAATCAAGTGACAACTCAGCCTTCACCATGGGAACATTCGTCACCTATACCTTATCCTAGAGGGATTTGGGTTAAATGAAATTTGTTGCAAGTTTATAATTAGTTTTTTTAGCATAGACAGCCAATGATGGTATCTTCCCCAGGAGAGACACCAGCCTGAGTGGTTTTTAGAATTTAAGCCCTGATCAGAGGTACATGCTTGACTCCCCAAATGCTAGAGCCATACAAGCAACACCTGCGTTCCAAAGATGCCATAAGGGATTGTCAGAAAAGAAGATCCATCAACCTAACTTTCCCTAGAGAAACCACCCAGGGTTAAAGCTGAATGCATAGTCCCATGTCAAAAAATAAAATCATGTCTGCCAAATTAGCACCAGCTAATAATGGTTTACTTAAGGCTTTTGTCTTTCTAAAACTTTAAACTACTAGGTAACTAAATATTGGAATAATTCTAACTTTCTGAAAATTGTTTCATTTTTTAAAAGACATTTTTTTTTAAAAATTGGAGACTGACCATATAAATGGATGCATATTAACATAATGGAAAACACAACACAAGCAATAATGGAGCCTATGCATACAGATTGAATTATATACGAAATCAGGACAACAGTGGAGGGGGAGGGAGAGGTAAGGAGGAGGAAAAAAGGAAAGAAACGCCACCCAAAATGGTAGAATTGCTTAGAAGGAAATGCAGACAAAAGTGTTTTATCTGCTTATTTGTTAATTCTTTTGGTAGAGCTCTGTAGGGGTAGGGGTTGGGAAGGGTGCTGCTTCCTATCTAATATGTTTGCTTCTTTTTGCAGTTTTTAAGTTTACTATTACTTTTTTTAAGTCAGGAAAAGTAAAAACACAAAACAATGAAATTTTATGAAGGATAAATAACAACAAAGCAGGACATATCTGTATGCTGTTGACTGCTGATAAACCAACACTTTGGGCAATATCACATGAATTGTTAATTGGCTCATACTCCTAAAATTTTGGAAGAGACCACCTTAAATATTTTTTATTCTGAACTTCAACATTTAATAAAATGGAATTTCTAAATACATAATAAAAAAGAAAAATACAGGTGAAATTGTGGATCTGAAGTATGTATGGCTTGCATTTCGATTAAAATATATAATAAATTGTACTTGTAAGTTTCAAAACTGTCTTACTTATCTGTGATTCTTACTGTACATATATTTTTTTTAAAAGATAGGTCAATAAGGGGTGGCTAGGTGGCACAGTGAGTAGAGTGCCGGCCCTGGAGTCAGAAGGACCTGAGTTCGGATCCGACCTCAGACACTTAACACACACACAAACAAAAACCTAGCCGTGAGACCTTGGCCAAGTTACTTAATCACAATTGCCCTCCAAAAAGCAAAAAAAAAAAAGGGGGGGGGGGCAGGCATGAAAAGACCAAAAGGAAAGCCTCCAGGCCTGTCAATCAATCATTAAGCATTTATTAAGTGTCTATTATTTGTGCTTGGAGTTGGGGTAAAAAAGGAAAAAACAATCCCTCACTGTAAGGAACTTATATTCTAAGGTAAGAAACAAGGGTCAAAGTTCAGGTAGTAGTCACATGGATAAGATCAAGAATATATCCAATTTATCCCTACTGAAGTACATGTCAGATGATACTGTCTGGTCTATTACATTTACCACCAGCACCATAAATGTATGTCCTGTTTTAAGAAAAGAATGGCAGCTGCATGTGGAGGCCTGGTCAACCTCAAAGGCCATTCTCAGGTCTATCACTGCAGGGCTGGGATCTGATGGAGCAGGGTAAGAGACAAATGCAGGGCCTGTGGCAGTGGCAGCAGCTACTCCTGGGACTATCAACCCACAGCCTGAAAATTTAAAAAGCCCCTATCTGAACTTCCAGGGATCAGGATGGCAGAGTGAACCCCAGCTGCTACAATCCCCGCCTCGGACTCTGAAAACACAGTAATTATTGCCCCAGAGAAAAATTTTAAACAGTAAAGGCTTGGGAACCCTACAGGAAGGGTGTGGCTAAGGCCCTGCATCAAAATGGGTAAAAAAAAAGACTTCTAAGACAAAGACTCTAAAATCCTATTATTGTGAGAGGGAGGAACCAAATTCAGAAGGAGACAGTATTGACTCTACACTCACAGCTGAAGCCTCAACAGAGAATATGAACTGTTCTCAAGCACAGAAAGCATTCTTAGATGAGCTCAAACAGAACTTTGAAAACCAAATTAGAGAGGTAGAAGATAAAATCAATAATTCTTTTAAAATCAAAATTGCAAAATTATAAAAACATTACAAAGAAGAAAACAGTTCCTTAAAAAGAAAATGTGTGATATGGAAAAGGAGCTTTAAAAACAGGAAAATAATTCACTAAAAATTAGAATCAACAAAACTGAAGTACCAAGAATCAGTCAAAGAAAAGATCAAGAATGAAAAATCAGAAAAAGAGGTAAAATATTTCAATGGAAAAAGAAAAAATGGCATTAAAATATAAATAAATGGAGAAAAGAGATAAATCAGAAAATATATAAACATAAAAAGATTAGCTAGGCCACACACACTAAGAATCTATAAGCATGGCTAAAGAGTCAATGATGCTAAAGAAACTTTTGTATTCTGTTGTGACAGAATACCAAGATTAGTGGGCAAAGAAAACCTAATAGATGAAAATAATTTGATTATAGAAAAGCATGTGATAGTTCCTCCTGACATCTTCCTTGCAAAATTAATTAAAACTGGCTAGGATATATGAGTCACATGAATTGAAAACTGGCCTCAAGACTGCAAAGAGTGATTATAAACTACCTTAAATCACTTTGAAAAAAGATGTCTTGTAAAATACCACAGTTGAAGTGTTAGACTGAGTATAACTTAGCATTTCTGTTATCATTAGGAAAAGTTAAGAGTAAGTTAATTAAATGCTTAGAAGACAATAAATCTGTGAAAAACATGTGGGCCCCTACAAAAAAAAAAAGACAAAGAACACATCTAAAAGAACTTTTCAGAAATGAAGTTCTCCCCATTTATTGTGAACAACTAAAAAGTAATTTTTACTTGATAACCTCAAAACTACAATATGTAGCATTGCTGTAGAACCTTCCAGAAGCAGGCAAACCATGAACTAGAAGTCCTTTGAGCATTTTATGTACACAATCTGCAAACAGTTACTAAGTGAAAAACATTACTAAAGGTGTGGCATGTTGGTAATTACAATACCATCTAACCAGCAGGTTTTTTTTTTTAAAGCAATTGGGGTTAAGTAACTTGCTCAAGGTTACATGGCTAGTCATTATTTATTCGTGGGTGCTCATTTTCTGAGGCCGGATCTGATCTCGGGTCATCCAAACTCCGAGGCCGGCACTCTTACTCACTGCTCCACCTAGCCGCCCCTTTAGGGCAATTGGGGTTAAGTAACTTGCCCAAGGTTACACGGCTAGGTTTTTGTTTGTGTGGGTTAAGTGTCGGAGGCCGGCTCCGAACTCAGGTCCTTCTGATTCCAGGGCCGGCGCTCTATTCACTGCGCCACCTAGCCGCCCCTAACCAGCAGGTTTTAAAGAAATATCTGTGGAATGAAAGGTATATGTCAGGTGAAAAGGAAGCATTTCAAGTGAGCATCAGCCTCCTGAATCTTAAAGAGTAATTCTGATAGTACAGGTGGGAAATCCCAGTCTTCTAGCTGTTTGGTAATTTTTGGGACGTGTGTATGTTTCACTTATGAGAGGCAGCCTAAAAGAGCAAGCAAAAAGTCAGGAAGAAGCAGATTTTAGTTTTGACTCTGACACACATTAGCTATGTGGCCCCAGCCCAGTCATTTAACTTTTTCCTATCTTTGCCAGTGGTCTCCAAATTTTTCTGATCCCATGGCCATAGTGGTTTAAAAAAAAAAATGAACATACCTCCTTCTTCCTAAAGTATATATTTAATTATTAATTTATATAAGCAACTAGAGGAGCAGTATAGAGAGTACCGGACCCAGTCAGGGAGATCTGAGTTCAAATTTGGCTTCAGACACTTACTAGCTGGGTAGCTTGACCTTGGACAAGTTACCAATTCAATAGACTCCAGTGTTTTTTTCTTGCCCCAGGATCAAATACAAACTCCTCAGTCTGGCATTTAATGCCCTTCACAATCTAGTCTCAGCCTATCTGTCCAGGCTTACTACATGCATCACCCACTTTCACTTACTCTGGGTACGGACAGCCTGGCTTTTATGCTGCTCCTCACACATGACATTCTATCTGTCTTCTCTTTTCTTTGTACAGGCTGGACCCCCCGGAATATACTTCCTCACTACTTTTACCTCTTAGAACTTTTAGTTTCCTTCAAAGTTCTGCCTAAACACTATCCTTCACATGAATTTTTTTCTTCACCCCACCCCACCGGCAGTGCTCAACTTTTACTTATCTTATAGCTATCACATTTTGTGTATATATTTGAATCCCCAGCATCTAGCATAGTTCCTGGCACACAGTAAGTGCTTAATAAATGCTTTTTGTGGTTCAATTATTACATCCTAGCTAAGAATGGGAATGGTAGTAGTGTTTTATCACTGCAGATTGTATATAAGGGGCTTCAGAAGAAAAAGGAAGACTGGGGAAGTTAAGAAGGGATATAGAAAATAGTTTATGAGAATGGGATCTAAATTTCAGTACCACAGCTTAAAACCCAAGAACGATATATTTTAAGACAGAAGTACATTTAATAAGAGCTAATAAAACATATTTGCCTGGAGTCTCAAGAATCTGATCAACAAGGCTTTAAAAAGAGAATACAGAGAGAAAGAGAAAACTGAATGCATGTATTTTCTAAGCCAGATACCACAAAGAGTAGCAGGTACAACACAGGAAGATTATCAGGAGAAAAAATAAGTAACTCACAAGACATAATAACAAGTAAGGCATTTGTAAGCAAGATACAATTTGTATCTGTATACAAATTGTAGATAGTATAAGTAATAAATAAGGTGAACTAGAGATTTCAAGGCAAAGAGGAAAATGGGACCTCACTGACCATCAGTGAAGCTTTAGAAGAATGAAACACATCTATGGAAGGGCAAATCTTATTTAAAAAAAAAAAAGAAGAGAAAAAAGGGTGTGTGTGTGTGCATATTTTGGTGGGTAATAGTGAAACATGATAAGGAATTATCATTTGCACTGGAAAAACAAAATATACAAAAAATCCAAGCAGGTGAACTATCAGACTATGAAGTCAGCCTATCACAAAATACCTTAAACAAAGGGCTATAACTGGACAATGAGCTGGGTGCAGAACTGGGTAAGAGATTAGATTGGAATGCACTTTTTAAATGATACTATGCTTTCTTTCAATGATTACAAACTTCTCACTATAATAAAGAGCAATCCCTCTAATATCAATATTGTGCTAGTGATACTGAATAGCTGCAAATTATGGACTATCACCATTTTAGAAGAAGTCAAAATTACAAAAAATTTTGAGGATAATGAAAAGACATGGTGCATTTTTAGCCTTATTTTATATAAGTAAATAAAAGTGTTTAATAAGTGCTTACTATGTACCAAGCATTGTGTCAAGTGCTTAAAACACAAACAGAAAAAGTGAGATAGTCCCTGCTCTCATCTCCAGGAGCTTACATTTTAATTGGGGGAGACAACACAAAAGAAAGCATGGCTGTAAAATGGATGGAAAGGCCTGTAAGTGCTAAGGGTGCAGAGGCCAGGCTGATAGCAAGGAGCAGGGGTCCACTGGTTGCCTCAGCAGGTGAGAGGAGAGTACTTGGGAGTCCTGAGAGCATAAAAGCTGGGCAGATGGTAAAGCCTGGATGACCTTAGGGACTCTGTGGCTGCCCAGCTGGAAAGGCCTGGTGGTCTTCCATTTCACCAGAAGGAACAGAGCTGGTAACTCCTATCTCATCTAGACATGAGGAGGCAATTGGACCAGATGGGGTCTGTGAAGCCTGGGGACAGAAGAAGGGAGGAAAAAGAAATAAGGGATGGGCCTCTGGTGGTGGTAGTGACAAAGGGTCACTTTATACTTTACACATTCTGTATTTCAGTCAAATGGCACTATAAAGTCAATCATCTCTCCTACTTTTATGTATTCACAGAGGCTGCTTCCATGACTAGAATGTGCTTCCTCCTCATTTCCACCTGCTAAAATGTTCCTTCCCCTTCAAGTAAGGGTGCCGCCTCAGGTGACGCCTCAACAAGGGGGTCTTCCTCAAGGCCCCCAGCTCACAGTGCACCCTCAACCCTCAAACATTTTAGAAGCACATTCAGTAATCTTTCCTTTGTTCTTATCATATTATACCTTGCACATGTTGTTCCTCATACCCCCCCTCTAGATCATTGAGATCAAAGGCAATGTTATTTTTCTTTTTTCTAGCCCCCTGCAGCTCCTTGAATATAATAAGTGGGTACTTAATAACTATTTGTCGAACTGAATTTGTTAAACAGGCTGCAGTCTGTTACCAATGATGATGCACTTGTTTTTAAAAAGTGGCAATTAAGGATATTATTAAGGATATGCATGATTAGGAATTGCGGCAGCTAGATAGATGATGGTACAGTCGACAGAGTGCCAGGCCTGGAAGTCAAGAAGATTCATCTTCCTGAGTTCAAATCTAGTCTCAGACACTTGCCAGCTGCTGCCCTGGGGAAGTCACTTAACCCTGTTTGCCTCAGTTTCCTTATCTGTAAAATGAGCTGGAGAATGAAATGGCAAACTACTCCACTATTTTTGCCAAGAAAACCCCACATGGGGTCAAGAAGGGTCAGACACAAATGTAACAACTGAATAATAACAATAAAATAATTAGAAAAGAAAGCAGTCGTGTAAAAACAACAAAACACAACATGTACGGCTTGAGTGATACTGATCTCCATAAGACTGTTTTTAAAGGAAGTAGGGAAAGACATGAATAAACATTGTGACATACATTGGTGTAGAGAGCAGTTATAGCAAAAGATCCACTAAAGAGTTAAAGTGACTCAGATACATCTCAAAAGAGGTATTTTCTAAAGTGGTGTAGTAGAAAGAACAATGGTGCTGGAATAAGTGAATCTGGGTTGAAATACCTTCTCTGACCTAAGTGTCCTTGGAAAAGTAAACTTTCCTGGGCCCCAATTTCCTCAATTCTAAAATAAATGAATTATACTAGAAGGCCTCTGAGGTCTCTTTTAGATCTAGAACTATGATTTTGTATGAATTTCTGCTACACAATATGTGAGTGGAAAGTGCTGGATTATACCACTGACACCTGTGTGACTGTGGGCAAGAAATTTTACCTCAATGGTCTATGAGGCATTTGAAAAATGAAGGGATCAGGTGAGATGACCTCCAAGGTCCCTTCTGGTTACACTTCTATGATCTTTCCTACTTTGCCTTACAAAGTAGGATTTGATTTGATTCTCAGATGTTAACTGTGCAAAGTATTGGCCCTCATCTTTAAAGAGAAAGGCACAGGATGTGAGGTGAATATAAAAAACCCTTAGGTCCCTCTCTTTCTTTCCTTCCTCAATGATTTCAGTACCTGGCTCACAAATTTCTTCTCTTTCCCAACCCCTGCCTTCATGCTAAGGGACTTCAACATATTTACTGACTCTCCCTCAAATACCCTGACCATTCAGTTCCTCAACCTACTTACTCACTTGTCATGACCTTCCTCTCTACCTCAATTCAACCACATATGAATATGGTCATGCTTGTGACCCTGCCACCACCCACAAATGTACCACCTCTACATTTAAGAATTCCTAAATCCCCTTATCTGACCATAACCTATTGGCTTTTCACCTGATCCTCTCCCTTCCCTTACAAAACCCGACTTTTCATTGGCACCATGATATCCAATCCCTTGATCCTTCAATTCTCTCCCAAGCCATTTACCCTTTACTAGCCACTCTCATCTCTTTCCCCCATCTTGACCCCTCAGTGAACTAACTCAACTCTACACTGTCCTCTTTTGAATCCCTAGTCCCCTAATCATATCACTGATCATATCCTGCTAAGCCTCAGTCCTGGATCACTCCCACCATTTGGTGCCTTTGATCCTACACATGTGCTGCTAAATGAAGGTGGAGAAAAATCACACAACCATTCTGACTGGGTCCACTACAAATTTATGTTACATTACCTGAACTGGGTGCTCCCTGCTGCTTGGCAATCCTCTCTTATCAACTCACTATGCCACTCTCCACAGTGGCTCTTCCAAACCTCTTGATCCCTCCTCAAACCTCTCATAAGACACTCTCTCAGCTGAGATCCTTATTTCATATTTTACAGGAAAAAAAATGACACCATTCACTGTGAACTCCCTCTTCTTCCCTCTTCATCTATTACTTAGATGCCTCCTGCAACTCTTTCCTCCTTTATCTTACATGATGAAGTGGTGAGCCTTACTCCTTACCAAGGTTAACCCCTCTACTTGTTCAAGAGACCCTATTCTATCCCATCTCTGCCAACAGATCATCCCCTCTACTATTTCCACTCTTACCAGTCTACAATCCCCCCTGTCTACTGACTCCTCTACTGTCTACAGACATGCCCATGTCTCCCCATCCTCAAAAACCCGACTATCATATGTCTTACCCTCTTAATGAATAGGGGAGGGAGAGAATTTGGAACTGAAAAAAATAAAACAAAATGTAAAATACCCTCACTCCATGCCAAAGTATCTTCTGCCCTTTCTAGATAAACTCCTTGAGAAGGCCGCCTACAACAGGCAACTCTCTCCTCTTTCTTCTCAACTCCTTGTAATACAGCTTCTGATTTGATCGTTCCACTGAAAATGCTCTCTCCCAAGTTATCGGTGATCTTAGTCGCCAAATCCAATGTTCTTTTTTTAGTTGTAATCCTTCTTGGTCTCTCTGCAGTCTTTGATACACTTATCACCCTCTCCTCCTTGATATTCTCTTTCTTCTAGGTTTTTGGGATACTACTCTCCTATGTGACTGCCTCCTCTCAGTCTCATTTGCTGGATCCTCATCTAGATCATGCCCTCTAAGCAAATGGTTCTGTCCTTAATCTTCTCTTTTTCCTCTATACTATTTCATTTGGTGAATTCATCAGCTCCTATGGTTTTTCACTATCACCATCTCTATGTTCAAATATACCTATCCTGCCCCCAATCTCTCTGCTGACCTACAATCTTTTATCTCCAACTGCCTTTCAAACATCTCAAACTAAATGTGCAGTAGACATCTTAAACTCAACTTGTCCAAAACTGAACTCATTATATCTTCATTATATCTTTCTTCTTAAGCCTTCCCTACCTCCTACCTTTCCTATTACTATAAAGGAGTATATTATCCTCCCAGTGCCTCAGGTTTGAAAACTACAAGTCACCCTAGATTCCTTACTATTTCTCACCCCTGACCCCCATATCTAATCTACTGCCAAGGTCTGTTGCTTTCCCCTTTGCAACATCTAATATATTCCCTTCTCTTCTCTGACACTGCCACCACACTAAAGCAGGCCCTCATCACCTCACACTTGTACTGTAATACCCTGCTGGTGGTCTGCCTGCCTCAAGTCTCTCCACTCTTCAATCCATCTTTATTTAGCCACTAAAGTTATTTTCCTAAAAAACAGGTTCAACCATGCCACGGTCCTACTCAATAAACTCTAGTGGCTCCCTATGGTCTCCAGAAGCAAATATAAAATGCTCTGTTGGGTATTCAAAACCCTCGGTAACCTAGCACCCTCCTATCTTTCCAGTCTTCTCAAATCCTTACTCTCTGCCACGTATTTTTAGAGGCAGTGACACTGGCTCCCTAGCTGTTCTGCAAATAAGACGCTCCATCTCTTTGCTCTGAGTATTTCCCCCATGGGCATTTGCTCATGGGCTGTCCCCCATGTCTGGAATGTTCTCCCTCCTCAACTTCACATACTATCTTTCTGGCTTCTTTTAATTTTCCTGGCTTCTTTTAATTTCCAAATAAAATCTCATTCATCTTTTACAGGAAGTCTTTCCCAACATCTCTGAAGTCTAGTGCCTTCCTTCTGTTATTTATTTCCTATGTATCCTATATACATAGCTTGTTTGTATGTTGAGATATATCTATAGCTATACATATATATGTATATGTATATAGCTTGTTTACATGTTACTTCTTCTATAGATTGCAAGCTCGTTGAGGGCAAGGACTATCTTTGGCCTCTTTTTGTATCCTCAGAGTTTAGCACAGTACATGGAACACCTAATAAATGCCTTGATCGAATGAATAGCTTTATAGTAGGTTTCATTTTTGTAAATGGACTTATTTAACAGCGCATAAATACAAAAATGATCGATTATCTTCCAATTACTAAAGGTAAGGCAGGCTATGGATTTCCTAAGCACAAGTTTCAATGCTTTTAAAATGGTAGTTTTATATTCTAGACTTAGAACCAAAATCCTTGTCCACTCCAGGAAAATAGCTCCCCAATCCAACTTTGTCAATGACCCCACCACTCTCTGAATTATTCAAGTTTGAACTCTTAGTGATGGATTAAGTTAAAGCTAATTTTACCTACTATATCTAGTCACCAAATCCAACTAATTATTTTTTAAACTCTCTCATATTCATCCCACTCTCTCCATGGTACCATCCTAGCTCATGATTTTATTTCTGGATTACTATAACAGATTCCTAGAGTCTAGGCCCACCCTATCTAACCCATCCTGCATACTACTGCCAGACTAATGCTCTTTAAACACCACTTTCAATATGCCATTGGTATCTTTTAAAATCTTCAATAGCAAACAGTTTCCAAATTCATTAAATTTAAATTTTTGTGCCAGGCCCTTCATAAGCTAGCCCTACTTATTCAACTCTATTTCCTAATACTCTTCCCACAGGAGGCTAATGAAGCCTAAGCTCTATCTCCTCTAGGCGAGGGAGTCTCCTGACTTTCAAAGAATATGCCATGTTCAATCCCGTCTCCATGCCTTCAACTATTTTACTGTGGCATTCCTTGGCTTCTGGTTTTGTACTGTTAATTTGCTTTTTACTCCTTCTTGCCCCCCACCAAGTCTATAAATTTCTTTAAGCTGGGAGTTAATCTTTGGCATTTTTGCATAGCTACCACAGTGCAGGACAATGCTAAGAATGTGGTAGTTATTCAAGAAGTAGAATTTAAAGATTTCAGAGCTGGAAGTGAATTTATAGACCTAGTCATAGATCAAAGATTTAGAGCTGGAAGGGAAATCAGAGGTTAACTAATCCTTGCCCATTTTTTACAGATGAGGAAACTGTGGTCCAGAAAGGTGATGTGACATGCCCAAGGTTACTCAAGAAGTGACAAAACTGAGATTCAACACAGAATCTGTGACTTCCGCGCTTCTTCCTCTACACCAAAGGCTCCTTTAGTCCAACTCCTCACTTTGTAATGAAGAAACAAGACTGATTAATTGGAGGTTAAAGAAAAAAGCCAAAAGAAAGAGCAGTAGAACCCTGGAGAGTCTAAGGACTAGTCCATAATTATGGCTATTGGGTATTCACACAGGCACCAATAACATCTGATGTTACCTTTTGATTATGGTCCCTAAAGGGGACAGGCATTATGACCTGCAATCATACAAGGCCAATTCTTCTTTTCCTATATTATTTTGAGTCGCCTGGCTTAAAACTGAGGGATGAAGTAGAAAATGAATAGCTTTATCTAGAAGAAATAAAACCAAGTACAAGTATATCTAATACATCAACATTTATTTCTGTTTTTAATCCTTAGTCTTGTCCCCACTGTACAGCCTCCAATCACCCATGAAATACAAGTGATGGGGCTCTCCTGGACTCGACACTTAAGAGGAAGGAACATTTATCTACCTTCAATTCATGGGAAACTAATCTCCTTCCCATTCCTGTGATTAGAGGCAAGCTTGATGCTACAGAAAAGGCCTGGATAGAAGCTTTAAAAATAAATAAATAAAACTAGCCGTCTGCTCTAGGAATACAGGGAAGACTGGCATTAATAAGGGAAAGTGATCCACCCAAACAAAGCTGGTCTGAAGGAAGAACAAATCCCACAAGCTGGCCAAGCATTATTGCCAGGGAGAGAGCACCCTTGTTAAAAATGTATATTTTAATTTTCTGTATTGCTAAAGGTCCCAATTTGCCCAGGGATCTAGCTAAGCTGCCATTTTCTACTACGACAGAGTCTAATCTTTATTTAATGGATTTAGCATCTATCTTCACTAGAGTGGTCTCTGAGGAAGAGGGGAGGGGAGAATGAAGGGGCAGAGAAGAGAGGATCAGCTCCCCCCATCCCCCTTTCATCCATCCGGCACTCATGTTTGTGTTCAAAATTCAATTACCTCCTTATTGATACTTCACAGAGATATTTAAGCTGCAAACATGAAGCCCTGATTTCCCAGGGGGCCGTGCCCCTCTCTATTTCACTGCTCTGCTTCCCCCAGGGTGAATTCCTGAGGCGTCCATATTAATAGGTAATCAGTCACAATTCATTTATTAAACAGCTAGCAAGGTTTATCAGCCTGCCCTGATTAGCCCGAAGAAGCCACTGAATTCCTAATTTATTTATGGAAATTTAAGTGTCTTTTTGAATTCCATTCAGGAGCATCAGGAAAGGCAGCAGCAGCAAGAAAGCTTTCAGGGACAGAACAGGCTTGTTTGCCACTTGAAGGCCAGGAACCAGGGAAATACACTGCTGAGATCCTTCCTCCAGCCACTGGATTTGGAGCAACATAATCCCCAGGATTAGTACTCATTGATTGCTTTCTGTTTACATAAAAGAGTTTGAAATGTTGTCATGAGGCAGGTATTACTACTCATTTGAACAAAAATCAATCTCAGGGATGCTGTCTTTTGATTGGCAGAAAAGTGGTCCTTAATGGAGTAGAACTGAGAACCTTAGTGTGTTAAAAGACAATAATTCTTAGTAGAACGAACACCAATGGTATAGTGGAACAAGAAGCAAAATTATTTAAACAATTGCTTCTCAAACGAAAGTGTCAGAATAGCAACTGGACACCATTTTAAATCTTCAGACTGTTATGGACTAGCTATGCCTTCTAATTTCAATGGTTCCATTCAATTAACAATTCACCATGAAGGTCCCAGAAACAAACCCTTGTTGATTAAAAGGCCAATACTGATTAAATAAACGCCCTTGAGGGTAACGTTAAAACCCAAGCTAACTATCCCAATAGGCACAATGAGTAAAAAACATGTTTTAGGGACACAGGTAGACCATAAAACCTGGAAGCATGATTCTGGCAGTAATTAGGAGTAAATTCTTCTGAGAGAAGAGAAAATATACAACCCATAAAGAACGTAGCCAATATGTAAATGCTATATGGAGAAGAAAGTCAATTTCTAATCACAGTTTTGTAGATTATATTCTTGGCCAATTTCTCTTTATAAATTCCAGACTATCTTTTCCTTGCCAGTTAGTGAGATGCTGGACCACCTCTTTTCATTAACCAGTGTATGCTGAGAATGTGAACTAACTTTATTATTAGGCTAAGAAAAAGCATAATTAGGAAGAGAAGTCTTCTGTGTTAGAAAAAACAAATCAAAGAATGAATTCCCCAAGTCAAATATAAGTAGCTTTAAATAATCTACTGGTTTTTGGATTATTTATGTAACTGCTTCCCTCCATTAGCAAGAACAGGCAAGAATGATTTTATATCGTCTAGCTAAAAACCTGACATAGAAGCTAATGTTAAGATCTAGAGGGGGGAAAAATTAGAAAATTAATAAGTTAAAAGTCTTGGTAATAATTCCTTTATGAAACATAATTATGTTAGCCTAAGGCTGCTCCTGGCCTTGATTTTCAAACATCAACAGGTGTCTTCTCTAAAAAGTACTATTTGTTATGAGAGATGGGATGTGGGGGTAGGGGGGTGGGGAGAAGATACTTGGGATATCTACAATGATATAAGAAGATATCAATACAAACTTTTTTTTTAGATCAACTGGCAAAAAAAAAAAATCAATTGACAAAGTATAAGTCTCCTGGCACCAAAATGCAAGATGCATAAAATGCTAACTGCACATGGAATTATAAGCATGTTACCATTCCCTAATAGACCTTAATGACCAAAGGTAAAAGATCTGTTATTAAAGCAAATAAGTAAATCAATGCCTACGACAGAAGTACAAACACAAACATAAACGCCAACACTAACTACTGGATTTGCTGTTCTTCTACATTAAGAAAACAGGAAAAAGAGTATCAAGAGTCTCCGGTGGAGGCTCACTTCTTGCCTAGCAGGGGATGCTCTTTGAATCTTTTAGGTCAAAGTCCCTTACAAGTAAAATGTCTGCACCACAAAGTTTTCCAGTCCCCAAATAATGGCCCACTGACTATGCAGTCAGGGAACCTATTCATTTAAAAAACAGTTCTGGATAATCCAGAAACTGTTTTGTTTAAAGAAGTGCTAGTAAGCACAATGACCACCAGCACCACAAGTGCTTCAATGTTGAATGCTAAACTGTCTTGGGCACATCACAGCCTCTTGTCATAGACCACTAACATTTAGCAGGTCACAAACTAAAAATTACCATAATCCAAAAGTCAAGTATTTTTCCAAGGCTCTGGTGAATGGCAATACATTTAATACAGAAATAGGCATCATCAAAATCACAGCAGACCTTGAGAGGCACCATGGGATGTACTGTGAATCATGTGCTAGACTCTGAGTCCCAAATTCAAATCCCACACTAGCCATTTACTACTTAACTGTTTCTTCATCTGTAAAGTAGAAAGAATAAAAATCACCACTATTTACTTCTCAGGATCACTAAGAGAGGGGCTCCTTGAAATATCTAAAAAGTGCTACAATAACTATGAACTATTATCATTAGACTAAACATGTCCTAGAAAACACAAGATAAGGCTATGGTAGCTTTCACTTCTCCCACCTGCCCCTTGTATATGTAAATGAACAAACATTAACAAATATTTAATAATGTTAATTAATAAATAAAATTAATAAATGCCTACTATTTGCCACACCCTGTAAGTTAAGTGCTGAATATATAATGACAGGCAAAACCCAGTCTTTGCTCTCAAGCAGCTCAGTCTAATAGTGAAGACAACTCTGCAAACAGCTATCTACAACAAAGAGACATCCAGGATAAATTGGAGCTCTTGTAGTGAGCAGAGAGAAGGCACTGAAATGAAGAGGGATGGGAAAGGCTTCCTGTAGAAGAGAGATTTTATTTGGGACTTTAAGTAAGCCAGGGAAGCTAGAGGTGGAGATGAGGAGGGAGAGCATTCCAGGCACAAGGAACTTATATCTACTGGGGATGAACTACTGCACATCTCCCCTCCCCTGCATGAATCGATGAAACCATGAAGCATGTGGGGTTACCCAAGATGAACAAGTCACAGTGGAGAGTTTTGAAAAAAGGTGATCCACTGGAGAAGAAAATCCCATGCACGGATAGCTCCCAGTATCTTTGCTAAGGAAAGCCCATAGAAAGTATATGGTCCAGGGAGTCACAAAGAGTTGGATACAACTGATGGACTGAAAACAACTGCCTATTTCCACTGCTATATTGCCCTATATGTGTCCCTTTGCCTCTCAAATGATGCACCAGGACTTATAAATTTTTTGAATCTTTATTCATTAATGGTATAGGCTTATACCTAAATTTTTTTTAAACTTTTTTTTTTGCTTTTTGGAGGGCAATTGGGGCCAAGCGACTTGCCCCACTAGTTACACGGCTAGTTTTTGTGTTAGGTGTCTGAGGCCAGATTTGAACTCAGGTCCTCCAGGGCTGGGGCTCTATACATTGCGCTACCTAGATGCCCCCCTTTTTAAACTTTATTTTTTGGCTTAGATATTAGAAGTATATTTGTCTCATAAGAGTTTGGTAGGATGTTTTCTTTCTCAATTTTTGAAAATAACATGTGTAGCAGAGGTATTAATGGTTCTTTAAAATTCTAACAGAATCCTGAAAATCCATCTGGGGTAGATTTGTTTTTTCCCATCTTTGGTAATTCCTTTATAGTTAGCTAAATTTTCTTTTTTGAAATTGGATTCTTTACAATCTCTATTTCATATTTTGTTAATTTGGATGTTTTACATTTGTATAATCTTCTATTTCTTTTAAATTCTGTTTTGCTCACATATAACTCTGTCTATAGTAGGTTCTGACCTAAGAATTATTTTTACTTCTCTGCTGTGAGTTCACGTTGTTGTTGTTTTTTTCTATTTAGTTAATTTGATTTTTAATTGGGTTAAGTAAAGGCTTATCAATTTTGTTAGTCTCAAAGAATCAGTTTTTAGCAATGTTAATGCTAAAGTCTTTTTGTTTTCCAACTTATTTATTTCTCCTCAAATTTTCAAGATTTCTTCTTTGGGATTATTTGCTTATTTTCTAAATTCAATATTCAATTTATTAATTCTCTCTTTTCCTATTTCATTAATATATATTCCCACACAGATAACTCTTAGACCACAGTGATGTCTCCCTTCTCTAAATGCCATCAAACTTCCTGGCATTACTGTTACTACTACTTCCACCACCACCACCACCATCTAGCATTTATATAGCACTTAAAAGTTTACAAAGAGCTTTACAAATATCATCTCATTTAAGCCTCTCAACAACCCTAGAAGGTAGATGCTATTAATATCCCCACTTTATGGAAGGAAACTGAGGGTCACAAAGCTACCATGTGTATGAGTCAGGATTTGGACCCATGTCTTCCTGACTCTAGGTCCAAAATTCTCCCCACTGGAGACAGACCTGTACTATCCCGTTTGGCTCTTGTGACAAGCTACCCTATACTGTAGCTTATCTTTTGATATATATATATATATCCCAAAATGGGCCCTAAGTTTCTTGCTGGTAGAAACCATGCCTTGTCCTTCTTTGTAATCCTGATGGACTGTACATAGTAAGAATTTAATAAATGTTAATAATGATGATCTCAAATCCGATGAACTTTTGAGGTATCCTTGGGAACATATCAAAGGTTTTGGTCAAGATGAGATGGGCCTAGCAGAAACTGTTTGGTTCATAACTCCTTGAGGAATGCTCTTTGGAAGAAAGAAAGTAGGAACAAGGGAGCAAGCTGTAAAATGGGTCAGGAGAAAGTCTTAAGACTATTTCCATATTAGCTCATAGATGTAGCTAAGGAATCCCAGCTCTGATGCTTATGGCCCGTGGGACTTCAGGAAAGTTACTTAAAACTCAGTTTCTACATCTGCAAAAGAAGGAAGCACAGAAGCATACCCTTTAATATCTCTTTCGGCTCTAAATCTATGGTCTTATGGTCCTACTGATGCCCAAGGTCTTCCATCTAGTCAACTGAGAATCCCCAATGTCAGACTGCCAAGGCCAAGATAAGTCTAGGTGGACAACAACAATGCATTTGAGGATGTGTTTCTTTGTGCCGCACAAAAATAAAACACAAGAAAACTGAAAGAGAAGAATTGTGGAGCCACAGAAAATAGGCCATAAAATTTTTTTGTCTGACCTTGTGGTTTCATTGATGTAGGAAATTCCAGGTGAGCTAACTCCCTTTACCTATAAAGAGAAAAAACTGTTCTACAACTTTAAAAGTCTGAGAGTCGCCTGGGGCACTGTAGAAAAAGGTTAAATGACTTGCCCAGGCTCATACAGTCTGTGTCAAAAGCAGAACTCGAAACTGAAAAATAGTATGGCAAAAACTAGGCACAGGGGGGCGGCTAGGTGGCGCAGTGAGTACAGTGCCGGCCCTGGAGTCAGAGGGACCTGAGTTTGGATCCAGCCTCAGACACACACAAACAACACCAGCCTCAGACACACACAAACAACAACAACAACAAAAAACCTAGCCGTGTGACATTGGGCAAGTTACTTAACCCCAATTGCCCTCCAAAAAGCAAAAAACCCCCCAAAAACAAAAAATAGACCAACATCTTACATCCTCTATAACAAGATAAAGTCAATGGGGCGGCTAGGTGGCGCAGTGAATAGAGCGCCGGCCCTGGAATCAGAAGGACCTGAGTTCGGAGCCGGCCTCCAACACTTAATCCGCACAAACAAAAACCTAGCCGTGTAACCTTGGGCAAGTTACTTAACCCCAATTGCCCTAAAGGGGCAACTAGGTGGAGCAGTGAGTAAGAGCGCCGGCCTCGGAGTTTGGATGACCCGAGATCAGATCCAGCCTCAGAAAATGAGCACCCACGCATAAATAATGACTAGCCGTGTAACCTTGAGCAAGTTACTTAACCCCAATTGCTTAAAAAAAAAAAAAAAAAAAAAAAAACAAGATAAAGTCAAAATGGGCACATGATTTAGATATAAAGACTGATAATATAAACAAAGTAGGAGAGCAAAAAATAGTTTACCTGTCAGATGGAGAAGGGAATAATTTATGAGAGAAGAGAGGACATTATCTTGATAATATTAAATTTAAAAGGTTTTGCGAAAACAAAGCCAATACAGCCAAGATTAGAAGGGAAGCAGAAAGCTGGGAAACAATTTTTACAGCTAGTGCCTCTGATAAAGAACTCATTTCTAAAATATATTGAGGACTGAATCAAATTTATAAGAATACAAGTCATTTCCCAATTAACAAATGGTCAAAAGATAGGAACAGGAAGTTTTCTGAGGAAGAAATTAAAACCATCTACAGTCACATGAAAAAATGCTCTAAAACACTATTGATTAGAGAAATGCAAATCAAAACGACTTTGAGGGACATCATACCTATCAGACTGGCTAACAGGACAAAATAAGAAAAATGACAAATGCTGGAGAAGATGTGGGAAAATTGGAACACTAATACATTGCTGGTGGAGCTGTGAAATGATCCTGAGAAATTCTGGAGAGCAACTTGGAACTATGCCCAAAGGGCTATAAAAATGTGCATACCCTTTGATCCAGCAATATCATTTCTAGGTCTGTATCCTCAGAAAATCATGAAAATGGGAAAAGGACCCTTATGTACAAAAATATTTATAACAGCTCTTTTTGTGTTGGCAAAGAATTGGAAATTGAGGGGATATCCATCAATTGGGGAATGGCTGAACAAGTTGTGGTATATAAATATAATGGAATACTATTGTTCTATAAGAAATGATGAGCAGGTGGACTTCAGAAAAACCTGGAAAGACTTACATGAGCTGATGCTGAGTGAAGTGAGAAGAACCAGGAGAACATTGCACACAGCAACAGCCACATTGATGACTGACTTTGACAGACTTAGCTTTTTCAGCAATTCAAGGATCTAAAACAACTCCAAAAGATTCATGATGGAAAATGCCATCCACATCCAGAGAAAGAACTCTGGAGTCTGAGTGCAGATCAAAGCAGACTATTTGCTCTCTTTTGTTATTTTGTTTTGTTTCTTCTTTCTTGTGGTTCCTCACGTTAGCTCTAATTCTTCTTTACATCATGACTAATGTGAAAATATTTTTAATGTGAACGTATAAGTAGAACATATATCAGATTTCATGCCGTCTTGGGGAGGCAAGAGAAGAGGGAGGGGAAGAAAATTTGAAACTCAAAATCTTACAGAAGTGAATGTTAAAAACTAAACATTAATTATTATATATAGATAGATTTAAAAATAACAACAACCACAAAAGCAGAACCTGAAACCAGGTCTTCCTGACTGTGAAACCAGTTCTTTACCTACCACACCAAAATGCCCATCTTATATTAGATAGCAGATTTAAAATCTGACAAACAAAACCACACCAAACTTCATCTTTTAAGCAGTACCTCAAAATCTTCTAAAATAGAGAGGCATCTAAATTTCCCAGGATTATATGCAGTGAGAGATATTTCTGACAATTTATAATTAACTTAAGTATCAAGAAAGCAACAACTTTTAAGTTGCCACAAAATACTACATGTTGATTATACAGGAAGGTTTTTTTTCACACGAATTAAAAAAAAATTATTCAGATCCAATATGGCAAGTGCAGGTTATCCCTGACTATAAGAATTCCAGTGAAAAATCTTATTTCTTACCTCTCCCTAGAGGATCTAACTGAAATAATTATGTAAAAGAAATTATAAATTTGGGAGGGGGGAGAAATAATTTCTGTAGCACATTCTGTTAAAAGGCATCTGCCAAAATGCATTCATTCTTTCCCTTCCGAAACAAGATACCAAGTATAGTAGTTAGAAGATACAAAAGCAATGCCTGATCCAATTAAAGTTCTATGCATTACACTACAGACACTGCAGGTTCTGACTAAAGCAAATGAATTCTTACTGTATATTCACCCTCCTCTTCACTTGTTGGAATGCTCCAGGAAATGATTGTGTAAGCTCTAGATTCATCCAATCACTATTACCTAAAGTAGGATGTTCAGTTCCTGTATCTGCCTAACTCACTTATGAGATGGGCAATCTTCAGACTGGCTAAAGAAACCCAATTCACTAATCTCTGGTTGAGGAATAGCAGCACTTCATCAAGAGGCCTTGGGCATGGTCTAGAGAGACAGACTGTAGGGATTGTTAGCTTGGGGATCTGTGAACTTTTGGGGGGCCTGTTAAATATTTGTGAACATTTTTGGTTTTGTTTAATATTTATTTAATAGCTGAAACCTGCATTTCAATATTACTATAGAATTTATTCTACACATTTAAAAACATTATTTGAAAAATGGTCCAAAGGCTTTATCTGACTGCCAAAGGGGTCTCTGACAGAAGAACTCTATTTACAGTCTTTCTTCCCAAGATTTGCTCTCCCAGGGAAGTGAGCCCAATAAAACAATTATTGCCACCAATACCCACCAAGGTCAAATGGAGGCTAAAAATAATAGTACAAGAATTAGCATAGGAAGACTACAAGGGCTATTAAAATAACATTTAACAGTGAATTTGGCATAGAACTTCTTAAGATGAAGCCGACAAACAGTATTATATAAAATATGACTTACCACTTTTATCAGTGGTGGGGTAGTGTGTTGAGCAGGGTTGTTCAGCCACCTTTATATGCTCTACTGGTGACTCATTGCCTACATTAGGGGTTCTTAACTTTACATTAACTACATTAAGGGTTCATGGATAGATTTCAGAGAGTTCATGAACTTCAATGAGAAAATAAAATGCATCTTTATTTTCACTAACCTCTAACTGAAATTTAGCATTTCCTTCAATTATAAATTTAAAAAATCATTATTCTGAGAAAGGGTCTACAGGTTTTCCCAGACTACCAAAGCTGTTTATAACAACAAATGAATTCCTCTTCCTCTCCCTCTCTCAGTTCCAAGTTCCAACACAAAGACAGTGCTCTGTAAACCCTACAGTTTTATGCCTACCTCTCTCCTCTCAACTGGGAAGCTTTCCTCCAATGAAATACTTCCTCCCAACAGCATTCCCAATAAGCCAATAACCCAATAAGTTTAAGAGATGAATGTTTAAAATAAAGATAAACAAAATTTTTAGAAACAGACTTTTCCTATATTTGAGGAATATAGTGGGTGCTTCCAACTATCTCATGTAGAAGAGGCAAGGGGAAGTGGTAGCAGGGGAGGGGAAGAACAGGAAGGCAAAAAGGCAAAAACATATTCTCATTGAATTTGGCTCAGGGAGAGAATGACATACATACTAAATGGGATATCTCACCCTGCAGGAGAGTAGGAGGAAGGGGGATGGGGGGGGGGATGATGGAGGGGAGGACATTCTGCAGGGAGGGGTGGTTGGAAGTATCCACTATAGAAGAGGGACAGGATCAAAGTAGGGAATGGACCAGGTGGGGGGGTGGGATGGGTGGGAGGGAAACGTAAGCAATCTTTTACAATATATCTACTATGGTAATGTTTTGCATAGCTATACATGTACAACACATAATGAATTGCTTATTGTCCCAGAGGGAGTGGGTGACAAGGGAAGAAGGGAATGGATCTGAAATTCAAAGTTTTAAAATTAAATGTTTCAAATATATATAAACACTACTATTAATACTATTTTGCATGTAATTGGGAGATAAGATATGCAGGCATTGGGGCACAGAGATTCACCTTGCCCTAATGGTAAAGATGAAGGGGGTATGGGAGAAGATATGGGAGAAAGCAGATTGGATGAGGGGATACCTTGTGGGACTGCTATTCTGGGGTGGTGGGTAGGGGAAAAATGGGGGAAAATTGTAACTCAAAATCTGGCAGAAATAAATGATGTAAACCAGAAGTTAACAAAGCACTTGTTTAGCTAAAAAAAAAGTGGGTGCTTCCAACTTTCCTCCCCCCCAGCCTGCCCTCCCTTCCATCAATCCCCCTCTCATCCCCTTCCCCCCTGCTCTCCTGTAAGGTGAGATATCCTATTTAGTGTGTATGTCATTCTCTCCCTGATCCAAATTCAACGAGAATGAGGTTTTGCCTTTTTGCCTTCCTGTTCTTCACCTCCCTGGTAATGATTTTCCCTTGCCTCTTCTATATGAGATAGTTTACCCCATTCTGTCTCTCCCCATCTCCTCTTGCCACTTTCCTCTCTCACCTCTTAATTTCACCTTTTAAGTATCATCCCTTCCTATTATATTCGACCCGTGCCCTCTATCTATGTATACCTGTGAACATATATACACACATTCACATATGTATTCATATGCCTATATATCCTTCTTCAATTATTTTCATAATGAGGAAGTTTTCATCAGACAGTTATTGTTTTTCCATATAGGAATGTAAATAGTTCAATCTGGATAAGTTCCTCATGATTTCTTTTCCCTGTTTACCTTCTCAAGCATCTCTTGCTTCTTGTATCTGAACATCAAATTTTCTATTCAACTCTGGTTTTTTCATCAAGAATTCTTGAAAGTCCTCTATTTCACTAAATGACCATATTTTCCCCTGAAACATGATACTCAGTTTTGGTGGGTAGGTGATTTTTGGTTTTAATCCCAGATCCTTTGCCCTCCTGAACATCCTATTCCAAGCCCTTTAGTCCTTCAGTGTAGAAGCTGCCAGATCCTGTGCTACCCTGATTGCATTTCCACATTATTCAAATTGTTTCTTCCTGGAAGCTTGTAATATTTTCTCCTTGATATGGGAATTCTGGAACCTGGCTATAGTATTCCTAGGAGTCTTCTTTTTGGGATCTTTTTCAGAAGGTGATCAGTGGATTCTTTCAACCTCTATTTTACCCACTGGTTCTACAACATCAGGGCAATTTTCCTTGAGAATTTTTTTTTTTTAAAGCAATTGGGGTTAAGTAACTTGCTCAAGGTTACACGGCTAGTCATTATTTATGCGTGGGTGCTCATTTTCTGAGGCCGGATCTGATCTCGGTCATCCCAACTCCGAGGCCAGCGCTCTTACTCACTGCGCCACCTAGCCGCCCCTTTAGGGCAATTGGGGTTAAGTAACTTGCCCAAGGTTACAGGGCTAGGTTTTTGTTTGTGTGGATTAAGTGTCAGAGGCCGGCTCCGAACTCAGGTCTTTCTGATTCCAGGGCCAGCGCTCTATTCACTGCGCCACCTAGCCGCCCCTTGAGAATTTCTTGAAGGATGTTTTCTAGGTTCTTTCTTTGATCATGGCTTTCAGGTAGTCCAATAATTTTTAAATTATCTCTCCTGGATCTATTTTCCAGGTCAGTGGTTTTTCCCATGAAATACTTCACATTGCCCTCTATTCTTTCATTTGTTTGGATCTGTTTAACAGCATCTTGATTTCTCATAATGTCACTAGCTTCCATTTGTTCCAGTCTAATTCTGAAGGAATGATTCTCCTCAGTGAGTTTTTGAGATTCTTTTTCCATCTGGCAAATTTGGTTTTTTAAGGCATTCTTCTCCTCATTGGCTTTTTGAGCCACTTTTGCCTTTTGAGTTAGTCTATTTTTTAAGGTGTTATTTTCCTCAGTCAGGCTGTTGACTCTCATTTCATACTTTACTTGCATCTTTCTCCTTACTCTTCCCAATTTTTCCTCCACTTCTCTTATCTGCTTCTTAAGGTCCTCTATAGCCTATAACCAGTTTGTATTTTTATTTGGGGCTTTTGGTGCAGGATTTCTGACCTCACAGTCCTCCTCCTGTTCCATGCTTTGATCCTCTTCACCCCCAAAATAGGAGTCTAATGCTGAATTTTTCTGCTTATTTTGTTTCCTTTGCCTAGGTGTGTTGACACTCAATTACTTGACTTTTGGGCTTGTTGCCACAGTAGGACTCTGCCACCAAACAGGGGAGCTTCTGTCCCAAATGCTGGGGTTTTCTCAGCTGCCAGAGGTATTAGTTGGGTACCCTCTCTGAGGCCTCCACACACACTGGCAAGCTGGTCACACACCCTAAGACCTCCACCCCACTGGTCACCGGGTCCCCCTACAGTCCACAGGCCAGGAGCTGAAATTCCAACATAGCATGGGCTGCACCACAGCTCCCGAGTGGCTTCTTGCCCTGAGGGAAAGAGGCCAATGTGCTCTCCCAAATATTAGGTCCCAAAGTCCATACTACACTGACCTCTCATTTTGTCCTTGGCATCTATGTATTGGTAATTCTGGAAACAGCCACAGCTGCTGGTATTCTGGAGCCCCTCCAGCAGGCTGCTGGTCAGGCCACCCTGGGGCTAAAATCTCTGGCTCACTCGGGGCTGGGGTCAGCTCCCAGAATGCTGTGCTGGCTGCTCCCTGCCGGGCTGCCAGGCTGTCCTCAGCGGGAGGTTAGCTTCTTTGTGTCATTTTGTGGGTTCTGTAGCTCCAGAGTTTGTTCAGAGTCCCCTTTTGCATAAAGTGGAAGTGGTGGGAGCCCCGAGGAAGTGCTGTTTCTACCCTGCCATCTTTGACCAGGAGCTGGTTTCTGAACCATCCTTATATGTTTTGTGGCTCTTCCCTTCCCAGCACTAGTACTCATTCTTCTTAAGTGGTTACCTCTGTTCACCCATTCTCCCATTCTTCTAGCTCTACACAGCTTCTCATGGCCTTCTCTCCTCCACTTTCATATTTTTCCATGTGTGTTGTTGGGAGCTGGGTCCCTGTTTCATTCCCCAGGACAGGTAAACTAGTGTCTTCTAAAGATGCAAAGGTCTGGCCAATTTCAACAGGTTAATGACCTACCCTTTCAATTGCATCAGATGACTTTTTTCACAGATAAAAGGGCTGACAGGCACTACTTTGTACTTTGAAAGCACATCTATGTATATAGGAATTTTTTTAAAAAATCTTTATATTTCCTACAGAAAACACACAATTAAAACTGTATTTTAGCTTGCCAGAGAGTAAATTCCTTTCATGTTGACCTGAAATGCCCTTGGAAATCCAGTTTGCTGGGTCACTCTGCTGTTCTTAGGAGGGACATCAAAGTTCATGATGAATACAACTACCGAGGCCCACGATGGCTTTGTGAGCTAAGTTACTATACAAGTAACATGATTCCTCATTTCCATTGTCTGACAAATCATTTTCCAAGTCCACTAATGCATTCATAACTTGATTCTTGGCACTTTTGAAGTAGAAAATTAGCAAAAAGCCATTCAACTTCAGAGGAAGCAGCCAGACAGTACTCTGGACCTTGTCCATCTTCAGCTATTTGTTTTCCCCCAGCTATCTGGGACACAAATGTTCCTTATTTAACTGTCTGAAAGCTTAAAAAACAGCAAGATGAAAATTACTGCACTACTGTTCAAATGACTGTGCAATTCTGAATTTATGGGGTCAAAAAATAATTTTAATCCAATTTCCTAATTTCTATTTTTAAATAGTTCTACCAGAACTAAAAGTTAACATTTCAGAAAAATCACCTCTTATGAAATAAAAAACTGAACTAATACAATTAAATCTGGTAATAAGAATTTATATCCATCTGCACCAACTGGGGTAGTAACAAGAACAGAGGTGTACATACATAACAATGGAGGACTACTAAAAATCTATAATGAAATAGTCCACACACACACACACACACACACACACACACACACACACCCCCATCTCCTATGAGTCTGAATTCTGAAGTTCTGAGAAGAAAATTCTCTTTGTTCCTGAAAAACCAATAACCTTAATTATGGAAAAGAAAGCACTATCTCTAACCTCAAAGCCACCACTGAACACCTAAAAACAAAGTTTTCCCCATCCTGTGATTTCACTGATGTAAAGAACTAATGAAGACACTCCCTCTACCTATGCTGATTAGAATCTGCTCTGCAATTTAAAATTTCATACAGTTGCCCAGGTCACATGGAGTCTGTGACAGACAGGACTTGGCCCAGGTCTTCCAGATCCTAAAGCCAACTTTCTATTCACTAAACTACTAAATCTTTCCTAAACATTACTTCTTTAAATCTCTACAAATGTCTATAAAAGAGAGAAACAAAAATCACTAACACAGGCCATATTATGAAAGAGAAGCAATTAAAGTACATTTCTAGTCAGGTCTTCATAAGACAGGACAATCCACAAGTGCCTGACAGCCCTGGGGCTGCCCGGTTCCCAAGAGAGCCATCACATTTCAATTACTACCACTAACATTACTTATTATCAGGCCTGTGTCTGTCCCCAAGGAAGGCAGCTTGTGATGACAATATCCAGCCTCTTCTTGTAAAATAATTCATTAGCCAAAGCAGAACAGCTGGGGCAGCCACGTGCAAGTTCTCAGAGTGCCCGCCCCACTGGGACCTCTGGCCTTATTTCCCTTTTGGTGAGGGACAGCCACCACCCCCCTGACAGCTGCAGGGGCCTCTAGGGAGACTTCAGGTTTAATCAGTACTTCCTGCACTGGAGAGGGGCATTTGACTTCCAACATAAACTAACGGCACTCCAGCTTTCAGCAGGTTACACCAGACAGCAGATAAGAGGCTTTAGGCCATTTTTATCTTGTTCTAATGCTCAAGAGTTAATGAGGCAGTAAAGATAGTGTCACAGAAGATAGGTGTAGCTACATTATCCAATAAGTGGACTCATTCCCAGGCAGCCCCAGTATGAATAGAGGTGGTGAGGAAAGCTGCTTTAATATTGATTCTGTAAAGACTATACAAACTCACTTATCCATAAGAAGGGCTATCTTCTGCTATGAGTAAAGCACTGCAAAGAAATTACGAGAATCCCTTCAAAGCCTAAATAGTGAAATGTTTGTTTTAACCCTTTTAAAAGCAGCATAAACCATCTCCTCTACTAATTTCATCTACTTCTAAGAAGAAAGTTTTCAAGAACTGTTTCCAAATGAAGCTATCTGCTTAGTTTTACTTTACAGTGTTTTTAAGAGCTGTGTTTTAATATGTACATATGATAAAAGGAAGCAAATTTAATTATGAAAGAAAACAGGTTTTTCTTTGGCCTAAAAGGTCACCCAAGGCCTCTGGGGACCAAAATAAATATCCTGAATTTATGCTCATCAAAACCAAATAAATAAAAAAAGGTTTCACATCAATAATCCATGTATCAAAATATATAAATATATATGAATACATTTCATCATACACATATGAACTATACATCCAGACAGCTAGGTGGCAAAGCAGAAAGATCTCTGGACCCGGAGTCAGAAAGACTGGGTTCAAATTCTGTCTCAGACCCTTACAAGCTGTGTGACCCCGGGCAAGTCACTTAACCTTTCTTAGTCTCAGTTTCCTAATTGGCAAAATGGGAATAATCATAGCATCTACCTTCCAGGGTTGTTTTCAGGATCAAATGCATTAACACATATAAACTGCTTTGTACTACTATATAAATACTAGCTATTATTACTGTTTAACATAATTTTTTAAAATGATTCCCTGTGTCAAGCAGGTGAGGGGTAGTCTTTTTCTTTTCTTTTCTTTTTTTTGTTTTTTGGGGCGGTGGGCAGGGCAATTGGGGTTAAGTGACTTCCCCAAGGTCACATGGCTAGTAAGTGTTAAGTGTCTGAGGCCAGATTTGAACTCAGGTCCTCCCGACTCGAAGACTGTTGCTCTATTCACTGTACCACCTAGCCACCCCTAAACATAAATTTTATTACAGATCATTTAAAAAGACTTTAATACTTCTAGGATTTGTGATTACTTCCACCACCAACACTGATAAGAACTTAGTGGATGTAGTGAAAGATATAGCACCTTGTGAGGAGACTCCAAGTTTGCCTAAGCTGATCCTGAAGTCAATCAATCCATCATTTATTATGTATTTTTTATGTGTTAGAAATTCTGTAAAGTCCTAGGAATACAAAAAGAAAACAAAATCAGTACCTACCTTCAACAAGTGTACCTGGTAATGGGGGAGAGCATGTGAATATAATCTACACATAAGATACATACAGAGTAAAAGGAAGGTAGGTTTAGAGAACAAGGCATTAGCAACTGGCTGGGAGAACTAGGAAGCCAGGTGGAGGTGAATGGGGAAAACGGGGAAGACAGTCAACATGGAGCCAAAGTGAGGGGAGATGGAGGCTCCGTGTGAAGGAAAACAAGGAAGCCAGCATGGCTGGACCACAAAGTAGGCAAGATCATAATGAGCAAGTACATTAGAATGACAAGAAGTAGACACCTCATGGCAGGCTTTTTTTTATTTTAAGGGGGAGAAAAAGCTTTATTAATAATTTTTGTTTTTCATATCACCAAAATTTCTCTCAGTATCCTGGCCCTTCCCAGAGAGTCATTCATTTCATGTAATAAATAATTAAAAAGAAAAAAATAGAAGAGGAAAAAAATCAGCAAAACCAATTTTTAAAGAAAACATGAAAATTTTTGTACTTTTCTTTATCTATGGAATCACCTCTGCAAAGGTATATTGGGAGAAAGGCATCTTCTTATAGTCCTTCTTTGGAGTCATGTTTGCTTTTGCAATTTTGTAGCATTTACTTTAAACTGTTTTGTAATTGTTCTTGTTATTGATTTGGTTGTATTAATTGTGTATATTGTTTTCCTGGCTCTGTTTACTTCATCCTGCATCAGTCATGAAAATTTTCCCATGCTTTTTTGTATTCATCATAACATTGTTTCTTACAGGAAAGTAATATTCACATACCACGTGGATTTTGTGTTATGAATTCATAACCACCATAAATTCAACATTCGTTTACCATGTATTAGGCATGTACTATATAAAATTCACGTACCACACTTTGTTTAGCCACTCTCCAATCACTGGGTATGTGTTTTGTCTCCCATTCTTTGCCATCCTAAAATGTGTTGCTATAATTATTTTGGTGTATATAAGGGCGCTTTCTTCTAGGCAACTAAGATTACAAATTGCAGAGAAGGTGATGGTCTGTACTGGTAGAGAATTTGCTCTTGAGAGTTCCAAGGAAATCACAGGTCCATTTCCTATCTCTGCACTTCTTCTAACAGTGTTTGGAATCCTTGAAGCAGGTCACAAAATTACTGTGAGTCTTTTGAGTTAGATTTAGCATTTCATCTGTGTGGATATTCCCTTTACAAATGTAGATAATAATCTTTCCTTCCATATCATGTTATCCTGTATAATTCTGATCTCAACTAAACATTTTTACCACCCAACCTAAGCTAGCTCTTCAATTCTGCTGAGAAATTCTTTTATTCATCTATTCTTGGCCCCTATCTAATTTAATTTTCCATACTGGCCTTTTCAAACCTCTTCCACTCTCCTAAGTACTCAACTCCAACTGACCCTTTTCATTCTTCCTATTTTTACATATTTTTATTTTTGATAGGATTTTGCCAAACATCAATGTTTCATTATGCAAAATAAGAACAGAAAAAGATTATATATGAAATTAAACTCCTAGCAAATAGTCAGGGGGAAGGGGTTTGATCATCAGACTACTCACCCATTCATTCTCCCTTACATTTCCTCCACTATAAAAAAAGCCTTCCCTTGTAACAAATAAGTAGAGTCAAACGAAACAAACCCATGCATTGGACATTTCTGAAAATATATGCTTCATTCAGTATTTCTAATCTATCACATACATCTCCGTCAAGAAGTGGGAAGCATGCTTCATCATTAGTCTTGGGGGGGGGGGGTCATAATTAGTCATTACACTGATCAGAAAGAACTCTCAAGTCTTTCAAAGTTGTTGTCTCTTATTAATGATCTGGAGCTTTTTTTCTTATGGCTGTTACCAGCCTGCATTTCCTTTGAAAATTATCAATTCACCTACTCTGACCAGTTTCTGTTTATTTTTATTTATTCTGTATATTCTCAGATAGCATGGAAAGAATACTGACCTGGGTTCAAATGCTATTTTGTGTGACCCTTGACAAGGCACCTAATCTCCCTGGGATTCAATTTTCTCATGTTTAAAACAAGTGATAGCCTCTAAAGTCCCTTCTAGCTCTACATCCATGATACTATGATATGTGCATGTTGCTTCCCCTAACAGAAAGAACCATGACTGAGAGCACAGATTCTTTCCTTTTTTTTGTCTTTGCATTCCCAGTATGGTGCACAGCACATAGTAGACGCTTATGGTTGGAACACAACTCAAATCACACAAGCTGGGGTTGGTTTCCTTTTAAGGAGGACATCTTCACTGGCTGACTTGAAGCATTAGAGGTATAAAAAGCCCAGAATATCAGTTAGTGTTCCTGAGGTTTGGCAGAGTTCCCATTGCTCTGTGCACTTCTGCCCTGGTGAATGTGGAAGCTGAGGAGAACAGTGTGAATTTTTAGCAATTATATTCTTTTAATATTTTGCTAAAAGTTAAATCATTTTTACTTAATTTTATGATCCATAAGTGATTCATTGCATTCCGATCAGGACTTGTGTGAA
Organism: Gymnobelideus leadbeateri; assembly: GCA_011680675.1. Taxonomy (NCBI): domain Eukaryota; kingdom Metazoa; phylum Chordata; class Mammalia; order Diprotodontia; family Petauridae; genus Gymnobelideus; species Gymnobelideus leadbeateri. The sequence goes on along the minus strand of WOXC01012149.1, from coordinate 171,240 downwards.
TTAAGTTGGGCCCAGAATAGGGTTTTAATAAAAAAAAAGCTGATAGACTGACTGATCACTTTCATTCTCTGCCAGATGGCCTTGCTCCATTTAACACAACCTCACTCACAACTACCCTTTTGTCTTATAAGGAATGCATGCAAATCTTTGGCCCATTCTGAGGTTAACTTGATCTCGTCATCTCCTGAACTTCTAGAACCTTTTTCCTTTATTATCTCTTTTGCTTCTTCAGTCTCTCACTCTCTAATTGCTCCTTTCCCTCTCACTATTTTAAACATGCTTGCATCACCTCAATCATTAAAAATTTTCTTAACTCAAGTTATGCTACTTCTATAGCATAGTTCTGACTACATCACTCCCTCATTCAAAAACATTCAATGGCTCACTACTATGAAATAAATAATGTTCAAATTATTTAGTCTGGCATTCAGACTTAAATAATCACACCTCAACTTGCCTTTTCAGCCTTTTATTTTCCACTACACTCACACTCATATTTTAGACCACAGACAATCTATGGACTCACGACCCCCATAATGAGCTCTCTGACTATAGCACTAGGACTTAGTTTATGGGAAAGTATGGCTATCTTCCATAAAGATCTGGTCCTATGCATGACTGACCTTTACAATACTGATTATATATTCTGTCATGCTCTCAATATGCTGGCACTGGAAGGAGGTTAAGAAGAATGTAGGTCACATGCTTCTTGCTTTCCATCACTATTTCCAGACTCTCCCTCTGCTGCCATCACTTAGCAATGTCTAACGTTGTATTCTAAATAAGATAAATATATATGTATATGCATATGTACATACACACACAGAGAATTAATCCCATCATAACCTGCAGTGTGAAGGGGTGGAGAGGTCAAGGTCTGGAGTCAGAAAGATATGATTTATACATTTACTAGCTCTGAAACTCTGGGTAAATCAAGCAATTTCTATGAGGTTCACAAAACTCTTTTAATACTTAAGTACTAAGTCATAGGCTACAAATTTACACAGCTGAAGGGAGTTCCCATACCAGGAGTTCCTAACCCTGCAAAAACACTTGTGAATATACATGCATTTCTATTATAAAAGCATTTATTAGACACCTATGTAAAATATACTGCTATGCTAAACACTATACAAGGTACGATGAACCGTCATGAATTCTGTGCCTTTAGGACACTATGACCTAAAATATACATGACATGCCTACAAAGAAAAAAGAACAAATAAAGCAGTATTTATACAATAGTATAGATACTGACTGTATACCTAGAGTGACATACAATTTATATCAATCAGTCAGTCAGTCAATAAACATTTTTTAAGCACCAGGTGCCAGGTACGAGGAATGAGACAGTCCCTGCTCTCAAAGAGCTCACAATTTAATATGGAAGACAATAAGCAAATTTGTACAAATAAACAAGCTATATACAGAATAAAGAGAAAATAATTAACAGAGGGAAGGCATTAGAATTAAGAGAGATGATAGGAAAGGCTTTCAGTAGAAGATGGGATTTTAATTTGGAATGCCTGGGAAGGTAGCAGGTGGAGATGAGGAGGGAGAATGCTCTAGGATAACAAGCCAGAGAGACTTCCCAGAGACAAGAGATACAGTTTCTTGTTGCAGAACAGTCAGGGGGCCAGTGTTACCTGATCGAAGAGTATATGGCAAAGAATAAAATATAAGAATGCCAGAAAGGTAGGAGGGGGCTACAGTGTAAAGGGCTTTAAATGTGAAACAGGATTTTATATTTGATCTTGGAGGCAATAGGGAGCCACTGAAGTTTAATGACTGGGGGGTGGGTTTGACATGATTACACCTACACTTTAAGAAAATCACTTTAGTGGCTAACTAGAGTATGGACTGGAGTGGGGAGAGACTTGAGGCAGGCAGACTCACCAAGAGACTACTGTAATAATCCAGGTGTGAGGTGATGAAGGCCTGCATTGGAGGGATGGCACTGCACTGTCAGAGAAGAGAAGGGGGTATATTTGAGAAATGTTGTAAAAGCAAAATCAACAGTCCTTGGCAACAGACTGGATATAAGGGGATGAGAGAGAGTGAGGAGTTGAGGATAACAACAAAGGTTTCACACCTGAGGGACAGGGAGGATAACGTTGTCTTCTACAATATGAGGGAAAGCAGGAGGTGGGGAAGGTCTAGGTGAAAAGATAATGAGTTTAGTTTTGAACATATTGAGTTTAAGATGTCTAAAGGACATGCAAAGGTAGTTGGAGATGTGAGATTGGAGGTCAGCAAAGAGGCTGGGGCAGAATGGGTAGTTTTGAGAATCATCAATAAAGAAATGATAATAATTAGATGCATGGGATTATTGTAGAAGGAGAAGAGAAGAGGGCTCAGGACAGAACCTTACTGTTTCATGCTGAATGTCATCAGGAGAGCTAAGTAATATTAATAAGAGAATTAAGGCACAGGTAAGATAGAAGGAGAGGACAAGACAGCATAAAAAGATGGAGGGAAGATAGGAAAAGGAGAAAAGTGGGGTGTATATAAAAATGGCTACAAGGGTTAGTTTGTCACCAAAAGGTGCCTTCACGTATGCTGAATTCTGTCTTATCCATTGATGTTGGTGAAGAGACAACAGACAGTGTCTCGTTGCATATTCTGAGGTGAAGAGTTTAGTCCAATTGCACAGAGAAGGAAGAATCATACTTCTAGCCATCCTATCAGACTCAACACATTCCAAATCAAACCTATCCCTTTCCGCTCTCTCTCAACAAGGGATTTCCCTTCTCAACTCCTTTGTCTGTCAATCTTCCCAGTCATCTTGGTACAAAACCTTGGAGTCCTACTTCACTCTTCCTTCTTTCATGGCCTCTATCCAGACAACTACCATAGCTTATGAAGTCTTCCTTTCTTCTCCATTTTTACTGTCTTAATCCACAGGCCCCCTAAATAGATGACTATAACAGGAGGCTTAGTTGGCCTCTCTGACTACAATTTTTCTATCCTCTAATCCATCTTTTGGAATAAATACAAATATCAGACTCATTTTTCTTAAACATTACTTTCATCATGTCACTTGTAAGCTCAAAAAACCATCAGTGTCAATTTTTCCACTTGGTTATTCCATCTTCTCCATATGCTTCTTGAGGCTAAGAAACTCTGTCATTTCATTTTTATATCTCCAGGACTTGAGAAGCAGCACTGCCTAATGGACAGTGTCAGGAAGGCCTCGGTTTAAGACCTTTCTCTGACATGTACTAGTTCTATGTACTAGACCTGGAAAAGTCATTTAACCTTTCAGTGCTATCAGCAATTCACTAAGATTATAAATTACAAAATAACTACCAATATGCATTGGCAGAGGGAATTCCTGCTATCAATGAAATTGCAGGTCCATTCCAAAGAAGGATTTTATCATCATTTATAATTTTCTCATAATCTAACTTGCCTTCCACTTCACGTTTTCTGTCTTTCCTACACAACAGGAGGAACTAAAAAGAAATTAGAATTAGTTATATCCATTTGACACCCAAAACATTTTCCACATATCTAATAATTCAAGGTTAGTGGGAGTCAATTAAAAAAAACAAACAAACTATCCATGTTTACCAAGAGCAAAAACTGTCATTTCTAAGCTCTTTGGAACTAAGTTTAATTCCTATGTGTATAAATATTACAATCACTCATTTCCACTTACTATGCCTCGTTGATGCTCTGAGAGGCTATGTTCCAAATGAAAACTTGCCAGTCCCATTTCCGAACTGACAGAGGGAATATACTATTTCTTTCATTTCTCAACCAAGGGAAAACATAGCAGTTGTTCCTCTCAGGACCTACAGGTGACAAAAGTCCCAAGTTCTATACTTGTGACTAACTCAGGGTTCACTTTTTTACGGGGAATTTTTCTGTCTTTGGGGAAAAAAAAAGTAGAATAACTAGACGAGACCAAACCAGTGAAGAACAAGTGAGGAGAAAGGAGAGAAGAAAGAGGAGCAAGCTAAATGATCCCCTGAAGTCTAAGGAAAGTCTTTGAGGTCAAACAGGTATTCTTAAGCTTTTTGGGTGTCATGGACCCTTTTATCAGTCTAATAAAGCCTATGGCCTAATTCCCAGAATCTTGTTTTTCAATGCATGATGCAAAAATTGATGGGTTTACAAAGGAAACATTGAATGGGGGCTGGGGGGGAGAAAGGGGAGGTCTCTTTGAAGTTCACAGACCCTAAGTTAAGAAGCCCAAATTCAAAATCTTGAAGTTCACTATCAACCAACAAGCATTTTTGGAGTGCATTTTACATGCTGGGCACTGTGATAGGCCCTGGTGATCCAAAGACAAAGGGGAAAAATTCATGCCTCATAAGGAGACATCATCAAATTACATGTACACATATAAGTCAATACAAAATATAGAAAAACTAAATGCAAGGTAACTGTTGGGTGTGGGGGTCAGGAGGCCCAAGCAGCTAAGGGGACCAGGAAAGGTATCACGTTAGGGGTGGCAAGTGAAATGAGCTAACCCTTCCTACCTTTTCAGTTTTCTTATACATTACTCCTTTGCTTACACCACTACTGGCCTACCTGGTGTTCTGCATACATGATGCTGTCTTCCATCTCTGTGCCATTATACTGTATGTTCCCAGGCCTGGTAGGGATTCCTGTCTCTTCCTCCTGAAACCCTTGGCTGCCCTCCCGATGTCAGCTCAGTTCTACCTACTATATCCTTCCTGATTCTCTGGCTGCTAGTGCCCTCCCTCTCAAAACTATTTGTTTTTGTATTTATGCTGTATATACTTATATATGTACATGTTTTCTCCTTGTTAAAATGGAAACTTCTTTGTATCCCTAGTGCTCATTTTAGTGTAAGATCTTAATAAATGCTGTATTACTATATTTAAAAGGATGGCTTGATGATTAGATAGAGGATTATTAAGTGATATATTCAAAAATATGGGTGATATAAAAACAAAAGCTATCATTCAAAAGAATTTTAATTTCTTCCCTTAGCCACAGTTATGAAAGGTACTTAATCACCTTCTCTTCTAATTTTTTTTAATTTTAATTTTTGCTTTTTGGAAGGGGAAGGCAGGGCAATTGGGGTTAAGTGACTTGCCCAAGGTCACACAGCTAGTAAGTGTTAAGTGTCTGAGAGGCAGATTTGAACCCAGGTTCTCCTGACTCCAGTGCAGGGCTCTATTCACTGTGCCAACTAGCTGTTCCTCTTCTAAATTTTTTTAATCGTATAACAGCTGATGTTGAGGCCATCTATTTGTTTTTAACTTACTGTGGTATGTGGTACATACCACTAGTATAATCTTAATTTCTGCTGAATGGTTTTCAAGTTTTTTCAGTCAAAAAGGGAGTCCTTACCCCAAGAATTTATATTTTAAGGTTTATCCAGGATTGAACTGTTTCTAAAAATCTTGCAAGAACTTTAAAAACCAAAAAGAGTTTATATTTGGTCCACAGGTAAAAGGAAGTCACTGGAGTTTATAAAGTTTAGGAGTGAAAATCAACTTTGGCAGCTGAGTGAAGGATGAATTGGTGAAGCAGAGACTTCAGAGAACAAACAGGAGGTTATTGCAAAAGTCTAGGCAAGAGGTTATAAGGACTTGAACTAGAGTGGTAGCTGTCCAAGTGAAGAGAAGGAGACTTATAAAAGAGATGTGATAGACATAACATGATTTGCCAACAGACTGGATATTTAGAACGAGGCAGAGTGAGGGGCTGTAAACCTGGGTAACTAGGAGGAGGGTGGTGTCCTCAACAGTAATAGGGAAGTTTAGAAGACAGTCAGGTTTTGGGGGAAAAATAAGTTTTGCATGTTGTTTGACATGTCTATGAAATATGCAGATCTGGAAGTCAACTTTACTGGGAAAATAATTTAAACCATTAAAGCTGAAGTGGTCGCCAAATAGTGTAGAGAGAAAAGAGAAGCAAGCCCAGGTAGTTGTCAGGATACGGATGGTAATTTAGCAAAAGAGAGCCAGGAATTACAAAGATCCAGAGAGGAGAGGTTATCCAGAAGGCAAAGGTAGTCAAGAGCGTTAAATACAAATATGAGGGCTGAGAAAAGGTCATCGAATTTGGGATTTATAAGATCACTGGAAACTTTGGAGAGACCAGTTTCAGTTGAGTGATGAGGTCAAGAAGCCAGACTACAGAGAAGGAGTAGAGGAAATAAATGTACTGAGAAGAAATGGCTTTTTCAAGTACTTTGGCTAAGAAAGGAAGGAAAAATATAGAAGTATAGCTAGTGGGGGGAAGGGATGTAATGATAATTTTTAAAGATGGAGGAGCATTTTTAAAAAGAAAAAAAAGCAGGCCAGCAAAATCAATAAGCACATTAACCAAGTCTAACAGTATTCCACACCCCAGTCAGAGAGAGAATTCTTAGAGAGATAAAAATTATTTGTCAGGTACTTATTACTATGTGCCAGCACTGTGCTAAATGCTAAATATACAAAAACAAGCAAGTATGGTAGTCCCTTACCTCAAGAAGTGGATACTCTAAATAAAGGGGAGTTAGAAGAGGGAAGGAGGGAAGGGGATATTCATGCAATGGCATGATTTGGAGCTAGAGGGCAGGAAGAGTTTATTCCACTGGTTATAATCCTTTACAACTTGACTAATGCTCAATGTGAAGGTATTTGTAGAACCTATATTGGATTGCATGCCACCATAGGGGAGGGGAAGAGAAGGAAAATGGGGAGGGGGTGAGAAAATTTGGGACTCAAAAGCTTATGGAACTGAATGCTATAAACTAAAAGTTAATTAATTAATTCATTTTCAAAGAAGATAAAAGGACAGGAAGACAGATGAAAACCTGATTCTGGACAAGTTAAAAAGAAAACTCACCCATCACCTTCTGGCTGGAAGGAGGGTAGAGCTGAGGACTGGATTAGAGATGGGCATGGTTTGGAGGTCATGGTCAGGAAGTAGAATAGAGACCTACTCTGCTTCCAGGCAATATAAAAGACCAAAGTTCACCTATCAGACCCCCAGGGTGATTACAAGGATGGAGTGCAAAAGTCCTATGGGGAGAAAGTGAGAATGAGAGCTAGAGCTGAGGTAGTATGGAGCTAGAGACTGAATTCTTATTTTCAAAATATTAGTTTTTATTGTTATGTTTTGGTTTTACATCACATTCATTTCCAAATATGTCCTTCTCTTCTCCAACCAACAAACCATACTCTGTAGGAAATTAAAAAAGAAAAAAAAATCTGGGGTAGCTAAGTTGCACAGTGAATAGAGCACTGGCCCTGGAGTCAGGAGGACCTGGAATTCAATCTGGCCTCAGACATTTGATACACTTACTAGCTATGTGACCTTGGGCAAGTCACTTAACCCCAACTGCCTTGCCTCCCCTCCTCAAAAAAAGAAAAAAAGCAGTTCGTAAAAAACTAACAAATACATCAACTGAGTTTGACAGTATTCTATACACACAGTTCCAGGGAGAAAATCCTTAACCAAACAAGAGATAGAAGAGATTTTTTAAAACAGACAATAAGAACAGCATTAAAGAGGAACATTAGAAAGGGAATTTTTAAAAACATTCTCAATAAAGTCTGATAAAATATACAAGGAACTGATATAACACTAAAAGTCATTCTCCCCATAGATAAGTGGTGAAAGGGTGTGGATAATTTTGGGAAACAACTGCAAACTATAAGAGACCACAGGAAAATTGTCTCCAAATCAGTAATAGCAAGAAAATGCAAAATAATATACCTCTATAGGTTTAACTGCATTCCACACAAACTGGCAAAGATGACAGTGAAAACCAGTAAGTGGTGAGATTATGAGACAAAAAAGATAATTACTAATGCATTGTTAGTAATGTGGAATGGACCAATGGTTTTGGATTTCAAATTATAATTATGCAAGAGAAAGGACCAAACCATCCACACCCTCTAACCCAACGATCCCTCTACTAAGCAAATATAGCACAAGGAAGGGAAAGACAGAAACAAAGTCCCAATATATACAAGAATATTCGAAGCAATACATTTTATGGTAGCAAAAGAGTGGAAGCAAAGTAGATGTCCACTAACTGGGGAATGGCTAAAAGCATTATGCATATTAGAAAAGAGTTAAGTGTAGTAACAAATGATAACTATGAATATGGAAAGATAGAAGTTAACTGATAAAGAACAAAATAAGGAGAACTAGGAGGATAATGTACACAATTACCAAACAATGTAAATGAAAGATAAGTAAAAGGAAATAGAATTCTGTATCATGGATAACCAATGAAGGTGCAAGAGATGAGTTAAACTTAACTTTCTCTTCCTCCCTCTCAGTAGAAAGGTAGGGAGGGGACTATTAGGAGAGAATATTGTACAAACTGTTGGTCAATCAAATGTTTTTGCTTAAAGTTTTTCTGTCACCAGGCAGGATGCAGTCTTTGGCAGGGGAGAGGACTTGCTATAGAGGCAAAAATTATCAATAAAATGTACTTTTTAAAAAGACTTAATAGTATTTTAAAGCTGATCATAAGAAAATATCTCCTCAACTCCTAAATATCATCAACATTCATTTGTTTAAACATTTGAAATTGCTATTATTTCACTGGTCAGAAAAATGAATAAATGAAAAGATATTTAATTAAGTGCTTACTACATGCAAACACTGTGCAGTGAGGATGCAAACAAAAAAAAAAAGCAATAAGTTTACATTCTGGTACTTTTTCATTAAAAAAAAGTGCTGCTTTTCTAAAAGGATATTTCTTTCTCTACAAGTTCAATACTTATACGGGAAAAATTAGATTAATACTCCAGATGTGCTTCAGTTTCAAGCCTGACTACCCATGGATTAAATTCTCAGCTTGACTGACTAGGAGTCATGGGTGAGGAGGAGACTAGTAAAACTGGCCTACTTCAAGAGGGTAACATAGGACTGAGTCAAGCTCTTTGGTCCATTTATCAGACCCTTAATACCAAGTTACAAACAGATTATTTAGCATTCACATGACGTTTGTTTTCTAAATTCCATTACACATTAAAGAAAGGTTTGGCTAAATTAAATCCCTGCTTCTATGGATCTTGACAATTGATAGTGGCAGAAACAGAAGCAAATGAACATAAACTGTTTTATTTCCAACCAGGAAACCTCCCCCTACTCCAATGAGAATATTATCATTTCCCTACTATAAAGCTACTTCCTTGGAGATTCTTGGTGGTAATAAACTTTTTATCCTGAGTGATCAGAAGGCATATTTCTCTGGTTAGATCTGACTAGAAATCCTAATCACTATTAATTTGATATAGAAAACAGACACCTTGCAAATACAAACTTTCTATTGTTTAGGATGAAATCAAAGGGATAAAGTTTCAACATATAAAGATTCTGGAAAATTTCAAATTTACAAATAAAAATGAAGTCTTTCATAAAAATGGTTGCCACCAAAATTTTTACCTAGAAGAGATACTAAAAAGTATACTAAGGACAAACAGCAGGTTTAGCAGTAGTATTCAAATAAACAAAACTAGTGGACAGCTATTTATTTATTTGTTTTGTGATATTTTAAAAAATATTTTCCTCCCTTTTTTATTTTTAAGTTTACATCATTCACTTCCACAAGATTTTGAGTTACAAATTTTCTCCCCGTTTTTCCCCTATCCACCACCCCAAAACAGCAATACCACTGAATATCCCCTCCCCCAATATACTCTCTCTCACATCTTCCCCCATCTCCCCTCCGACTTTCCAGTAGGGTATGGTGAATCTCTATGCCCCAATGTCTGTATATCTTATTTCCCAGTTACATGTAAAATAATAATAATAATAATAATAATAATAATTATTATTATATTTTTAAACATTTGATTTTAAAACTTTGAATTCCATATTCTTTCCCTTCCTCACTCCTCACCCACCCTTACTGGGAAGATAAGCAATTCAATATAGGTTATACATGTGTAGCAATGCAAAACCTTTCCATAGTGGATATATTGTAAAAGACTGACTATATTTCCCTCCATCCTATTCAACCCCCAACTTGTTCTATTCTCTACTTTGATCCTGTCCCTTTTCAAAAGTGGGTGCTTCCAACTTCCCTCCCCCTAAGCCTGCCCTCCCTTCCATCATCCCCCCCCTCTCATCCCCTTCCCCCCTACTCTCCTGTAGGGTGAGATACCCTATGTAGTGTGCATGTCATTCCCTCCGTAAGCCAAATTCAAAGAGAATAAGTTTGACTCATTCTCTTTTGCCTTCCTGTTCTTCCCCTCCATTGCAATAGTTTTCCCTTGGCTCTTCTATATGAGATAATTTACCCCATTCTGTCTCTCCCCATCTCCTCTCATTATATTCCTCTCTCACCTCTCAATTTCACCTTTTAAGTATCATACCTTCCTATTAAATTGGTCCTGTGCCCTCTTTGTATACCTGTACACATATATACACACATTCACATATGTATTTATATGCCCATATACCCTTCTATATAGACATATATATATACATATATATATATATATATGTCTATTTCTATTTCCTTCAACTATTCTCATACTGAGAAAAGTCTCATAAACCACAAAGTTTCATATTGTTTTTCCATGTAGGAATGTAAATAGTTCAATTTTGATAAGTTCCTTATGATTTCTTTTCCCTGTTTACCTTCTCAAGCATCTCTTGCTTCTTGTATCTGAATGTCAAATTTTTTATTAAACTCTGTTTTTTTCATTATGAATGCTTGAAAGTCCTCTATTTCATTGAATGACCATATTTCCCTCTGAAACATGATACTCAGTTTTGCTGGGTAGGTGATTCTTGGTTTTAATCCCAGCTCCTTTGACCTCCAGAATATCATATTCCAAGCCCTTTAGTCCCTCAGTGTAGAAGCTGCCAGATCCTGTGTTATCCTGATTGTGTTTCAACAATATTCAAATTGTTTCTTCCTGGCAGCTTGTAATATTTTCTCCTTGATCTGGGAACTCTGAAACCTGGCTATAATATTCCTAGGAGTTTTCTTCTGGGGGTCTTTTTCAGGAGGTGATCAGTGGATTCTTTCAACCTCTATTTTGCCCACTGGTTCTACCACATCAGGGCAGTTTTCCTTGAGAATTTCTTGAAGGATGTTTTCTAGGTTCTTTTTTTGATCATGGCTTTCTGGTAGTCCAATAATTTTTAAATTATCTCTCCTGGATCTATTTTCCAGGTCAGTGGTTTTTCCCATGAGATATTTCATATTGCCTTCTATTTTTTTCATTTGTTTGGATATGTTTAATAGTATAGATTTCTCATAAAGTCACTAGCTTCCATTTGCTCCAATCTAATTCTGAAGGAATGATTCTCTTCAGTGAGCTTTTGAGATTCTTTTTCCATCTGACAATTTGGCTTTTTAAGGCATTCTTCTCCTCACTGGCTTTTTGAGCCTCTTTTGCCATCTGAGTTAGTCTATTTTTTAAGGTGTTATTTTCCTCAGTTAGGCTGTTGACTCTCATTTCATTGTTGACTCTCATTGCATTGTTCTCATTTCTCTTCCCAATTTTTCCTACACTTCTCTTATTTGGTTTTCAAAATCCTTCTTAAGCTCCTCTATAGCCTGTAACTAGCTGTTACTTTGCTTGGAAGCTTTTGGTGCAGGAGTTCTGACTTCAATGTATTCCTCCTGTTTCATGCTTTGATTCTTTTTGTCCCCAAAATAGGAGTGTAAAGTTGGGTTGCTCTGCTTGCTTTGCTTCCTTTCCTTGCTCATGTTGTCACTCAATTACTTGGCTTATGAGCTTTTTATATTTTTTATTTATATATATGAAATTAAAAAAATAGATTTATATTTTTTATGAGTAGAATGCTGTTACCAAAGAGGGGAGCTTTGTCCCAGTTGCTGGGGTTTTCACAGCTGCTGGAGCTATTAGTTGGGTGCCCTCTCTGAAGCTCCCACACACTCTGGCAAACTGGTCATGCACCCCAAGACCTCCACTCCATATAGTGATCTAGATCCAAGCAGGTTAAAGCAAGAGTGATTACCCTTAGATTGGTTGCTTGGTCCTCCTACTACAATTTGCAGATCAGGAGCTCTGAAGCAGCCATGTGGTGGTGACTTCAAGGCCTCGGAGCCTAAGCTGCTTCTCGCCCCTGGATAAAGGCCAGACCATACTCCCAAACTCCCTGTTCCTGTCAAGTCGACACTGACCTCTCACTTTGTGTTTAGCATCTATGAGCTGATAATTCTGGAAACCACCACAGATGCTGGTAATCTGAATTCCCTCCAGCTGGTGGCTGGTTATGGCTGCCCTGAGGCTAAAACCTCCGGCTCACAGCTTGACTGGGCTTGCTCCCAGAGCACTGCGCTGGCCCCTTCCTGCTGGTCTGCTGGGCTGTCTTTAACAGAAGTTAGCTTCTCTTTGTCATTTTGTGGGTTCTGTAGCTCCAGAGTTTGTTTAGAGTCATTTTTTACATGAATTGGAGGTGAAAGCGGGAGCCCAACGGAAGCCCTGTTTCTATTCTGCCATCTTGACTCCACCTCCCCCGTTATTTATTTTTTAATCTGACACGGTAAGATATGTTTTGGAAGCTAATCCTATGTGGGACTGAAGCATTATTCTAACCGCTGCCAACATCACGCTCCAGTTCCTCATTGTGGTGTAGAAATGAACCTGAGTTTTCAAAGACTCTGACAAAGCCTCACCTAACTGGGATGCTTTCCATTAAGTGACAATGTTCTCTGGGAAAAAGGTGAAGTGGCTTTTCCTTTTTCTGACCACAACCAATCATGAAACCATTTGCTAAGGTACAGAGAGCCCACAACTTTTATTAGTGCAAGCAGGCCCTACCACCACCAACAGCTCCTAACCTGGGTGACTGGGAAGATGGTGGTATTCTTAGGAATTCGAAAGAGGTGAGAGTTTGGGGGTAGAAAAATAATGGGTTTTGTTTTGTACACATTGAGTTCAAGATGTCCGTCGCAGGATATCAAGTTCAAGATTCCAACAGGCAGCTAGAGATGACAGGCTGTAGTCAGTAGAAGGGTTAGGGCCAGATAAATTGATTGAAGAATCATCAGCAGAGAATGATAACTGAACCCATGAAAGCTGCTGATAAGGTGATCACCAAGTGAGATAATATGGAGAAAAAAGAGAAGAGGGCCCAGGATAGATCCTTTGCAGACACCTACAAGATGCATATTAATAATATAGCTTATACTGGGATGGCTGGGTGGCACGGTGAATAGAGCACCAGCCCTGAAGTCAGGAGGACCTGAGTTCAAATCTGGTCCCAGACACTTAACATAAAAACTAGCCATGTGACCTTGGGCAAGTCACTTAATCCCAACTGCCTTCCAAAAAAAAAATAGTTTATAGCTCTTTTAGATTTATTTATTTATTGCTTTTTGGAGGGCAGTTGGGGTTAAGTAACTTGCCCAAGGTCACATGGCTAGGTTTTTGTTTATGTGTGCGTTAAATGTCTGAGGCCAGATCCGAACTCAGGCCCTTCTGACTCCAGGGCTGGCACTCTACTCACTGAGCCTAGATGCCCCCTCTTTTAGATTTATAAAGCACTTTCCTTATAACAACCCTGAAATAGGTATCATAAGTATTACTGAATAAAAAATTAAGGCTCAGAATTTAAGTAATATAACTATGGTCACACAGTTACTAAGTGTCAAGAGGCAGTATTCAGGAACCTGTCACCAATGGGTTAATTTTTCCACTATACCAGTATTCAAAGCTAAAAATAAAACTATGGAATTGGTAAAAGGAGAGAGCATACATCCCTGAAATCAAGAGATAATTGCAAAAAATTAATTTAGTCATTGCTCTTTTACCACCAAACTTTTCACTACTGTTACAGGCTAAGCAAGTAGTCGAAGTCCTTGAGTCTAATGTCCTTTAATCTTCTCTGTCCACTCACTGGTAGAGGTGCTAATGATCAGTAAATGTATAAAAGGCCAGAGAAGGAAGTAAAGGGATGATGAGTCTTCAAATAATCAAAAGTTGATGAGTTTGAGATTTACGGTGCTTCTTGTATTCAATTCAGCAAACGTTTATTAGACATTTACTACCTGCAGGACATTTTGTTAAGTACAAGAGGAGATATAAGGTTACAGTAAGCCACAACTCATCCCCTCATGGAGTTGACACTCTAGTGGGAGGATATAGTAGACACACAATGTTTAATACAAAATCACACATGGTAAATGCATAGGGGGGCAAGAAAGTTCTACATGACATGGGGGTGGGAGCGAGGTTTGAGGGAGAGAAGGATGAGAAGAGACTTGATAAAAGGGAGCAACTGAATATAGCTCTGAAGGACCAGTAGGAGTTTGAAAGGCAGAAGGAGACTGTGGTTATTCCAAGAATTAGGAATACTGTGCGTAAATGTATGAAGGCAGGGAAACACAAGGCATGAACAGAAACAGATTAGACTGGGTGAAACAGAGCATATGTAAAAAGGCATAATATAAAGACTGGCTTTAAGTGCAAGGCTAAAGTTCTTCTTATATTCTTATTGTTATATATTTAATTTCTATAGCTAGTATTCTTATTATGTTTAACAAATATTCTTATCATATATTTAACTACTATAATAACTGTTAATGACTTATTTTAAACAGTACTTTAAGGATTACAAAGTGTTTTGTTTACAATAATTTTGTGAATTTTTCTAACAATAACAATTGTGAACTACTAAATGTGATGTAAAATAGTGAATTACTAAAGATTTTAGAGTTGTGACATGATGAGTCTCTATGCATAAGGAGGATAAAATTGAAGGAGAGGAGGGATTGGAAGCCGAAAGATCTGTTAGAAAGTGGCTGCAATAATGCCAGTATTTAACAATGAAGGTCTGTGCTAAGAGTTACGGTAATAGAAATGAGAAAAATTGTGGCCAGGGTTTTGTAAATGACTGGGTTTTAAAGGTTTTGAAAGAGAAGAAAAAGTTATAAGAAAACACCAACATATTTAAACACAGGAGACTAGGTAAATAGTCGTGTCAAAGACAGAAAATAGTGAAATTGGGGAGAATAATGTTCAGATGGAAACCATTAAGTTCAGTGCTGAATATGTTGATGGAACATCCAGATGTTGGTGGAGATGTGGATCAGATGCCCAGCAGAGCAATCAGGGTCAGAGAAGTAGAATTAGGAGTCATTAGCCTATAGGTAACTTGTGAAATTACTGTAGAGAACAACATTGCCAAGGGAAAGCAAAAAGGGTCAAGGACAGAAACTTGGGGAACATTCATTTTAAGGGGCATCACTACAGTTCATCTTAAGGGGAGTCAGTATAGGAGACCAAACAAAGAACAAGCAGAAGGATTAGTAAAGTACAATGTCTTAAAATCTGGACCACTGAAAATTCATTTTAATAACAGAATGCTTTCTTTTTCTTCTACCAAAAATCACATGAACACACATTTTCTTGCAAGAAGAAAACCATTCATAATTAGAATTTAAGATGTGGCACATTTGGCACTCGTAGTTTTCTTTAAACCTTAAGACAATACCATTCTGGAGAATGACTGAGTTCTCTGGTTGCATATGAAACGAGAAGTCAAGAAGATAAAATAATACTGGTCAACATGATCCAAGTCTAATTATTTACAAGGGTAGAACAGAGAAAAAACAGTCATGTACTTGGAAATAAAACGGCTTTTACAAGTATGTCAATAATAACAGCAGCACTTTCATTTAGGAGGTTATGAACATAGTCTGAACTTGTTATTTTCCCCCCGAAACTTGGCTATTCTAGCCAGTCATTCATCCAGAAAAAAACAAGAGGCCAAGGTCCAGTCTCAATTTCCGTCCCAACCATTCCAACCTAATCTCCTGGAAAGTTAATGCAAATAAAAGCAAGCTCTCCATTGCTACTGGTAGTGAAGCCTGTTCCTTTCCCAAGAGAGGCCTGTAAAACAGGACAGTCACTGACAGCAGTACAATTACTGACACAGATACAGACTTTATGGACATGTTTATCTCTGCTGTAAATCCACACTCTCTCTCCACTCCGATTCACGAGTCATAAAGAAATTGCAGATAATGAAAAAGTTGGGGAAATTTACAGCATGTCGGAAACCTCAGACAGCCAGAAGAAATTAAAGAGCTGACTAGGGATAAATCACACAGGTACAATTAAAACTTCCCCTATACCTTCTTCATTTCCAAACTGAGGCACAATCCAATGGGGCTGATGAAAAGTTGAGGTCATGACTCCTCAGGCTGTAATCATTTCTTAACTAACTGCATGTCAAAATTAGCCAATTCACAGGTCATGTGTGATTGCTGTTTCTGGTTGCTACTTTGATTCTAGACACACACCCCTCCACTGGGAAGCACTCACAGAGCAATCCTGTCTGTAAACAAGCCAAATTGCAACAAGCAATAAACAGAAAGGTGATGTCCTACACCTACAGAGATGGCAGTAGGTGAAGGGACATTTTTTACCATCACCACTGTGGATGTGGGCATTAAAATGAGAAAGTAGGGCTACAATGGTTGAATGAAAGTCGAGGTTTCGTGTTCCCTAATAAATAACCATTCTCAAAGTTTCATTTTACCTCTTGTCACCATTCCAAAGGAGATTTCAAAGGACTACTATATTTATAACTAGAAAAAGAATTGCTTCTCTGTGATACTTGTTTTTCAATAGTGAATTGGATTAATAATTGGCATAGATACCTGCATAAAGTTACAGGAAGCATGATGTCTTCAGGAGCTTTTAAAAAATCTACCTCATACAACGGGCCTCCCCATCATATCTAAATGTGTATATCGTTCCAATAGTTCCTATTTCAATCTTTAGGAGTTCGCATACATCCTTCCATGTTTTTCTATGTCTCTTATTGCCTCATTGGTTATTGTATAATAACATTCCATTACATACATATACCATATATTGGTTACTGTATAATAACATTGGTTACTGTATAATGACATCCCATTATATATATATATACCATAGTTTTCTTCAGCCACTCCCTAATCAGTGGCTCTGACACTGTTTCCAGTTCTTTGCTAGGAAGAATGCTGCTATGAATACTCTGGTTTCTAGTTCTTACTACATCTTTAGGCTATCTCCTTATTCTAGAGATCAAAGGGTGGAGGTGGTTCTTGCATAATTCCAAGATGAAGTAAAGGACCCCAGAAGAATGAATACATTATCTGTATATCTTTTCACAATTCTCCCCAATAGAGACACAAAGAAACATCCCCCCAAGAGAGATCTCACTTTTTGCTATCTTTGCCAATTTATCTGGCGTGAGATAAAACCTCAGGCTCATCTTAATTTGCATTTATCTTACCATTAAAGACTTAGACTATGTCTGTCATGTGGTGACAGGACAAGACACAGGATTCCTTCTACCAATGCACATCAGCACCTTTTCTATAACTTTACAGTCTTAACAAATTGCCATAGAGCACTGAGAGATTAAGTGAGTTACTGAGGGTCAGACAGTTAGTGGATGCCAGGGACAGGTCTTGAATCCAGGTCTTCCTGGTCTTGAGTTTGGCTCTCTATTCATCAGTTCAAAAATCTTTTTCGGAAACTGTTCATATCCTTTGACAACTTATTTCCTGAGGAATGGTACTTGGTTTCTATTTGTGTCAAATCACTGAATGTTTTAGGTATCAAACTTTCATCAATATTTATGCAAACTATATTTTGCGTTTCTTTTCTAATTATCTTCACCAATTTTATTCATGCAAATGGCTTTTTAATTTTGAGTAGTCAAAATTTTCTTTCTAATCTTTTATAATCTCCTCTACCTCACATTTGGTTAAGAATTTTTCACCTAGACATGGTTATGAAAGGTAACCAATCTAATGTTTTAATAATAAGGTCTTTTATGTTTTTAGGCTGTATATTTGTTTTTAACTTATTGAGATTATTAAGATGCTGACGTATAAATTTGTTTCTTTATAGTTTTAGGACTGTATTTCAATATAATTGGTTTCCTTTGTAACCCTATGCATTTTATTTTATTCGTAAACATTACTCTGAGAAGGGGCTTCACTATACTGCCAAAGGGATACACAACACAAAAAGGTTAAGAAGCCAGATCTAATCCTAATTTCTGCCAAAGTGTTTTCCATTTTTCCCAGAAGTTCTTATCAAAAAGCAAGTCTTTTCCCTAATATCACCTGACATATCAAATCTGTTGCCAAATCCTGTCATTTCTATCTTCAAAACAACTCCTGTATATGTCCCCCTATCTTCTCTGACAAAATTACAACCCTAGTACAGGCCTTCATCACATCACACCTGTATTACTGAAATAATAGCCTTCTGGTTAGTCTCTCTGCCTCAAGTCTCTCCCTATTCTAGTCCATCATATTGCCAAAGATATCTTCCGAAAGCAGAGGTCTGATCATATCACACCCAATCCAATAAACTTCAATGACTCCCTATTGCCTCCAGGACCAAATACAAAATCCTCTATTTGGCTTTTAAAGTCCTTTACAACTTGGCCCCTCTGCCTAACTTTCCTGACTTCTTGTGCTTTAATTCCCCCTTCATATACTCTATAATCCAGTGACACTATCTTTCTTGCTGTTCCTTCCATACAACACTTTATCTTCTGACTTTGTCCCAGTGTCTGGAATGCTCTCCTTCCTCACATCTGCTTCCTGACTTCACTAATTTCCTTCAGGACTCAATTCAAATTTGAAAAGGCCCTTCCACTCTCTTCAATACTAATGGCTTACCACAGATTTATCGTGCATCAATCTTGTATATATAAAGTTATTTGCATGTTGTTTTCACCAAATGAACTTAAGCTCCTTGGGGGCAGGGGTTGTTTTTGCCTTCTCGATACCAACCAGATAGGAAGTGATTAAAAAATGCTTACTAACTAGACTTAGCAAACTCCAAACTTGTTACTGTCTTCAAACAGCCTTCATTCATTGCTTTTCGAGTGTGTTCCACAGATCTGCTTTCTAGTTCATTGGTTTATTTGTTATTTTACCAGTATCAAATAGTTTTGATGACTTTAGTTTAAATCCTGGTAATGTTAAGTCTCTTTCATTTTGAACTTTTTCTCTTGACATTTCAAACCTTTCGATTAGTAGTCACAACCTTGATCTGCATCAGTTCCTCTTCATCTGAATTGGGGATTACAGTTGTGAGGGCTAAATGAGATCTTATTTGTAAAGTGTTCTGAAAACCTTAAAATGCTGTGCAAATGTGCTTTGTTACTTTATTTTAAGTAAGTTTTATTTTTACTATTTCCAATTTGATTAGCACTAAATCTTGTAATTTTGATCAGCACTAAGTACTTTAGACAATATTGTTATTTTTATCAGATTGGCACAGTCCAACCTAAAAGGAGTGAATATCTTCCAATTATTTATGTCTCCCTTTATTACTGTAAAGTATATTTTGTAGTTATATAAATCCTATGGGTGTCCTGGTAAGCTAACTCCCAAGTACTTTGTGCATTTTGTAATTATTTTGGATAGAATTTATCTTATTGGCTTTTCCTCCTGGTTTTTATTGTAGAAATGCTGATGATTTTTATTGATCTTTTGACACATGAAGCCCAGCAAATGAGATCAATTTGCTTAATATGAAAGTACTAAGTAGCAGAGACAGGATTTGAACCAAGTACCTCTGAGTCCAAATCCAATACTCATTCCTCTATATCACATTGTTACAACAGAGTGTATCCATATTTCAACAGATTTTGACAAGTTTCTTATGCTAACCTTATGAACAAGGTGAGATGTGGGCTACAAGATAGTACAATTGAGTAGATTTGGCCTTGGTTGAATTACTAGACTCAAACAGTAGACATTAAAAGAAACCTATCAAGATTTGGGATTTTCTTTAAAATTTTTGCATCAACATTCATTACTAAAATTAGTAAAATTCACCTTCTGCTTTGTCTTTCCCTTGCTTGGGTACCCAAACAATATTTGTCTCACAGAAACAGTTTGTTAACATACTTTATTTATCTCTGAGAATAATTTTTGTATTACAGGTATTAATAGCTCTTTAAATGTTTGACAACATTCTTTATAAAACAATTTGGCAGTGATTTTTTCCCCCTTCGGCAACTTATTTATGGCTTGCTCAACATATTTTTTCCAAGATTAGGTTTAAGATTAATATTTATTATTTTGTTAGCTTAGATATTTGATTTTTTAATAGATATTCATCAAATTCTTCTGAATTCTCAGTTTTACTAGCTTATAGTTGCAAACAGTAAGATCTAATAGTTATTTGTATCTTTCAATTGTCAATTCCCCTTATTCAGTTGTTATTTTGGTAATATGATTTTCTTCTCTCTCCTTGTTCTGGAAGTTTTGGTTTTTTGATCCTATGGTCTTTTTAGCTTTTGTATTTTGTATTCCTTTAGGACTGCTAATTTTTTTCATTTTCTTATATCTTTAAATTTCATACTTGGCTCACTGGTATTCTCTTTTTCTATTTCATTGACATAAAATTTCCTGTGAGGACTCCTTTAGCTGCATTTTAAAATCTCTGCTATATTGTTTCATTGTTATCATTACCTCTGACATAATTATTGTTTCTATGATTTCTTCTGGGACACGATTATTACTTAGATATAATTACTTGGTTTCTATTTAGTTCTATAACTTTTGTTCATATTTTCTTTATTCATATGGTCAATAAGGGAGGTACTTATTATATCCACCTTTTTCCATTTGTTTATCATTTCTTTATGCCCTAGAACATTAACATTTTTATAGAGGTACTATGGGATGCTTAGAAATACACGTATTCTTTAATATTCCCATTAAGAAGGTAACTTTGGGTAGTCAAATCTAGTTTATCCAATAATTCACTCAGCTTTATATTTTCCTTCTCCTTTTCTTTTTTGGATTTATCCAGCTCTAAAGTTTTCTATTGTTGGTGTTACTGTCTTTTGCAATTTGTCTGGCTTTTACTTTAACAACTTAGTTTTTTGTGCCATTATTTACATCAACTTGTAATAGTGTTTTTAAAATTATCTATAAAAATTTTAAATAGGGGTGGCTAGGTGGCACAGTGAATAGAGCACAGGCCCTGGAGTCAGGAGGACCTGGGTTCAGATCCAGCCTCAGACACTTAATACACACACACACAAAAAACTAGCCGTGTGACCTTGGACAAGTCACTTAACCCCAACTGCCCTCCAAAAAGCAAAAAAAAAAAAAAAATTTAAATAAGTGGTGTATTTAATTCAAATGTAATTTCTACATTTGTCTTCATTTGATCACTAATTTTTATTGCAACTCCTGCTTTTTAAAAATGCCCTAAAGCATTTCATATTTTGTTCTCAATTTTACTCCATCATGTGTTTTAATGTATTAAATGTTCCATTAAATGCATCAAATTTTTGAGTTTTGTTTTCTTTTTTTTTTAAACAAATGCTTTATTAACTTCTGTTTTACATCATTCATTTCCGCCAGATTTTGAGTTACAATCATTCCCCCCCCCCCGTTATTCCCCTACCCAACC
Source organism: Gymnobelideus leadbeateri (assembly GCA_011680675.1). Taxonomy (NCBI): domain Eukaryota; kingdom Metazoa; phylum Chordata; class Mammalia; order Diprotodontia; family Petauridae; genus Gymnobelideus; species Gymnobelideus leadbeateri. The sequence continues at coordinate 149,875 of WOXC01012149.1, read as the reverse complement.
TCCCTGAATAGCAGTCCCACAAGATATCGCTTCCTCCAATCTGCTCTCTCCCATACCTTCTCCCATACCCCTTCGACTTTTCCATTAGAGGAAGGTGAATCTTTGTGTCCCAATGCCTGCACATCTTATCTCCCAATTATAAGCAAAAGAGTATTAATAATAGTATTTATATATATTTGAAACATTTAATGTTAAGACCTCAAATTTCAGATCCATTTCCTTCCTCCCCTGTCACCCATTCCCTCTGGGAAGATAAGTAATTCAGTATATGTTGTACATGTCTAGCTATGCAAAACATTATCATAGCAGATATATTGTACAAGGAAGCTTATAATTCCCTCCCATTCATCCCACCCCCTACCTGGTCCATTCCCTACATGCTCCTGTCCCTCTTCTATAGTGGGTACTTCCAACCTCCCCTCCCCACAAGGATGCCCTCCCAACCATCATCCCTCCTCTCATCCCCCTTCCCCCTATTCTGCTGCAGGTTGAGATATCCCATTTAGTATGTAAGTCATTCTCTCCCTGAACCAAATTCAATGAGAATGTGGTTTTGCCTTTTTTGCCTTCCTATTCTCCTCCTCCTTGCAACCACTTCCCCTTGCTTCTTCTACATGGGATAGTTTACCCTACCCTGTCTCTCCCCATCTCCTCTTGCCACTTTCCCCTCTCACCTCATAATTTCATCCCTTGAGTATTCTCCCTTCCCAACAAATTCAACCTATGCCCCCTATCCATATATAACTGTAACCATATACACACACATTCACATATGTATTCATATGACCACATACCCTTCTTCCATTATTTTCATAGTGAGAAAGATATCATCAGTCACAGTTATTGCTTTTCCATATAGGAATGTAAATAGTTCAACTTTGATAAGTTCCTTTTGATTTCTTTTCCCTGATTACCTTCTCAGGCATCTCTTCCTTCTTGTGTCTGGATGTCAAATTTTCTATTCAATTCTGGTTTTTTCCTCAAGAATGCTTGAAAGTCCTCTATTCCACTGAATGACCATGTTTTCCCCTGAAACAAAATACTCAGTTTTGCTGGGCAGGTGACCCTTGGGTTCATTCCCAGTTCTTTTGCCCTCTGGAATATCATATTCCATGCCCTTCGATCCCTCAGTGTAGAAGCTGCCAAGTCCTGGGCTATTCTGATTGTGTTTCCACAATATTGAAATTGTTTCTTCCTGGCTGCTTGTAGTATTTTCTCCTTGATCTGGGGATTCTGGAACCTGGCTATAATATTCCTGGGAGTTTTCTTTTTGGGATCTTTTTCAGGAGGTGATCTGTGGATTCTTTCAACCTCTATTTTGCCCTCTGGATCTAAAACATCAGGGCAATTTTCCTTGAGAATTTCTTGAAGGGTGATTTCTAGGTTCTTTCTTTGATCATGGCTTTCAGGTAGTCCAATAATTTTTAAATTGTCTCTCCTGGATCTATTTTCCAGGTCAGTGGTTTTTCCCATGAGATATTTCACATTGCCTCTAATCTTTCGTTTGTTTGGATCTGCTTAACAGCATCTTGATTTCTCATAAAGTCATTAGCTTCCATTTGCTCCAGTCTAACTCTGAAGGAATGAATCTCCTCAGTGAACTTTTGAGATTCTTTTTCCATCTGACAAATTCAACTTTTTAAGGCATTCTTCTCCTCATTGCCCTTTTGGGCCTCCTTTGCCATTTGAGTTAGTCTATTTTTTAAGGTGTTGTTTTCCTCAGTCAGGCTGTTGACCCTCATTTCATACTTTTCCTGCATCCTTCTCATTTCTCTTTCCAATTTTTCTCCACTTCTCTTATTTGATTTTTAAAGTCCTTCTTAAGGTCCTCTATGGCCTGCAACCCGCTCATGTTTCCCCTGGGGCTTTTGGAGCAGGACTTCTGACCTCACAGTCCTTTTCCTGCTCTATGCCCCCAAAATAGGAGTCTAGGGTTGCATTTTTCTGTTTCCTTTGCCTTGGCATGTTGCCACTTAATTACTTGACTTTTGGGCTTGTTGCCACACTATGGCTTTAAGGCCAGATAGAGGAATTTTGGTCCCGAACGTGTGGGACTTCCACCCTAGATCAGAATCCAGATCCAGGGAGGTTAAAGCAAGAGTGATTACCCCCCAAGACTGATCGCTGGATCTCCCTACAATTTGCAGGCCAGGAGCTGGAGCTGCCTCTGAAAACTACAAAATGGCGTGTCTCCTCAGCGGCTTCTAGCCCCCAGGGGAGGGAGCCGACGCATTCCCCAAATACTGGTCCCAAAGTCCACAGGCCACTAACCTCTCACTTTGTCCTAGGCATGTCTATGTTGATAATTCTGGAGTCGCCACAGCTGCTGGTGTTCTGGGGTTCCTCCAGCTAGCTGCTGGCCCTGCCGCCCTGGGGCTAAAACCTCGGCGTTAGGCTTGGCTCCCTGCGCGCTGCCGGCTCCCAGACCGCTGTGCTGGTCCTTCCTGCAGGGCTGCTGGGCTGTCCTCAGTGGGAGGTTAGCTTCTCTGTGTCGTTCTGTGGGTGCTGAGGCTCCAGAAGTTGTTTAGAGTCCCCTTTTACATAGTTTGGGGGGAATCTGGGGGCAGAGTGGCTTGGATGAGCTGTTTCTACTCCACCATCTTGGCTCCGCCCCCCGAGTTTTGTTTTCTTACCCATTTCTACATTCTCTTTCTTAGGGAATTTAATCCATTCACATTTAAGGTTACAACTGTTAAGTGTGCATTTTCTTCTACCAACCACTTATGAATATACATGTAATATTCTCTCCTTCCTTCTAATGGCTACTCATCTCCTATGTTGTATTGATTACTTTTAATGAGCAAAGGCATTTCTCTGGTCTCCTATCTTCTCCACTTTCTTGATCTCCATGTTTCATATTATTCTATAGTTATGTCATTTTCTTCTAGGGACTAAGAGATGGTCAGATTCATGGGTCTTAACTTTCCCCACTAGCATAATCTCCCCAGGACCGTATCATGACTTGTAACTCCAAGAACTGAGTACAAGATAAGAGAACAGCTCTAAGGAGCAGGGGGGAGGGACAGGAAGTCATTGGTGGTAGAGCTTCCATCTGCTTTGGAAAAGGGGAAACTGAAAAGTAGAAAATTTTGGAAAACTGAAAAGTAGAAAAATTTTAAACCCTTGTGCCTCAAACTGCAATCACTGGGCTGTGGGAATATTGGGGTGGGGGGAAGGGAAGGTTATCTTATTCCTTTCACTGGTGAGCTTGCTGAATTTGGGAACTTTAAACTTTTATTACTTTCTACAGGGAGGATAGGATAAGAGACTACAGGAAGCTGCCCATAAGAAACTTCCCACTCCAATTCCCCCTCACCCCAATCAAGGTATATTTTCCTTAGATCCTTTCTATATATGAAGGGAAAGAGAAAGGAAGGAAGGGAGGAAGACAGGAAGGGAGGAAGACAGAAGACAGGAAGGAAGGGAAGGGAGGAAGACACGAAAGAAGAAAAGGAAGGAAAAAATAGAAAGAGAAATTCTAATTCATAAAACAGTGTGTCACCTTCTGTAAGCATTAGAGAAAAGCACACCAGATAAGGAATACTGTCTATCCCTAAACTAATCAGGTTTAACAAATTGCCACTAGTGAAGACTAATAAACACAAGGGACAAACTGTTGGGTATGCTATTATAAATCCTTTGTGAATGAAAAATCTATGGCTTTTTTCTTTTTATTGAAACAAGTAATATAACATGCTCAACACAAAACACCATCAAGAATTATCCCAAAACCAATCTGGGAAACAGGGAAGCTGAAAACAGAATCTGCTAATTCCATGCAACTGAGCCCAACAAAACATGCAATAAAGCTGCACATGAGTCAGCACAGCTTTTCATATATATATATATATATTCATATGTGGGAAAAGCAAAGAAAACTGACAACTCTTAACACTTTATGTCCATATGGTCTTAAAACCTGAGACCAATTAAGAACTACAGTCATCAGTTGTGGATACAGACACTAAAGTGACTTTGTTTATTTTCATCAGTTGGTAATTCAATTCAATTTCAAATAATATTTACTATGTAATTACTATGTGAAAAACATTTATGCTAGGCTCTGGAGCAAAACCAAACATTATATACGTTTGATCCCTACTTTCACAGAGTTTATAATCTAGTAAAAGGAGGTGACACAAATAATTCTGATACAGAACAGAAAATAAATACATAATATATGCAAAGTGAGAGCTAAGAAAGGAAAAACCATTTCTGGAGAAAGGTTTGATTTTGCAGCCATCACCACACACCACATAAATGTAGAGAACTTACATTATGATATTCCAAAAGGCAAAGTTCATAGGTTTATAACCAAGAATAACTTATTCAGTTAAACTGAGTATAATCCTATAGGCAAAAAAATGGACCTGTAACAAAATGAAGGACTTCCAAAGATTCCTGATGAAAAGACCAGAGTTGCAGAGAACCTCTGAAATTCAAACACCAGAGTGAAGAGAAACATTAAAAGGTAAATGCGAATAAATAATCTTAAGGGATTAAACATGGATAAATTACTTGCATTCAGAAGTAAGAAGATGATACAAATAGCCAAAATAGCATATAACCTGTATGAAGGTTATGATAATTTATGATAATTACTATCAATAACACTGGCATTCCAGGATCATGAGATGAGCAATTTGTATTTAAAAAAAAAAAAACATTTATTTGACAGAACATTTTTCTGTCAATTTCATCAGGTCAAAGAAAACAGCATTGTTCTTGGGGCCTCTGAGACATCCCAGTTGTATGTATGATCATGGGCAAGTCAGTTAACCTGTTGGTGATCCCAGGAAGACTAAAATCCCATCTAAGACTAAAATTACAGCCTAGCTGCCAATCTACATGTATAAAGGGAATTAAGAAAGAATCATATATCTAAAATTGGAAGACACCTTGAAGAACATGGAGGTCTTATATTTTATAAATGAGGAAATTGAGGTCCAGGGAGAGTAATGACTTGCCCAAAGTCTCACAAGGAGTTGGGATCCAAGTTAGGTTTTGAACCCGAATCCTCTGATTCCATCTCCAAAGCTCTTTCCAGGGTACCATGCTGGGTGTCCTTCACACTAGAAGTTCTCGATAACTCAAGAATGAATTCATTTTTGTTGTTCAGTCATGTCTGACTTTTCATGAAAACCACATGGAGTTTTCTTGGCAAAGATACTAGAATGGTTTGCCACTTCCTTCTCCAGCTCATTTTATAAGTGAGGAAACTGAGGCAAACAGGGTTAAGTGGCTTGCCCAGAGTCAAACAGCTAGCAATTGTCCGAATCCAGATTTACTCAGGAAGATGAATCTTCCTGCTCCCAAGCCCATGGTTCGATCCACTGTGCCACCTAGCTGCTCAATGAATCCACAGGACTGAACACACACAAAAAAGCTGACAATGAGCAAATAAGGATACTAAAAAAGCCTGTTTTTGCCTTCCTGAAGCTTCTGATGTGTGTGCACATGCAAAATTAAATGAAAAAGAAACACCTAAAGGTGGTTTAGTAATAATTCTGTCTTCAAACGAAGGAGTATTTTGACCAGGAAGTAACTAAAAAAGGTTGGAGTCATCTAACAGTTAGATTCTAATATAACCCTGAATTTTACAAAAAGAAAACTGAGACCTAGAGGAGTAAACTGAGTTCCCCAAGTTTACATGGGAAGTTGCTGGTAGAAATGCGACTAGAGCCCAGCCCTCAGCTATTCTTCCCAGTACTGATTTACAAGATATTATGAACTGGAGAAGGCTCACAACAGTAAAACACCAGATTAACAACAGAAAAAAAACATCAGACTGGAAGTCTTCCAAGACTCTTCCTTGATCTTGTGCACTCAACAGAGTATTACACTTGTACTTGAATACTTGTAGGATCCATGATTAAATCACTGTTGGGCTCTCTGTCTAGCAAGGGGAGAGAATCACAACTTCTCTGCCCTTTGCAGAGTTTTCCTGAGTTACAGCGTTTGACATAATTCACCACCTAGTGATCAACTTCCTGAATGTAATTCTCCAAACCTGATTAGACTGGTCATCAGACAAAAGATTTCTGTCACTTGGCCTATACTGCACTAAAAGCCCCATTCTGATATTATATTTAGATTATAACAATAATTACAAAGATACTATGTTAAATAAAAACTTTTCACAGGACTTTCATAATTTTCTTATAGAAAACATTATATTTATTCTATAGATTAGAAAACTGAGGCACAGAAAAATGATCAGCCTTAAGTTACACAGGAAGTAAAAGAGCCGAGCCAAGAACCTAGACCTTCTCACTTCTAGATCTGTGATTCTTTTGGGGGTTGTTTCCCCAGTAGATCAAATCTAGGAAATCTGATCTCTCAAGGACTCTATTTTCCACTATTAAAAAAAATAGAAATAGCATAGAACTAACATATTGGAACTTTTAAAGATTAATTTTTACAAAAAAGTTTAAAAATACAAAACTATGGAAGAACATTTCATCTTCCCAGAAGTGTTTTCTTCTCCAAAGCAGGTAAGCTCTTTGGTTTCTTCATACAGCTAAGCCTGCCAACCACAGAGCTATTCAGAAACCTCTCAGAATACTGTGCTCTGACCCATGCTCAAAAGGTGCATGATGATTCCAACATTCACACATGTAAAATGTTTTGCATCTAGACACTAGCCATATGCCTGTCATTAATCACAGTTACACTCCTAAAGAAAAGGCCATAACTCAAAACAGAAACAGTTTTTCAGAAGTTGCCACTAAAAATTTATGCATTAATACAAAAAAAAAAGAAAGAAACGTGTCCCTATAAACACACTCAGAAAGGTATACCCAGACAAGATTCCCCATTTAGATACCTTCAGAAACTACATTTTTCTTTCTTTTTGCTACAGAGAACCTTGGCCATTCCTGATGATTTGATCCAGGCTTGTTTTAGAAATTATAGCTCCAAATGGCATTTTATATTTTTTTTGCATTGAAAAAACTACTTTTCCAGTTGTGAATTGGGGTGGGGGGAGGGCCGGGCAGGGCCAAGATGGTGGAGTAGAAACAGGACTTCGTGTGGCTCCCGCTTCCACCTCCTCCAATACATGTAAACAATGACTCTAAACAAACTTTAGAGCTGCAGAACCCACAAAGCAACCGAGAGAAACTAACCTCCCACTGAAGACAGGCCAGCAGGAATGGGCCAGAGTATTGGGAGCAGAGCCTGGCCCAAATTAGCCCAAGGTCTTAGCTTCAGGGCACCCTGACCAGCCCCAGCTAGAGAAATGTTAGAAGAGTGATCACAAGCATCTGTGGTGGTTTCCAGAATTATCAACCCATAAATGCCAAAGACAAAGTGAGAGGTCAGTGGACTTTGGGAGCAGGGAGTCCGGGAGGGCAGTCCGACTTCTACCCCCTGGAAGTAGAATCGGCTGAGGTGCGACACCCTGTGGCTGCTTCAGAGCTCCTGGCCTGCAGATTGTAGGGGGACCAAGTGACCAGTCTGAGAGGTAATCACTCTTGCTTTAGCCTGCTTGGATCCCTGTCCTGGATGGCAATCCTGGGGTGCATGACCAGTGTGCCAGAGCGAGTGGAGGCTTCTGGGAGGGTACCCAATTAATAGCTATAGCAGCTGAGAAAATCCCAAGGATTTGGGAAAAAGCTCTCCTCTCTGGAAGCAGAGTTCTACTGTGGCAAAAAGCTCAAAAGTCAAGTGGTTGAGTGGTAACATGAGCAAAGGGGGGAAGCAGGGCAAGCACAGCAGTCTTTGGATTCTTTAGATTCCTTTTTTGGGGACAAAAAGGATCAAGGCATGGAGCAGGAGGAAGACAACAAAGTGAGAATTCTCGCACAAAAAGCTTCCAAGAAAAATATAAACTGGTTACAGGCCAGAGAGGAGCTTAAGAAGGATTTTGAAAACCAGAGAAATGGAGGAAAAATTGGGAAGACAAATGAGAATGATGCAAGAAAATCATGAAAAGAGAATCAACAACCTGACTGAAGGAAATAACACCTTAAAAAATAGACTAACTTAAATGGCAAAAGAGGCTCAAAAAGCCAATGAGGAGAAGAATGCCTTAAAAAGCTGAATTTGCCAGATGGAAAAGGAATCTCAAAAGCTCACTGAAGAGAATCATTCCTTCAGAATTAGATTGGAGCAAATGGAAGCTAGTGACTTTATGAGAAATCTATACTATTAAACATATCCAAACAAATGAAAAATAGAAGGCAATATGAAATATCTCATGGGAAAAACCACTAACCTGGAAAATAGATCCAGGAGAGATAATTTAAAAATTATTGGACTACCTGAAAGCCATGATCAAAAAAAGAACCTAGAAATCATCCTTCAAGAAATTCTCAAGGAAAAATTGCCCTGATGTTATAGAACCAGAGGGCAAAACAGAGGTTGAAAGAATCCACCAATCACCTCCTGAAAAAGATCCCAAAAAGAATACTCCTAGGAATATTATAGCCAGGTTCCAGAGTTCCCAGATCAAGGAGAAAATATTACAAGCTGCCAGGAAGAAACAATTTGAATATTGTTGAAACACAATCAGGATAACACAGGATCTGGCAGCTTCTACACTGAGGGACTAAAGGGCTTGGAATATGATATTCTGGAGGTCAAAGGAGCTGGGATTAAAACCAAGAATCACCTACCCAGCAAAACTGAGTATCATGTTCCAGGGGGAAATATGGTCATTCAATGGAATAGAGGACTTTCAAGCATTCTTGATGAAAAAACCAGAGTTGAATAGAAAATTTGGCATTCAGATACAAGAAGGAAGAGATGCCTGAGAAGGTAAACAGGGAAAAGAAATCATAAGAACATATCCAAGTTGAACTATTAACATTCCTACATGGAAAAAAAACAATTGTAACTTATGAAACTATTCTCAGTATGAGAATAGTTGAAGGGAATAGAAATGTGTGTATACACACACACACACACACACACACACACACACACACACACACATATGGGGAGAGAGAGAGAGAGAGAGAGGGATACATATATAGACCTATATATGTCTGTATAGGAGGGTATATGGGCGTATAAATACATATGTGAGTGTGTGTATATATGTGTACAAGTATACAAAGAGGGCACAGGACCAATTTAATAGGAAGGTATGATACTTAAAAGGTGAAATTGAGAGGTGAGAGAGGAATATAATGAGAGGAGATGGGGAGAGACAGAATGGGGTAAATTAGCTCATATAGAAGAGGCAAGGGAAAACTGTTACAATGGAGGGGAAGAACAGGAAGGCAAAAGGGAATAAGTTAACCTTACTCTCATTGAATTTGGCTTAGGGAGGGAATGACATGCACATTAAATAGGGTATTCACCCTACAGGAGAGTAGGGGGGAAGGGGATGAGAGGGGGCATGATGGGTGGGAGGGCAGGTTGGAAGGGAGGGAAGTTAGAAACTCCCACTTTTGAAAAGGGACAGGGTCAAAGTAGGGAATAGAACAGGTGGGGGGCAGGACAAGATTGAGGGAAATATAGTCAGTCTTTCACAATATATCCACTATGGAAAGGTTTTACATAGTACACGTGTACAACCTATATTGAATTGCTTATCTTCCCAGTAAGGAAGGGTGAGGAGGGAGGAAGGGAAAGAATCCGGAATTCAAAGTTTTAAAATCAAATGTTTAATATATATATAAAATTTTTTTTACATGCAACTGGGAAATAAGATATACAGCCACTGGGGCAAAATCTTGCCCTACTGGAAAGTAGGAAGGAGTATGGGGGAGGATATAGGAGAGAGATGGGGGAGGGAATATTCAGTGGGATGGCTGTTTTGGAGTGGTGGGTTGGAGAAAAATGGGGAGAAAATTTGTAACTCAAAATCTTGTGGAAATGAATGATGTAAACTAAAAATAAACATAAAATTTAAAAAACCTTTTATTCCTTTCAAAGATACTTCTTTTTATGGAGTCAAATATTTTAAGAAAAAAATCTACTTAAAGTATTAATGTTTCAAATTCTGGTTTCATCAAACTGTGTAGCCCTATTATAAGGATAAGTCTGACCTAAATCATTAATAACCCAAATAAAATCAATGGCTTTGGAACAATCCCAAAAGTTTTCCCACTAGTAACTTCCTTCTAGTATAGTGACCTTTTGCTTATGTTTTTTCACCTTTTCCTCCTATTTACTCCATGTACAAAGACAGAAAAAAAAAAAAACGTAGTAGTACCATTTAGAGCAAAAGGTGCCAAAAATATTTATTCCAAGCATACAGCCTCTATGATGAAGAGAAGGCACTATCCATTAAAATTATCCGACTTCCTTTACTCTTACTCTAGGGCCACTAAAACCTTTCCCATTACTAATTTCGTTTTTGAAATAGGTTTTTCTGTTGGAAAGAAAATACACTATGCAGCTCACAGGAGAATCTAGGTTCATTCAGCAGTCAAATTCCTCTTTGTAAATTTAAAAACTCACATTCAGGTTAAACAGTTTTGTGAGTTTGGCTAGTGCAACGTTTCCAAGTCTAGACACTTCTGAGTGGATTGATAAAACAGAATTTCTGAGCCACCTTGTGGAGGATCAACCTAAAAAACCAGTCAGCCTCTTTGGCAAGACTCTTTTTGATTTAACAATGGCTTCCTTTCTTCTTCCTTCTTACCTCAGAGTTAAAGTCAGTAAGTACTCTACTGGATTGCCAGACGCAACTTCTATTGTTTGGGATACTTTCATTTATAAACCAAATGAAAGGCCCTGTGTATACATCTGGCACCTTCTAGCCAAAATTCCATAGGTCACTTAAAGATTATTTTGTCCCTACTAATTTCACCGTCTATAAACAAGAAAAAACTTACAAAGAGAAAGTACATTAAAACAAATTTTTATTTTATTCAATAAAGCAATGAGCTTGTGGACGTATTGCTCCAGAAAATGGAAAGGATGAGTTTATTCAGCCTAAATCCTGCCAGTAGATATTTATGTAAGAAGTTATAGTATCGGTATATACCCTCAATAGAACAAAAATGACAAAGGCCACTGATCATTTTAAGTGCTGAATGAGAAATGTCACTTTAGCTCTTCCATCTTTGCATCCTTATCACCAAGTCATCAATTGATTTCTCAAGCTCAGTTATTACTTTTACATAGGCAATTCTCAGGTTGAATCCTTCACTCATATTCTCCCTTTCCTAACTACCAATGCTAGGTTTAAATATATCAAAGTCAACAGTTCTTTCTAAAATATTTCCTTTCTTTTTCTTTCTATTGCATTCCTCAAATTACCCTCTTTCATACTCAACATTAGCTCTTATCAAACCCCTGACCAATTAAATTTAATCAAAACATTTACTAAGTGCCTATTACATGAAAAAATACTGAGGTGGGCATTGAGGAGATATTTGCCAACTTAGGACACTTTTCTAGAATTTTCTGAACCTGTCTGTTCTACCAGAAAAAGACTTTGCTAGAGGTACTTTATCATCATTACAACCTTTCCATCTCCTTACTTGCATTCCAGGTCATATTCATAAGTCTCTCCTACACAATGGAAAGAACTAAGAAGAAATGAAAGTTGGTATATCCATTTGAAATACATTTCTGTATTTTTAACAATTCAAAGTTATCAGCAAACAATTAAAAAGAAAACCTACAAAGTTTCTAGAACAACCTTTGCTTATTAAAGAGTATTTTGCTAATCAACAAAATGATCTTTGGTCATATAGTTACAACTAGCTTAGTATTCTTTTTTCTTTTTAAAATCTGTATTCTGTTAGGAAACTATATCACTATTCAAAGAACATACAAGGAGTTAAAGAATGGAAATGATGAACTATCATTCACTTTCATATTGCCAGTCATTATTAGAATGCAAGCTCCTTGAGGGCAGGGACAATCTCACTTTTGTATTTGTATTCCTAGTACCTAACAGAGTGCCTGAAACAGAGTGGGTACCTAACACTTACTGACATATTACTAATAATTTGCTCTTAAGTAAAGTGATCAATTAATCATGAAGATTATTAAGTTGTTTTCATTAAATATAAAGAGTAAAGAGGTTTAAAGTAAAGAAAGACAATGTTAAAATCTCTAGGATAACTCTTTATTCCTTGGGCTATATTACTACTACTTTGCTATTATTATTTATGTGAAATAATAGAGAATACTTCATATGTATCATTAACATGACTGGGCTGACATTTCAGTCAGGAAAACCTGAATTCAAGTCCTGCCTCTGACAAATACTGGCTATGTGAACCCAGGCAAAAGCTCTTCTCAGTCTCCCAAATAACTTTCTAAGGTCATAAGCTTCAGATCTGTATTGGTAAAGGAAGTTTCCTCACTAGGAGTACCCCATACTGGTAAATCACAGGGTCAGACCCAAAATATGCAAACAATTTATTAATTAACCAAACCTAATTCAAATGATTTTTACATTCTTTTTTCTTCTTCCCTTCCAAAAATACAAATAAGAATTTAAAACGGATGCTATTTTATGCAGTGTGTTAAAAATCTTGCTTTCATGTAATATCACTCAGTTTTTTTATGAAAATGAAACTGACCAGTATATCAATAACTGAATGCTTCCTTTAAGTTCTGAAAAACTAATCAGTTTGTATATATCTTACTTTATTAACAATAGGGAAAAGGAAGAATCCTGGCATATTAATTTTCCATTATTATTGAATTTTACAAAATAAAATTCCTAAAGTAAAATCTAATATCCAGTTTCACAGAATTATCTAGACATCTCGGAAATTATCTAACCCAATCCCTACCTCCACCCTCACTCCCACACCGCACCTCATTTTATAAATGAGAAAATTGGGAGCAAGTCTTGCTCAAGGTTACAATGGTAATTAAACTATATTTCATTGGGTTGTTTTTTTTTAAACACTTCCACATGAAAATAAAGGGAATTCTGGATTTTTATAATATTTCCATTGTTTTACTTCCCAAATAGTACGCCACATCACTAACTATAGTTTGAATACCTACCACAGTCTAAGGTAATGATTATAAGAAACAAAAAGTATATCATTGGGTATTTGGGTAACACAGATCACAACAACAGAGTACTGTCCATAGGTTGCTTTTGAACTAACCTCTGGGTTGGAGATTTTTTTTTAATGAGTAAAGCAGTAACAATTTATACCCACTCATTCCCCTCGGAAGTTCAATCTCTGCAAATGAACAAATAAAACCAAAATACTAAAAACTACCTCTAGTTAAAGACCAAACAACAGCTACATACCAATTCTGAAAGTAACTGTTTCAAGTTCTGTGTCAATGAAAACAGGATCTCAATATGAAGACACCATCTTAATTATAACTCCAAGCCTAGCAAGAATAAATAAAAGCTTAGCAAGCTAGCTGTAGACAGAACATAACCAAGGGGTCTTCAAAGTCAGGAAATACCTAGTAGTCATGCTATGGTTTGTGAAGAAATGAACCAAAGGTAGCCTAAAGCAAAAACCCCACCTAGCAAGTTGACAGCAGAACTGTTTTTCTCCTCTTGATCATTATTTCTCTAAGTCCTAAAATATACCTAAGCACAGTCTTCATTCCATTCTCCTCCAGTGCTGAACAGGCCCAATTCTGGTTAACACTAGATTAGTCTGGTTGTAACTTCCAACAACACAGCTTTTTAACGAGCCAGTCACCAGCCTTTCAAACCCAATTTTTATAAGGTTTATTCAAGCAACAAATATTTAATATCTACTTTGCACAAGACAAGCCAAAGAACTTTGCTTAACAATTTCAAGTAACCAATCAATGGAACAGGAAAGAATTATCACAGACAAAAAAGATACAGAGCACAATTTTTTTTTTAAATTAAGGAGCCTTGGGACATGTATGACAACAACCCTCAAATTCACATCTGAAATGTAAAAAGTGCTGGGGTTGGAGTCAAGAAGACTCAAGTTCAAATCCTTCCAAGATGCCTGCTGGCTGTGTGACCTGAGCAGTTCACTTAACCTTTGCCTACCTCAATTTCTTCTCTGTAAAACGGAGATGATAATAGCACCTCCCTCCCAGGGTGATTCTGAGGCTCAAATGAGACAATAATTGTAAAGTGCTCTGCACACCTTAAAGCATGATATGAATGTTAGTTGTTATCATTATTTATTATTCACTCACTTCCTTTCCTTGGTGATCAAACCATTCAATACTTACTTTTTGAACACTTTTAGAGCATCAACTGTTTTTGCTCATGCGACCTAACTGAACTCAGAAAGATTACTGTTTTTTCCTTATCAATGACTCCAACCTGCACGGTACCTACCATGTTTCTTTAATTTAAAAAAGTAAATGAAGGTAAGGATATCAGAAAAAAAGGACATAGGGGACATTTAAGACAGTTACATGGTTTTTATAAGCCAGAGTGTTTCTCAGTTAATTTAATAAACAAGGTACAATGGAAATAGTATTGGACTGGGGATGGCCTCTGCCCCTAACTAGCTATGGGAGCTTAACCAAGTCACAACCCACTGACTCAGGCTCCTCCCTCATCTATAAAATTTGAACCACCAGCTTTCCAAGGCTATTATGAAGTTCCAATAAGGATTTAAATGAAAATACCTGGTAAACTGCAGAGGGCTATAAAAATTATTTATTATTGTTCTTTACTCATGGTCTCATGACACAGAAATGTGAACTGATATTTGTGTTTCATTAAAAATCACGCAGTTTTTCTTTGCTAGAAAATAATTTTATCCCAGACAGAAGTCACAATCTTTTTCAAAAGTTCATTACTTCAGCTTCTAAGTGTTTTCTACAACATGGCACTAAATGAAATGTTATATACTGACCAACAACGATGGTGTTGAAAGGTAACAGAAACAGGCCCAGGTAAAGTGACCACATTTGCAAGGATTCTTCCTTTTTCTGGAGTAGTTCCACTAACAGAGGTGCCCCTCCCATGCTGAAGGGCTCTGACCTAACCATGGAAGCTCATAAATTAAACTGCCACTTCCCCTGCCTAAGCATCACTGCTGGCCTCCTCCACGAAAAACTAAATGCTATTTCTCTAATGCTAGGCTAGCAAGACTAAAGAAACATTGCTCATCACAGAACTAGACATTGTTTAAGGACAGCAATCTTTGCCTAAGATAAAAAGAAGCCTAAGATCTTTGCCTAAGATAAAAAGATAAGACTGAAGAATGGGCCGAAGACAGAGGAGCTGTTTCACATCTAGATAGGGATCTTTAATTTGAAAGAGAAAGGTGAACCGAGCAAATGGCCAACAGCCAGGCTAATGCTGCCATCTAGAGGTTGCTCCCTAGAAGACATCTGTCCCCATTTCTGGCACCTAGACCTATTCAGCCATGTTGACCTCCCTTTCTTCCTACATTGATTAACTTTTAAAAAGCTCAAGTTACTAAATAAGCCACAGGAAATGTCTGATTGTCTCCTAAGAATATCTAGTCCTAATCAGAGGTTAGGAAATCAGCATTAAAAGTAGAAGATGCATATTTCAAGATAAAACTATGGTATGACTCGAAAAGCTGGAGTGGCTCCGTCTACCAATTCTGCAAACAAGAAGTCGAGGGCCTGTAATTTTCTTGCTGTGGGAGCGGTGGGGGTCCTCACACCAAAGCAGATTATAACCAATCCATAGTTTTTAGGTTCAGAAAGCGCGAATGAGAAGAGAGATTACCTGGTTTATCCCTAATCACCAAGTATTGCTAGAAGTAAAATTAGAATCCAGGTATTACTGACTTCAAGTCTACCTCCTAGATAAGCCCTTTTACACTCTTCTCAATACAAAACATTCTATCAAATAGCATTTCAACACAATTCAATACATAAGTCAGTCAAATGAACACAAATGTTGACTTTGTAGTCCAAATTTGTTTAGTGGATCTATGAAATGTGGGCATTCCCTCCTCCAGTGCAGGTCACAACCCAATCACATCTCCTCAAAACCTTCTCTAAAGGATTGGAGCAACAGGGTGGAGGTTGTCTAGGCCCAACTGCTCTCCCTAGTCCCTAGCTAAGTGACTAGCCACCTGCTTCCTCAATTACATACTTCTGCTTTGATGGCCCCTCTTCTGTGCCCAAACAATAAGGGGCACAGTACAAACAAATGGTGTTTATACTGCACAGCTCAGTCTGGTAAAACATACTGACTCAGATAAAGGAAAAAAGTAATCTGGTCCAGGCCTAATATATATTCCATGAAAATATCTATTCTAAATGCTAGTGTGGAAGTAGTTTTTCCAAAGGCTGAAATGTGCATCCTGCAGAGGTGAAGGGAAAAAAATCAGAATAAGGATAAAATTCCTGAGTCCCACAAAAATCAACAAATTTCTGTTCACCTTGCAAGAGTAAAAAGAATCTGAATTTGAAGTAAAAAAAAAAATCCAGGTTCAAGTCCCAGCTCTGCTACTTACTGTGTTATCTTCATATAACCTCTCTAAGACTCAATTGTCTCATTTGTAATATGGATATATAATACTGGCCTTGCCTGCCTCACTGGGTTATTTTGAGGGCTATGAACACAGAACCTACTATCAAGTGGAAGTCTAGCACAGCAGAAAGAAGATCTGAACAGGAGTCAGGAACTCTATATTCTAATATAAGTTGTGTCACAATGAGATGTAGGATTCTGAGTCACCTAACTTTTCCAGATCTTAGGAAGGATCTCCACACCAGAGAGAACCTTAGAGACCATCTGGTCTGGCCTTCTCATTTTACTGAAGAAAACAAAACTGTTCTATTATTGTCATCACCATTGTTATTATTAAATGCATAATTAATTAAATACATAAAACCAATAAATATTTTTCTTCTCAACACTAGATAACCTACAAAATTAGCACCACATTTCACAACATAACTTTGTAACAGGCTAAAGTCAGAATGAGAGCCAGAACAGAAACCATTAATAGTAAGATGTGTATTAGCTTATCCAAGTATGCACAAAACTTATAGACAACTTTAATTTTTTATGTCATTTTCAATTCCAAACACACCCCTCCTTGCTTCCCTATCCAGTAAGTCATCCCTTATAAGAAAGATCTTAAAAGAAAGCAAAAAAGAGCACTTCAGTAAAATCAGACAAGACAGCTGGAGGCCCTGGGCACAAGTCTGACTTTGGTCCCACACTTTCTTGGTGCTCTGGGGCAGCAGCTGATAACTAACATTCATAGAGTCCTTGCAGGTTTACAGAGCAGTTTACATAATTACCTCATTTGGTCTTTACAACTATTGTTACCCCCATTTTAGAGAAGAGGGAACTGAGGATTAGAGAGAGTGCCCTTTGTTCTGGAAGAGAACCATGACATAAGGAAAGGGATGCCAGGACCTGCAAGTGAACTGGATCGAAGTGAGGGAGGGCTATGCAGTCACCAGTATCACTTTCTCCTCTGGAGGCATTTGGGTCCAGTGGCCAGATACGGATCAGAAAAACTGGAGATGGCCCAGGATGCAGTGGGGGCCCTTGGCCTTTTTAATTTAAGGTCTTTCCCAGGTCTCAGTTTGCCTGAAGCAACCGCCCATTCAGTGATTAAGGCAAGGTGAGAAAGGAGGCAAAGAATCACTTAGCATCACTTAGCTAGTAAATGCCTGAGGCAGGATGTGAACTCAAGACTTTCCTGACTCTCAAGAGTTCCCCACTCTATCCACTAAATCAAGCTGTCTTTTCCCTTGGACAAGTCACTTAAATTTCTCTGGATCCTGGCTTTCCTACTGTAAAGTGAAAGGGTTAGATTAAATGGCCTCTAAAGTCAGTGTCTGGAAGTATAAATAATATTACACATCCTGAGTCCCCCTCCACTGCAATTAGAGAAGGATCTTTTCCTCAATTTTTCTCTGGGACCATACTTGGTCATTATAATTAAAAAATGTTCAATGTCATTTTTTTGTTCTTTCCATTTACAATTTTGTAGTCATAATATATTGTATGTTATATAATATTGTATACTGTTTTTCTAAATCAGCTTTCTTTAGTTCATGTAAATGTTCCCATACTTCTCTGAATTCTTTATCTTTTCTTACAGTGTAGCAATATTAAATTATGATCATGTGCCACAATTTATTTAGCCATTTCCCAGCTGATAAGCCCTGACTTTGTTTCTGTTTTTCCACTTCCACCAAAAGTATTGCTATGAATATCTGGTTGTATATGGCACCTTTCTTTCTGTTTCTGACTCCCTAAGTGTATATGACTAAGAGTAGGAGTTCTGGGTCAAAAAAAAAGTGGACATTTTAGTCAACCCTTTAAAAAAAAAACCCAATTCCAAATTACTTTACAAAATGGATAGAGTAATTCAGAGCTCTACCAAGCATGTATTAATGTGCCTATCCCTACCATAAACCACTTTCAACAACTACAAAACCAATAAACTAACATTTGTTGAGAACCTAAGTACTATTCTAGGCTCTAGTGGAGATATAAAATGCAGATAAGATACAATCTCTTTCTCCATGAAGCTTAGACTAGAAGGGCAATATGATACCCAAATAACTGACTAAAATAAATTATAAACAACTACATTGGAGAGTTTAGTACAAAACAAACTGCCATGGGAGGTCCAAAGGAGAAGATCATTAGCAATAAGAGAGTGATGGGTCATCAGTAATTATTTAGTATTACTAAAATACTATTTTATGGAGGAAATAATGCTAGCAAGGAAAGGAGGAGGGAACAAGGGACAGGAATATTTTTGAGCAAGTTATTGACATAGTCAAAGAAAATTAATCAAGCAATAATGTAAAGGATCTGTTTGAGTTCACAGATCCTAGAGGCAAGAAGACTATTACCAAGAAGTGATAAGAGACTAAATATTAGTGGCAGCAATGGAAAAATAACTAAACTCTATAGACAAAGGATTTTTAGAGTAGTTTCAAGATGTGTAATTAATATATTTATGCTTTTTGGAGATTGGATGTACTCTTCAATAGTTAATAATCAGTAAGTATTTATTAAGCACCTACTACGTACAAAGCACTGGGAATAGAAAAAGAGTTGAAAACCTTTGAGAGGCTGGGGGGGGGGGCAGCGGAGCAAAGATGGCGGAGTTGAAACAGCACTTCCATGGAGCTCCAGCCCACACCACTTCAAAATTATGTAAAAGAAAGACTCTGAACGACCTCTGGAGCTCCAGCACCCACAAAATGACACAGAGAAGCTAACCTCCCACTGAGGACAGCCCAGCAGGGAGAGGCCAGCGCAACACTCTGGGAGCCTAGCCCAGGACCGTGTGAGTGGGAGGTTTTAGCCCTAGGGCGGCCTGACCAGAAGCCTGCTGGAGGGACCCCAGAACACCAGGAGCTGTAGCGTTTCCAGAATTATCAACACATAGATGCCTAGGACAAAGTGAGAGGTCAGTGGCCTACAGATTTTGGGATTGGTTGGGAGAGTGTGTGGCCTCTTTCCCCTTGGGGCGAAAAGCCGCTCAGGAGCCAATGCAGCTTGCCCCACATTGCCACGTTGCAGCTTCAGCTCCTGGCCTGCGGACTGTAGGGGGATCCTGTGATCAGTCTGGGGGCTAACTGCTCTTGCTTTACCCTTTTGGATCTAGATTGAGGTCTGGGGTGGAGATCTTGGGGTGTGTGACCAGCTTACCAAAGCAAGTGGAGGCTTCAGAGAGGCCACCCAACTAATAACCTCTGGCAGTTGGGAAAACCCCAGCATTTGGGACGGAAGCTTCCCTGGCTGGTGGCAGAGTCCTACTGTGGCAACAAGCCCAAAAGTCAAGTAATTGAGTGGCAACATGCCTAGGCAAAGGAAACAAAATAAACAGAAAAAATGCAACATTAGACTCCTATTTTGGAGGCAAAGAGGATCAAAACATGGAACAGGAGAAGGACTGTGAGGTCAGAAATCCTGCACCAAAAGCCCCAAATGAAAATATGAGCGGGTTACAGGCCATAGAGGACCTTAAGATGGATTTAAAAAACCAAATAAGAGAAGTGGAGGAAAAATTGGGAAGAGAAATGAGAAAGATGCAGGAAAAGTATGAAATGAGAGTCAACAGCCTGACTAAGGAAAATAACACCTTAAAAAATAGACTAACTCAAATGGCAAAAGAGGCTCAGGAAGGCAATGAGGAGAAGAATGCCTTAAAAAGCCGACTTTGCCAGTTGGAAAAGGAATCTCAAAAGCTCACTGGGGAGAAGCATTCCTTCAGAATTAGACTGGAGCAAATGGAAGCTAGTGATTTTATGAGAAATCAAGATACTATTAAACAGATCCAAACAAATGAAAAAATAGAAGGCAATGTGAAATATCTCATGGGAAAAACCATTGACCTGGAAAATAGATCCAGGAGAGATAATTTAAAAATTATTGGACTACCTGAAAGCCATGATCAAAGAAAGAACCTAGAAATCATCCCTCAAGAAATTCTCAAGGAAAATTGCCCTGATGTTTTAGAACCAGAGGGCAAAATAGAGGTTGAAAGAATCCACTAAGGGTGGCTAGGTGGCGCAGTGAATAGAGCGCCGGCCCTGGAGTCAGAAGGACCCGAGTTTGGAGCCAGCCTCAGACACTTAACCCACACAAACAAAAACCTAGCCATGTAACCTTGGGCAAGTTACTTAACCCCAATTGCCCTAAAGGGCCGGCTAGGTGGCGCAGTAAGTAAGAGCGCCGGTCTCGGAGTTGGGATGACCCGAGATCAGATCCGGCCTCAGAAAATGAGCACCCACACACAAATAATGACTAGCCATGTAACCTTGAGCAAGTTACTTAACCCCAATTGCTTTAAAAAAAAAAAAAAAGAAAGAATCCACTGATCACCTCCTGAAAAAGATCCCAAAAAGAAAACTCCTAGGAATACTGTAGCCAGGTTCCAGAATTCCCAGATAAAGGAGAGACTATTACAAGCAGCCAGGAAGAAACACTTTCAATATTGAAACACAATCAGGATAACCCAGGATATGGTAGCTTCTACACTGAGGGACCGAAGGGCATGGAATATGATATTCCAGAGGGCAATGGAGCTGGGATTAACACCAAAAATCACGTACCCAGAAAAACTGAGTATCATGTTTCAGGGGTAAATATAGTCATTCAATGGAATAGAGGACTTTCAAGCATTCTTGATGAAAAAATCAGAGTTGAATAGAAAATTTGACATTCAGATAGAAGAAGCAAGAGATGCTTGAGAAGGTAAACTGGGAAAAGAAATCATTATGAATTTATCAAAGTTGAGCTATTTACATTCCTACATGGAAAAACGATAACTGTAACTGACGAAACTTTTCTCAGTATGAAAATAGTTGAAGAAGGGTATATGGGCATATGAATACATATGTGAATGTGTGTATATATGTTTTCAGGTATACATAGATAGAGGGCACAAGTCAAATTTAATAGGAAGGGATGATACTTAAAAGGTGAAATTAAGAGGTGAGAGTGGAATATATTGAGAGGAGATGGGGAGAGACAGAATGGGGTGAACTAACTCATATAGAAGAAGCAAGGGAAAATGGTTACAAGGGAGGGGAAGAACAGGAAGGCAAAAAGGCAAAACCTTATCCTCATTGAATTTGGATCAGGGAGAAAATGACATACATACTAAAGAGGGTTTCTTACCCTACAGGAAAGTAGGGGAGAAGGGGATGAGAGGGGGATCAATGGAAGGGAAGGCAGGCTGGGGGGGGGGGGAGTTGGAAGCACCCACTTTTGAAAAGGGACAGGATCAAAGCGGGGAGTGGACCAGGTGGGAGGTGGGATGGCAGGGAAGGAAATATAGTCAGTCTTTTACAATTTATCTACTATGGTAATGTTTTGCATAGCTACACATGTACAGTATATACTGAGTTGCTTATCTCCCTTTTAAAACCAATTTTTAAAATATATATATAAATACTATGATTAATACTATTGTGTACGTAATTGGAGATAAGATGTGCAAGCATTGGGGCACAAGGATTCACTTTGTCCTACTGGAAAAGTTGAAGAGGGTATGGGAGAAGAGATGAAAGAGAGCAGATTGGATGAGGGGATATCCTGTGGGACTGCTATTCTGGGGTGGTGGGTAGGGGAAAAATGGGGAAAAAATTATAACTCAAAATCTGATGGAAATGAATTATGTAAACCAGAAATTAATAAAGCATCTGGAAAAAATAAAACAAACAAAAAAAACCTTTGAGAGTTTCTTGAGGACTTAATAGGGGAGACAACAAGCAAACAAAAAAGTACAAACCAACTATCTGCAGGATAAATAAGAAAGCAGAGGCACTATAATTAAGAGAGGGTAAGAAATTTTCCTGTTGAAGGTGGCATTTTAGTTGAGACAAAGCTATGGAAGGAAGTAAGTAGAGATGAAAGTTGTTTCAAGAATCTTTATCATATAAGGGGCCATAAATATTTAACAAGTTAGCAAACAAAAAAAACCCCACTGATTCCTGAGACTAAATGTAGTTGGGAAGCTATTTCAAGTATGCTTTGGAATTCATGAAACACCAAAAGGGAAAAAAAAATTCTCAAGAAAGCCATTCTTGTCAGTGTCAACTCAAAAGAGTCCACATTATTCCTAAACTAACATGCCTCCTAGAAAGCAACCATAAGCAGTCTTGCTTCTTGGTTAGGTATTTTCTGGGCTTTTTTTCCCTTCTCATTATCTGATGCAAGGACATTTGCATGAAAACAAGATCACTGGTCTCTGGGGACTCATCAGCTCCTGCTGCTTATTTTTCATCCATGTCATCCTCTCAATTAATGCTAGGGAGAGGATTGAGACATCGGAACACCAGATTAGGGTGTCAAATGAAAAGCCAAGTCCTAGAGCAGATGAATATCCATAAGGAACAAAAATCTTGTTTTTATGCAAATACACAGTGGACAAGAAAATAAAAGAAGACATTTTCCAGAAAATCTGATACACATCAGTGAAATTATTTCTAAATCAGCAACTGTTTTCCACATGGCACCAAAATGTTCCAAATGAAAAGCATAATAGTCAATTAAAGTGGCAATCATCTACGACTAAACACTAGTAAGAGAAGTTGAAATAAAACTGAATTTCCAACAAGACTACTGTAGCTCTGATCACTGGACTTATTGGCTGGCAATACTTCTGCTGCAATAGGTATAAGTTTAGTCTTATACCTTTCAGGAAGCAAGGCTCTCTTCTCTCAAGGTCCTTCCTGCTTTGTGTTTCTATAAACACATGTTTTCAATATTCCAAAGTAACACTCATTCTAAAAATATGGATCTAGAACAGTATATGCCAATTCTAATTTTTATGTGGAAGTTCATCAAGAAAATCAGGATAATGGCATCTACCTGATATGGTTGATATGAGAATAAAATATTATAGTAAAGCATGACATAAATGGAAGTTATTATAAGACTGAGTCCTCTATTACTATCTTAAGCTAAACAGATTTGAGTACAACAAAGAAAAATAAATAAACTGAGAGCTTGACGGTTTCAGCAACAGAAGGGCTCCAACTGGAACACCAATAACATCTCACTAAAATACTAAGTGTATATAATACTAAAATACTAAAAATGTATCTGGTAGTTACTAAAAAAATTGTTTTGCAAAGAAACAGACCCACAAAAAAAGAACTGGTCACCATAAGACATTAACAACCAAAGCAAGATTAAACTCAAGGTGTTCAATTATTTCAACCTCTATCATCAAAGATTATCTCAGAGTTTTAGACCAGAAAGGAACTTTAGCAATGACTTAATCTAAACTTTTCATTTAATAGATGACAAAAATTGAGGCCCATAGAAAAGTGATACAACAAAGGTTCTGACTTCAAGAAGAAATCTAGTTGGAGAGAGAAGGCAAATACAGAAGAGATAAACATTCATACAAGCTAGTATGGAATAAATACTAAAAGAATTAAAAGGAGAGTGAGATCCCTGTAGATTGGAATCAGGGACATACTGATTGTTATATTTTCATTGTGAAAATTCATTCATACCTCATAAATTAGCAAATGGTACAAATCAAAATTTGAGTTAATTGTTTTGTTGATGGCTTAGACTTAAGAAAGGAATGGAGAAAATGTTAGCAATGCAGATTAAACTTAGAAACATGTCCTGTATACAGTTTTATTCTCCTGGAGAGCCAGTTGTTAAACATTTGTCAGTAAAGCCCCTGACTAAATGGTCAGCAAAGGCTTTATAGAAAAGGTGAAACTCTAATATATGCTAATTTATATGACTAGCAAGTTTTTTATCTTAATTACAAAGTATGAATTTTCCACAGTTCATTTTCCAATTTTATAATAGAGGAAAGAAGCATAATGAAATAGTTTAAATTGGCAAGGAGCTCAGAATAGTATATAACTAATTTTAAAAAGAGAAACACCCCCAATATAAAATGTGTGCTGTACAAATAAGATTTTCTCACCCATACGGCAAGGAAAAGCCATTCTGGAGTCTAATGCTATAGTCAGCTCAGAAATCCAGTAAGCTGATTACCAACAGAAAGAGTTCTCACATTTTGTCTTACCTTTAATATACTTACCACTCTAATTTCTAATAAAAATATTTTTTAATTATAAAAAAGAGAGATCTTTGGAGCACTGGCCATGAAGTTAGGAGGACTTGAGTTCAAATCCAGCCTTGAACACTTAACACTTACTAGCTATGTGACCTTGGACAAGTCACTTAATCCCAATTGCTCTGCCCCCTCCAAAAAGCAAAAGAGAAAGAGGGAGGGAGGGAGGGAGGGAGGGAGAGAGAGAGAGAGAGAGAGAGAGAGAGAGAGAGAGATCTTGAAAGAACCACTACATTTCAAAATACCAAAAGCAGCATGAACAAATGTGGCCTGGGTACTCACACTCATCCAACCCCAGTTGATAGGCTAGATTCTGTAGTCCTCGTACTTTCTCCATCAGGTTAGCTGTGGTGAGGCTGCCCAGCTCTGAAAGTAGAATAAGTGTGAATTTCAATACTGTTTCTATTTTTCCCCAAGTCTATCCAGCTTAGATATAAACCTTTAAGTTACTTTGTTTAGTACCTGCTAGTGAAAATAGAGTGCATGTTCCCAGTTCTTCTCACACTGAGAAAAAGGTGATGAGTTAATTTGTTCACTTTTGTAATGTGCTTTAGCTAAAGCCATCCACTTGAAAAACAGATGAGTCAGTATGTAAACGGTCTTATATTACCTATACATTCTACACTCACATTTTCTATTCTTTGAATAGCATAAAATTTATTTTGCTATTTCTGCCTTTTTTAGTCCATCCTATAAAATAAATATGATGGAGAAAACATTTTACAAAACATAAAGGAAATATCACAGGTATATATTTTCTTACTTCAAAATAACCTATGATTTCATTGGTATTGGTACTTCCTTCACTGAAAGATGGCCACTTGTCCACACCTTAGTAGATAGTTTCAGGAACTGCCTGACCTGATATCCAACTATCTGGTGATGAGGCTCTTCTAACTTAGCTATGTTTGTCCTATGACAACAGTCTGCTGCCAGGCCCATAGGCAGTTTTTCCAGCTGTAGGATTTGTCATACCTTGCACTGCACTGACCAAAACTTTTAAGAACCAGTGTTCTATTATACCCTAAAAAACCACTACTATGGGCTTTTGGAGACAGTACAGAAGCCCGCTAACTAATCAGTAATGCCTCTGATGACAAAGTAAATAATCTCCATTACAAAACTTCCCAAATAAAATTCCCAACTTTTCTAAGTTAAGCATAGTGAACAAAAAGTCAAACTCTGAGTGAGGCTGATTTGACTTCAAATTCCAGAACAACAAAATTTGAGTGGGAAGGAGCCTCAGTACCGCTCTAGATCAAACAACTTCCCAAAGGAATCCCCAGCACAATATACCCAACTAGCAGTAACACGTCCTCCGCTCGAAGGCCTCCAAGAAGGGGAAACCCACCAACTCTCAAAAAAACTGACTCAAGCTTTGCACAGCTCAAGTTGTGAGGTTTTCTTGGCATCTGACTTAATTAGATCAGCTTCTTCACAACTTGTTGCCACTGCTCCTGCCTGGCTCTGCCCTCTGGGGCGGAATCAGCCTAGCCCCTTCTCTTCATGACAGCCCTTCCAACACTTCATTGTTGTTCAGTCATTTCAGTCATGTCTCACTCTTTATGAACTCATTTGGGGTTTTTCTTAGCAAAGATACTGGAGTGGTTTGCCATTTCCTTCTCTAGCTCATTTTACAGATGAGGAAACTGAAGGAAACAGGGTTAAGTGACTTGTCCAGGGTCACACCGTTAGTAAGTGTCTAAGGCCAGATTTACACTCATGTCTTCCCTGACTTCAGGCCAGACTCTCTATCCACTGCACCACCCAGCTACCTGCATCAAATACTTTAAGACAGCTAATATTATCATGCCTCAGTGAAAGTAAAAAAAAAAAAAGCAGGGGTACCAACCCTTATCTCAGATAAAGCAAAAGCAAAAATTGATCTAATTAAAAGAGATAAGGAAGGAAACTATATCCTGCTAAAAGGCACCATCGAAAATGAAGCACTATCATTACTTAACATGTATGCAACAAGTGGTATAACATCTAAATTCCTAGAGGAGAAGGTAAGGGAATTAGAGGAAGAAATGGATAGCAAAGCTATACTCGTGGGGGACCTTAATCTCCCCCTCCCTGAACTTGATAAATCCAACCTAAAAATAAACGAGAAAGAAGTTAAGGAAGTGAACAGAATTTTAGAGAGGCTAGACATGATAGATCTCTGGAGAAAACCGAATGGGGATAAAAAGGAATATGCCTTCTCAGCAGTACATGGCACACACACAAAAACAGACCATGTACTAGGACATAAAAACCTCACAATTCAGTGCAGAAAGGCAGAAATACTAAATGTATCTTTCTCAGATCATGATGCAATAAAAATCATATGTAATAAAGGGCCACAGAAAGACTAAAAGCTAACTGGAAACTAAACAATTTAATCCTAAAGAATGAGTGGGTCAAACAGGAAATCATAGAAACAATCAGTAACTTCATTCAAGAGAATGACAATAATCACACAACATACCAAAATTTGTGAGATGCAGCCAAGGCAGTTCTTAGGGGAAAGTTTTATATTCCTGAGTGCATACATGAATAAATTAGAGAAAAGGGAGGTCAATGAATTGGGCATGCAATTTGAAAAGCTAGAAAAAGAACAAATTGAAAATCCCCAGTTAAATACTAAATTAGAAATACTGGGGGTGGCTAGGTGGCGCAGTGAGAGTGCCGGCCTCGGAGTTGGGATGACCCGAGATCAGAAACGGCCTCAGAAAATGAGCACCCACACATAAATAATGACTGGCCTGTAACCTTGAGCAAGTTACTTAACCCCAATTGCTTAAAAAAAAAAAAAAAAAAGAAATACTGAAAATCAAAAGGAGAGATTAATAAAATTGAAATTGAGAAAACAATTGAATTAATAAATAAAACTAAGAGCTGTTTTTATGAAAAAAAAAAAAACAACAATAAAACTGATAAGACCCTTACTAAATATGATTTTAAAAAAGAAAGAAGAAAACCAAATTATGAGTTTCATTTTTGATAAATGAAAAGGGCGAATCTAACACCAAAGAAGAGGAAATTAAAACAATAATTAGGATTTTTCCCAATTATATGCACATAAATTGGACAATCTTAGTGAAATGGATGAATATTTACAAAAATATAAGCTGCCCAGATTAACTGAAGAGGAAGTAAATTACTTAAATAACTCCATCTCAGAAAAAGAAACTGAATAAGCCATCAGTGAACTCCCTAGGAAAAAATCTCCAGGGCCAGATGGATTTACTGGTGAATTCTATCAAACATTTAAAGAACAATTGATTCCAATACTCTACAAACTATCTGGGAAAATTAGTGAAGAAGGAGTCCTACTAAATTCTTTTTATGACACAAATATGGCACTGATACCTAAATCAGGAAGAGATAAAACAGAAAGAAAATTATAGACCAATTTTCCTCATGAATATAGATGCAAAAATTTTAAATAAAACATTAGCAAAAAGACTACAGCAACTTATCACAAGAATAATACACTTTGATCAGGTAGGATTTATTCCAGGAATGCAAGGATGGTTTAATATTAGGAAAATCATCAGTATAATTGATCATATCAACAATAAAACTAGCAAAAACCGCATGATTATCTCAACAGATGCAGAAAAGGCTTTTGACAAAGTACAACATCCATTTCTATTAAAAACACTAGAAAGTATAGGAATAAATAAAGCCTTCCTTAAAATAATAGGTAGCATCTATTTAAAGCCATCAGCAAGTAATGGGGATAAGCTAGAAGCATTTCCAATAAGATCAGGGGTTAAACAAGGATGTCCACTATCACCCCTCTTATTCAATCTGGTACTAGAAATGTTAGCAGTAGCAATTAGAGAAGAAAAAGAAATCAAGTAGTCAAATTAGGCAAAGAGGAGACCAAGCTATCACTCTTTGCAGATGATATGATGATATACTTAGAGAATCCTAGAGAATCAAGTAAAAAACTGTTTGAGACAATAAATAAATTTGACACAGTTGCAGGATATAAAATAAACCCACATAAATCCTCGGCATTCTGGTAAATTTCTAATGAAATTCAACAGCAAGAGATAGAAAGAGAAATCCCATTTAAAGTTACTGTAGACATTATAAAATATTTGGGGATCTACCTACCAAAACAAACCCAGGACCTATATGAACACAACTACAAAACACTTTTCACACAAATAAAGTCAGATCTAACTAACTGGAAAGACATCAATTGCTCGTGGCTGGGTCAAGCTAATATAATAAAAATGACAATTTTATCTAAATTAAATTACATATTTAGTGCCATACCAATCAATTTACCAAAAAATTACTTTATAGAACTAGGAAAAATGGTAACAAAATTCATTTGGAAGAATAAAAGGTCCAGAATATCAAGGGAATTAATGAAAAGAAATGCTAGGGAAGGTGGCCTAGCTATACCAGATTATAATCTGCATTATAAAGCAGCAGTCATCAAAACTACTTGGTACTGGCTGAGGAATAGAGTAGTGGATCAATGGAAGAGACTGGGTACATGAGACTCAGCAGTCAATGACTATAATAATCTACTGCTTGATAAACCCAAAGACCCCAGTTTTCAGGATGAGAACTCACTATTTGACAAAAACTGCTGGGAAAACTGAAATATAGTATGGCAGAAATTGGGCATAGATGGGGCGGTTAGGTGGCGCAGTGAGTAGAGCACCAGCCCTGGAGTCAGATGGACCTGAGTTCAGATCCAGCCTCAGACACTTAATGGACACACAAATAAAAACCTAGCTGTGTAACCTTGGGCAAGTTACTTAACCCCAAATGCCCTCAAAAAAAAAAAAAAAGGTGGAAAAAAAAGAAAAAGAAATTGGGCATAGACCATTATCTAACACCGTATACCAAAATTAATTCTAAATGGATGCATGATCTAGGTATAAAGGCTGATGCTCTAAGCAATCTGGGAAAGCAAGGAATAGCTTACCTGTCAGATTTGTGGAGAGGGGAAGACTTTAGGACCAAACAAGAATTAGAGAGCATTACAAAATGCAAAATGGGTAATTTTAATTACATTAAATTGAAAAGCTTCTGTACAAACAAAGCCAATGTAACCAGGATTAGGAGGGAAGTGGAAAATTGGGAAAGAATTTTTACAACCTATGTCTCTGATAAAGGACTCATTTCTAAAATATACAGAGAATTGAGTCAAATCTATAAGAATACAAGTCATTCCCCAATTAATAAATGGTCAAAGGATATGAACAGGCAGTTTTCAGAGGAAGAAATTAAAGATATCTATAAGCATATGAAAAAATGCTCTAAATCATTATTGATTAGAGAAATGCAAATCAAAACAACTCTGAGGTACCACCTCTCACCAGTCAGACTGGCTAAGATGACAAAACAGGAAAATGACAAATGTGGAGAGGATATGGACAAATTAGAATACTAATACATTGCTGGTGGAGTTGTGAACTGATCCAACCATTCTGGAGAGCAATCTGGAATCATGCCCAAAGGGCTATAAATAATTTCATACGCTTTGACCCAACAATACCACTTCTAGGGTTATATCCCAAAGAGATCATAGAAGTGGGAGGAGGACCCGTATGTACAAAAATATTTATAGCAGCTCTTTTTGTGGTGGCAAAGAATTGGAAATTAAAGGGGTGCCCATCAATTGGGGAATGGCTAAACAAGTAGTGATATACGCATGTAATGGAATACTATCATGCTATAAGAAATGAGGAGCAGATGGACTTCATATCCATTTGGAGAGATTTATACAAACTGATGCTGAGTGAGAAGAGTAGAGCCAGGAGGAATCTGTACACAATCACAGACACAACGTATGTGTGACGACCGACTGATAGACTGGACTCTTCTCAGCAATTCAGGGTTATAAGTCAACCCCAAAAGTCTCATGATGGAGAGAGATGTCTACATCCAGAGAAAGAACTGAGTTTGAATCCAGATTGAAGCAAACTACCTGCTCTTTTTCTTTTTCTTGTTTGGTTGTTTCCTCTTTCCCATTGTTCATTCCATCTGATACAATACTTCTTTATAATCTGACTAATGTCTAATGTGAAACTATTTGCAGATACTATACTTGATTGTATGCCACCATGGGTGGGGGGCAGGGGGGGCGTGGAGAAGGGAGAGAAAATTTGAAACTCAAGGAATTGTGGAAATGAATCTTGTAAACTAAAAGTAAACATTAATAAAGACCAAAAAAAAAAAAAAAAGACAGGTACATTATATTACATGTCCCAGTCTTCTCTTCTTCAGGTTAAATATCCATAGTTACTCGAACTGATCTTATTGTAGCATGAACTCAGACCCTTCACCATTCTGGATGCCCTCGTCTAGACACTGTACCTTGTCGATGTCCTTCTTAAACCATGTAGCCAAGAACACAAAACTCCAGATAAAGTCTGAGAAGGGCAGACTACAGGAGGATTATCACTCTCTCATTCTTGGAAGTCATGCCTCTTTAATGTAGCCCAATATCACATTATCATCACAGCATTCATATAGTGTTTTAAGGCTGACAAAATGCTGCAAATGTTATTTCATTTGACAAGAGCTTCTGTGGCTGTCGTATCATACTACTGAGCCTGCAGCGTACTAAACACCCCGATTTTTTTCAGAACAATTACTATCTCTCTAACCATACCTCCTCATCTTACACTTGACAAGATGACGTTTTTGTATCTAACTGCAAGACTTTACATCTATCCCCTCAGAATTTTATCCTAACAGATTTAGCCAAATCCTCTAGCCTGTCAAGATTCTTTGGGTCCTTACTCTGTCATTTACCATGTTAGTTATTTCTCCCACCCAGTTTGTTGTTATCTGCAAATCTGACAAGTAAATCATTTATGCCATTATCCAAGTCAATGACAAAAATGTTCAACAGTCCAGGTCTAAGCCCAGACTTCCTGCTACACTGATACTGAGAAACTACTCTGAGTCTGGCCACATAGACAATTCTGAATCCAGAAGATTGAATTATCTTCTAATCCACAGTTCTCCATCTTTTCCACAAGAAGAGTCTAAGATATTTTATCAGGAGCTTTGTTAAAATCTAGGTAAAGTATATCTACAGCATTCCCCCTACCTATCTATTAATCCTGTCAAAAATGAAAATGAAGTTTCCTTTGTCTGCCTTGACCTGTGCATGAAGCCATCCGTGACTATCTGTTTCCCATTCTCTATGTTCACCAAGAATCTCTTTAGTGATCTTTTCTAGATTTTTCTCAGGAAAATAAGTTGAGCTCCTTGGCCTCTATTTTGCAGACTCTTTGAGCATTAGCCCTTCTCCATTCTTATGAGATCTCTATTTTCTTTTTTTCTAACATCAGTCACAATTTACAACTATCATTTCTTTCAGGATCAAGACTATGATTCATCTAAGGCAAGGGATTTTAATTTATCAAGAGCAGCTAGGTGTTCTCTTAATCTTTCCTCATCTCGACTATTCCGATTCCCTCATTTATGTTCTGTTATTTTCAGTGTAAAGTTCATTCTCCTAAGCATTTTTCTCCATGGGATCTCACATCTTTCCTCTAAACTTTTTGAAATCTGCTTTCCCAAAATCTAGGGCATATACCTAGACTTCTTCTTTGTTACAAATTCTAAGATGTAGCGATCACTTGCTTTGAAGGTTCCCATTATGTCCACCTCAGCCACCTACTCCTTCTTATTAGTGAAACTCAGATCCCCAAAAGAATATTCCTTTGTTGGTTTCTCTATGTTTTAAAGGATGAAAATATAATAAATCAGGTTAAGAAGCTGCTCTCTATGGCAGAAAGCAAGCTCAAGTACATTTGTGGAATAACTGAAATACCCCATCAGTATATATATTTCTCTGCTAGACTTCTGACCTGCTTTCCAACTCCTTATCTATTTCCTTTTCCTGTTCCAGGGGTTTGCAGTATACTCCAATAAAAAAATCATTTCGGTTTCTCCCTACTTTGTCCCTTACCCAAATAATCTTGGTCATAACTTTTCATCCTGTGGGAGGGACTTCTTCTTGGGGGGGGGGGGTCGTCTTCCTGTAGATCCTTTAAGATTGCAGGGATACCCAAAGGGTTAATGGCTGTCCATCTTTCCCTTCTGCTATGACCAGCCTCTCTTTTCCTCCTCACTCACGTTGCCTTTCCTGCACAATTCTTTCTAGTCCAGGCAACCTATTCACACCAATCTTTCCTGCCCTATGATTGGCACTAAATATTCTCAGAAGGTAGTACAATGACTTGCAGTCATACATCATTATTAGAATAATACTGGTGGGGGCGGCTAGGTGGCGCAGTGAATAGAGCGCCGGCCCTGGAATCAGAAGGACCTGAGTTCGGAGCCGGCCTCCGACACTTAATCCGCACAAACAAAAAAAACCTAGCCGTGTAACCTTGGGCAAGTTACTTAACCCCAATTGCCCGAAAGGGGCGGCTAGGTGGCGCAGTGAGTAAGAGCGCCGGCCTCGGAGTTGGGATGACCCGAGATCAGATCCGGCCTCAGAAAATGAGCCCCCACGCATAAATAATGACTAGCCGTGTAACCTTGAGCAAGTTACTTAACCCCAATTGCTTTAAAAAAAAAAAAAAAGAATAATACTGGTGTTAAAAATAGGCCTTTGTTTCAGGGAGAAGTTGGGGGAATGTGGGGAGGAGGGATGCTCCAAGAAAAGTATTACACAATTCAACCTACTGTCCTCCTCTTCAACTCTAGGACCAGTTCACCATTCATCCAAAGTGGCTAAGTCTCTAAGATATACGCATTGATGGACCAGTTATGTGGAGTTGGCCATTCAACGGCATATTATGGTCTGATCAATAGGCATTCTTCAATTATTTCATTTTTTCCACGTGGAGAAATAGGTTTAGCAATGATCTCTTTTGAGATCATGGATCTCATTTACATGGAACTGAAATGTTCTAAGGCATAATATAATATGCAAAATATCATCTGCAAATAAGAGAATCTAAAATACTTCATCTTCTCAAGCTAAATCCCTTTTCAATTTGGACTTTGCACTAGATATCATCAAAGGCAGTAGCAAATTCCTTTGGTGAGCATACATTTTCCCCTGGTTTATATTTTATTTTAAATGAGTAAATATTGAACAAAATGATCCCTACTGTTCTATCCTTTAAAAAATCTCATGATTTTGACATATGCAATGGAATCAGCTTTTTGGAATATCATTTAAAAAGTTTTCTTAAACCTTCATCAAGGATGCCTTCAGTTCACATATGGGCAAATTGTATAATTTATACAATTTATACATTTATTTATACATAATTTATACAATTATACATTTATAATAATGTGGTAGAGATGGAAAAGCACCTTGGGTTGGTATTGAGATTCCCTTGATTGTCTTTTTGCTTGTGTAAGAATCGGGCCCCGAGATTTTTCCCCAATCCTTTAGTGTATCTCTTATTTACACACATGCCCTTGATAAGTAACACTTCCAATATCCTCAAAACTGCCCTGCCTACCCCATGTATATTTGGTCCCAGTTTTGTTTTCTTTCGTGCCATTTTTGCACTCTAACACAGGTCTGGGAATCCAAATGTGGAGACTTTACAGTGATTTTCAGAGAAAAGGGTATGTTATTAAAATGTTTAGAGAATCCTTCAACATTTCCCTCTATTTACTTACCTATTTCCAATTTCATTCTTTAAAACTCTTTCAGAATGATTTGGCTTAATTGGAGTCTCTTGCCAAATTTTCCTCAAACTCATTTCTCCTCTCATTGTTTCATAAGATGATGTTCATGGGGGTGGCTAGGTGGCGCAGTGAGTAGAGCGCTGGCCCTGGAGTCAGAAGCACCTGAGTTCGGATCCGGCCTCAGACACTTAACGCACACACAAAACAAAAACCTAGCCGTGTGACCTTGGGCAAGTTACTTAACCCCAATTGCCCTCCAAAAAGCAAAAAAAAAAAAAAGAATGTCTCCATCTTTGCATTGTCTACAACAGAAGTTGGCATATAAGCTGCAATCATTTTCATCATACTCTTTTTGCAGATACTTATCATAAGAATGAGAGGTAGTATGGTAGAGTGGGTTAGAAAGCTGGCTATGAAGATGAAGAGTCCAGTCCTGCCTCTGACACAAACTGACTGTGTGACTCTGGTTCCAACTCTGTCATGACCTAGCAATAAAAGATGTTCAAATGGCATAGGGAATGAGGCTTCCTGTTGCCTCTAGATGTATGCTAGAACCAACCCAACTAACTTCTTTATTTGACTTGCCAAGAAAAGCCTGTGAATGATCCTTCTATTTAGCAACATTTAGCAATATCTGTTCTGGCTTTACTTACAGCATAAATATTAAGACTGATACAAGTCAGTTCTTCTATTAGTAGGTCCACTCACTGGTCACTGGACATGGATCTCAAATTAAGTGTGTCCACAGCTAACTTAATGTTTATAGAGGGATAAGAACTCATAAGATTCTCAGTACCCTTGACCCTTTCCTCAGCCAGTCTGCCTATATCACTTCACAATCAGAAGTGGACAGCACTAGACTCAGGCCACTTCACATATCACTTCGTTTCACAGACTGCCACAGCCAAAGAATTCATCCCCAAGTGGCCAGCCTATTCATAATTCATTTTCTATATTCAGTAGAGCTGGTCGTCAGAAAGCAAACAATCTGTTGCTAATACTGTACTTGAAGTTTTTCCAACATAAGAGAGCCTGCCACATGTGCACTCTGTGGATCACCCCCATCACAAGGTAAGGCATCAGAGCCAGACTTTGATACTTAATATGTATAATCATTAATGCTTGTAATGAAAGACTCAAATACACCAGAAGAAATTAAGCAAATTTCTATTTGCAAATAACAGAACAGTTAGTCTAAGATATTCTTTAGATTCTGCCTATTCTGATGGAAGGGGAAAAGCGAAGCACTTTGCATTTAAGTATGTTATCCACAAGAACAAATTGTTTTGGCAATCAGATATTTAAAAGTGCTTTGTTTCCCCCATTAAGCCTTCCAAAGTAACTATACAAATTTGGCATAAGTTGAAATAATAATAACAATAACAGTACTTGTTATTTATAATTGTTTAGTGCCAAGTAATTACAAAACACTTTTCTCAAAACAACCTTGTATAGTAAATCAGTAGTATCATTACCACCCCTATTTTGCATGTGAGGAATCTGAGGTTCAAGGATGAAATGACTTGCAAGGTCCTATACCTAATAAATGGCAGATCTGGACCCAGGTTTGAGTTCAAGTCTAGTGCTCTTCCCACTATGCTAGAAAACTGTAATGTCCACTCTCTTTAAAAAGTTCAATTCTTAAAAAGCAGATTTTTATCTCAATCTCTGGTTCATATTTCAGTTTCAATCTAAGATTTCCTAACAACCATGGAATGTTTATTGCCAAAAGAATTACCAAGGGGAAAACATGAATAATAAAAAGATCTGGCTTGGTTACAATTTTCTAACTGAAATTTCCATTCTGCGTTTGGGACTCAAATAATCACAACCAATAAATATGTACTGACCACCCACGTGCAAGGCTTGGTAAGAGATACAAAATGTTAGCTCCTGCATTCAAAAAACCAATTTCTAACAACTAACAGCACACACATATAAAGTGCTAAATGAATATTATCAAAGTTCAAGGGGAGAGAAATCACTTCCATTTGGTGTGGTCAGTGAGCTTCATGGTCCTCCACAACAACATGAAGAATTTTTTTGAGTTGAGTCCTGAAAGGATTTAAATAGGTAGAGACAAAGAGAGAGCACATTTTGGGCAAGGGAAACATAATATGGACAAAAATTCAGAGGAAGGAAAGCATAAATTGTATTCAGAGGACTAGTCTGAAGGTTCATACAGTAGAAGAGTGGAAAATAAGCCTAGAAAGACAAAATGGGGTCACACTGTTGAGAATCTTGATTTGAAGTCTGTAGATTATCATTATTTCTTACCTTTTAGCATATCAATATCATCATGTTCTAATTCAGCCATCCATTTGGGAGGAGAGCTAGTGATGGGCTGCCAGAAAACAAGAATATATAGATTAAGATTAAGGACTCACAGACAATATAAAAGGATCCTATTCTTTCACAACCAAATAAGTGTGGCTTATATACTAAATAATTATGAGTTAAATTATGGCTGGGAATAACTGAAAATGCTGCTAGAACTTTAAAGATGCAAACTGAAAAACTATCCTTTGCTTGGATAAAAACACCTACCATACAATATAAGACCATTCACCTTTAAAACTAGGCTGTCAGTTGAAGGATAAACCAGTGTGGAACAGGTTGAAATTAGTTGTAAAAGAATCCTGTCCCAGTTAAGCCTACTCAGCAGAAGCCAAGTCCTGCCCCGAGTTCTATGAAAAGCTCAGCAAATGTTATTCTTTAACAGAGTTGAAGATTTAGAGAATACATAAAAAAATCAGGGAATCCTGAACTTTTAGGGGAACAGGAAGAACTGAATAATCATCAACTTGTGTTCCACAACTTTAGAAAAAATTTATAACTATCTATGAAAAACTGGGGATTTCTGTTTACTTTCTTCATTTTGCATGATATGAAGAAATCCTGTCTAACTTAAGTACTTTTATCATTAGTTTAAAGTAAACAGATACAAATAACAGCAGTCTAAATAAATTAATTAGCTCAAATCTGGTCTCATGCCAAGTATCCACATCCACTATTTGTACGTGACATAATACAGAACATCCATCGTGTAGAACTCTTCCCAAGTTAATATAGTCAAACACCCTCTAAGCAAATGCTCTCCCATATGATCCTAAAGCCACAAATATAAAGACAAGTCTCAAAGCTTCCAAATAATCCCTTCTGGCTGTGAACAGAGGCAAAATTTGCTTCCCAATACCCTTTTAGCTCTTAACAGTGGCATTAACAGATGAGATTTCTTTTCTGAGAAGAAAAACAAGAAGTGCCCACTATGAAAATACCCTCAAGAACGGAATGGCAAAATCCCAGGGTAGCATAAGAGCAGATCAAAAGTCTTTTCACAATCATAGTTGGGACAAAAAAGGACAAAGCTAAAGAAACAACTAATAAAAATCTCCCTCCAAACTTATGCCAGTGGAGAAAAATACTGCATCGAGGATATAATTTGCTGACCAATACAT
Source organism: Gymnobelideus leadbeateri (assembly GCA_011680675.1). Taxonomy (NCBI): domain Eukaryota; kingdom Metazoa; phylum Chordata; class Mammalia; order Diprotodontia; family Petauridae; genus Gymnobelideus; species Gymnobelideus leadbeateri. The sequence goes on along the minus strand of WOXC01012149.1, from coordinate 112,380 downwards.
TTCCCCTTACTTCTACGAGTAGAATTGTAAAGAAAAGTACTGTTCATTTCTGTCTAAGAACTCAAAGGGAAGAAAAGAATTCCCAGAGAATATTATCTTTTCAAGGCAGAATACACCAAGACAGAGACTTAAAATGTTTACTATATCTGCCCAGAGCTAAGAAAATTTGAAATAAGGGAGGGGAAAGAAAAGAGGGGAAAAAACTTACTCAATTTTCTAATACCAGTCTTGACTCAGATTTATTAAAATATTACTCCCCTTGCTTAAGTCTCTCAGGACTAAGGTGACAACCACTTTTATAAAATTAGCTTATTAATTAGGACTCCTGAGCAACTTCTTTAAAAACAGAGGGGGTTGAGGGGTAGCTAGGTGGTACAGTGAATAGAGCACCAGCCCTGGAATGGAGTCAGGAGGACCTGAGTTCAAATCCAACTTCAGACACTTAACTTGAAACTAGCCGCATGACCTTGGGCAAGTCACTTAACCCCAATTGCCCTCTCCAAAAAGCAAAAAACAAAACAAACAAACAAAAAACAGAAGGGGTTGGGACATATAGCTCCTTTTTCCAATATATGAATCTGATAAGTCTAAGCGATTTGGGGATTCCTTGTCCAAAGAGTAAATGGAATTATCAGTTGGTACCTATAACACTCATAGAATCATAGCTTTAGAGTTGAACAGTGCCACCACGCCATCTGTTAAAATCTTCAGGCCCAGAAAGAGGAAGAGATTTGCCCAAAGCCACAAAGGTTAACGCATCAGTAAGAATCCTAGTCCTCTGATTCCAAAGACAGTATTCTTACCAATTTACTATAAAGCACTATAAAAAAAAAAGGAAACACTGAAACAAGGCAGGCATTCTGACTTCTTTAACAGCCTATATTATTTCCATTAGTTTATATACCTATACTCAAGAAAGGATAGGAACTGCACTTGTGATTTCATTGGTGAGGGGAAATTTCCTCTAATGCAGGCTGGTACCTTCTCTGAAACTTTCAGTCTTAGAGCTTGCTTAGGGCACTGCATAGACAGAGCAAAAGTAAATAACTTGACCAGGGTCACAGTACTATAAAGTCTATATTGAAAAAAGACTTGAGGGGCGGCTAGGTGGCGCAGTGAATAGAACGCCGGCCCTGAAGGACCTGAGTTCGGAGCCGGCCTCCGACACTTAATCCACACAAACAAAAAAACCTAGCCGTGTAACCCTGGGCAAGTTACTTAACCCCAATTGCTTGAAGCTAGGCCTTCCTGACTTTAAGGTTAGCTCTCCACACCATGCTGACTACCTGCAGAAGCACTGTAAAAAAGGAAGAAACAGAAAATGACTGGCATGGATGAAACCAAACCTAATAGAAAGAGCAAAAAGTTGTCCCAATATCCACACTATGCACTACTTGGACGGTACTAAAGTTATGAAGAGTTAAAATCAGGTACATTTGAGTTATACAAATATTCTACAGATAAATTCTATAAATTCTGAAACAAATATTACACAGATAAATTTTTACTACCAAAGTAAGAGCTTACTTACACTTTTAAAGGAGGCTGCAAATTCAGCAACACCTGGTACTGAAAAGAAAAAGATTATTATAACTCCATACGACCTAGCACCATCTTTTAACTTTAAACACAATGCTTCATCCCAAATTAGCTAAAATTTCAAAACTTCAGATATTTGCGCCCTCTCCCTCTATATGTGTGTGAATATATGTATAGATGTGTATATGTGTGTGTGTGTGTAAATACACATATACATACAAATACATGCTCAGGTGTGTGTATACACACAATAAACATGCTCTAAGGTCATCTAGTCCAACCCCGCTCATTTTACAAATAAGGAAAGTAAGGCCCAGAAAACCTATCTTTCCCATGAGTTCATTTTCAAAGCCTCCCTCAAAATAATAATGATGCTTCAAGTATCACATCTGATGAAAAAGAAACAAACAACTTACATTGTTCAGGCCAGAGGTCTGGAGAGGCTCGATCAAGTTTTTCAAAACTCAACAAAGAAGCTTCCAGGTCGGTCCCTAGAATAACACATCCAGACATAGAGTCGGACATAAGCCACATTTGTGACACTTTCATTTTAAGAAACATGCCATATCATACACCGGACCTCCACACATAACAATAATGACTTGGGCTGAATTAAAGATGGTGCAACCTGAATTCCTACAACTCTCTTTGCAAACAAAACCACCTCGAAATTTACCAATAAAGATAATATGTAAACGGTATAAACCTGTTTTCAACTGAGACAATAAACATTTTTTTCAACTGGGTTTTAAAAAGAGATAGATATAACACTAAAAGCAGACTTCAGAGAACATAACTGTTGGATGGTTTAGGAAAAGATGTAACTTAATTTTTTTTTATTTTTTATTTTTTGCTTTTTGGAGGGGCAGTTGGGGTTAAGTGACTTGCCCAAGGTCACATGGCTAGTAAGTGTTAAGGGTCCGAGGCAGAACTCAGGTCCTCCTGACTCCAGGGCCAGTGCTCTCTCTATTCACTGCACCACCTAGCCACTCCATAACTTAATTCTTTAGAGACTAATGAACCAAGCTTAAGGTGAAGCATAACTTAATTCAGACAAAAGTTGAATAAACTAATAGTATTTAATTTAGCCTTAAAAACTAAGAGAGGGATTTCCAATGGATAAGTGGTCAATGTATATGAACAGTTTTCAAAAGAACTGAAAACAATTCACAATCATCTGATAAATTGCTATAAATGACCATTAAGAGAAATGCAAATTAAAACAACTTTACCACACACTCAAACTGACAAAGATAACAAAAAAAGGAAATGGCTCAGTTTTGAGAAGCTGTGGGAACAATAATGGGCACACTAATACACCCCTGGCAGAACCATGAATATGTCTAACCATCATGGAAAGCAATTTGGAAACATGCTAAAATGCCTAAAATGTCCATACCCTTTGACAACATACCAAAAGAATATATACGTCAGGGAGGGCAAACATAGAAAGGTCCAATATACACCAAAATGTTTATGACAGCATTTTCTCTGGGAGCAATGAACTAGAAACAAAGTGGATATTCATCAATTCACAAATGGCTAGACAAATTATGAGACATGTAATGGATAGTTAGTATGGGGTAGTTAAGACAAATAGGAAAAATCCATAAGCATGGAAAGATAGACTGGGACCAATGTGAAGTGAAAAAAGTTCAAGAAAACAATCTATACAAATACTACAACAATGGAAAGAGAGAGAACAAAATAAAACAAAACAAAAGGAATGGGACACAGACTACAAAGACCAAGGTTGGCTTCAGAGAAAACCTTCACTGTAGAGGTAGGGGACGATAGGTGTGAGATACTATCATATTATACTGTAAATGCTTTTTATTCCCTTTCTTTTCATTCTTTGCTAATGTTCATTAGAAGAGATGGCTCTCTGGGTAGGAGAAGTCGGGAAGAGTGCATTCAGAAATAAACAACAGAAAAAAACAAATGGTAACTTTTTTTTAAAACTAAGGCAGAGAGGTCTTAAGTATAAGGCTCAGTTACATGAATGAAATTATTAATTTGAATGAACTTTTTAAATCAAGAGGAGGTCCAGTGAACATAGAGAGATGTTAGAATTCTACTTTTTGGTTAAGCAATACAGGGATCTGACAAAAAAAAAAAACACCAGGAGAAACAAAATCGAAGAAGATAATTTTGGTAAATCCAAGTTCTATGAGTGTAAAACTTACGTAGCAGCATACAAACAGCTTTAACAGCAAGATACTCAGGATTGTCAGTTTAAATTACTTATATTCTTGCCACTGAAGACAAATGAACTACAGAATTAAGAACATCAACATTTACAGCAGAAACTTCAGAAAGATTAAGATATAGATTTCAATCCAATATTAAATGAGGTTTAAAAAAGGATAATAAGGATTTGAGCAAAGATCAAAGTATAGATTCCAAAATTTAAGTATTCAGTCATTATATCTTCCCTGAGCTTCTGTCCCATATGTGTACCTACTCAACATCATCACCTGGATGTACTACAGGCATCTCAAATCCAATGTGTCCAAAACAGATCTCATTATCTTTTCACCTAAACCCAAACTTCCTCCTAATTTCCAGATTTCTGTCATTGCAGTCATCTTCAACTGCAACCTCAGTTATCCTCAACTCTTCATATTCAGTCACACTCAATCAGTTGTTAATTCTTGTGGATTCTACCTCCTTAACCTGTCTCCTAGCACAGTAGATACGAGTGCCAGGCGTAGAGTCAGGAAGATTCATCTTCCCAAGTTTAAATCTGGATTCACACACTTCCTAGCTGTTCGACCCTGGGCAAGGTACTTACTCCTGTTTGCCTCAGTTGCCTCATCTGTAAAATGAATTGGAGAAAGAAAATGGCAAAGCACCATCTTGGCCAAGAAAACCACAAACAGGGTCATGAAGAGTCAGACAGGACTAAAAGGCAACAATAAAAACCTCTCTCGTACCCATCCCCTCTTTTTCTTCACATCCTGACTACCCCAGTGCAAGCAAGCCCTTATCACTTGCCTGGACTATTGCAACAGCTTTCCAATTTGTCTCTCTATCTCCTATTTCTCTCCTCTCCAATAAATCTTCCATAATGTTGACAAATTAATATTCCTAAAATATTGATCTAACACATCATGCCACTGCTCAAAAAGTATAGTGGCTCCCAATTTGCCTTTAAGATAAAAATCAAATACCTCTGTTCAGCATTTTACAACCTGGTTCCAGCTGATTTAGCCTACTTGCTATTCTTCATAAATGGTATTTTATTTCCTGTTTCTGTACCTTTGCCTAGTAATTTCTTTCTTCACCTTTGCCCCTGGAAATCCCTACCTCCATTCAAGACTTCAAGAGGCCAGGGAAACAGTGAGTGATCATGCCTGTGAATCTAAATGGGATGAATTCACCCTTAAAACAGAAGGAAATAGCAGAATGGATTAGAAATATAGGGGCTGCTAGGTGGTGCAGTGAATAGAGCACCGGCCCTGGAGTCAGGAGGACCTGAGTTAAAATGTGGCCTCAGACACTTAACACAACCACATGAGGAACTGAACTAAATTATGAAAATAAGAGCCATTTGCCAGGTAGCTATCAGAAGAAATCAAAGTCATTAAAAGTCAGATAAAAGGGGTGGCTATGTGGCACAGTGACTAAGAGGGCCTCCCCAAGTGGGGAGGTTCTGGGATTGGTTCCAATCCTGGCCTCAGTACTTAGCACCCACACATAAATAATGACTGGTTGTGTAACCTAGAGCAAGTTACTTAACCCCAATTGCTTCAAAAAAAAAAAAAGTCAGATAAAAAATGTCCTAAATGACTATTGATTAGAGAAATGCAAATTAAAATCCGAGGTACCTATCAGATTGGCTAACATGACAGTAAATGAAAATGACAAATGCTGGAGGGAATGTGGAAAGTCAGGGATGCTAATACACTGATGGAGGATTTGTGAACTGGACCAACCATTCTAGAGAACAATTTGGAATTATACCCAAAGGGCTTTAAAACTGTTCATGTTCAGGGTGGCTAGGGCATAATGAATAGAGCACTGACCCAGGAATCAGGAGAACCCGAGTTCAAATCTGGCCTCAGACACAACTCAAAAAACTAGCCGTGTGACCCTGGGCAAGTCACTTAACCCCAACTGTCCTACCTTCCCCCCTCCAAAAAACAAAAAAATCCCAAACCTGTGCATGTTCTTTGACCCAGTACTACCACTACTAGGTCTGTAATCCAAAGAGATCAAAGAAAAAGTCAGAGAACTTATGGGTAAAAAAATATTTATAACAGCTTTTTTTGGTGTGGTGCCAAAGGATTGGAAATTGAGATAATGCCTATCAATGGTGGAATGGTTGAATAAATTGTGGTATATGATTGTAATGGAATACTATTGTGCTATAAGAAATGACCAACAGAATGGCTTCAGAAAAAGCTGTGAAGACCTATGTGAACTGACGAAGAATAGAGAGATCACTGTACACAGTAAAAGCAATACTGTGATAATGATCAACTGCAAAAGACTTAATTCAGGGGTGAGGAACCTGTGACCTCAAGGCCATATGTGGCCTTCTAGGTCCTCAAGCACTTCCCTTTGACTGAGTGCAAATTTCACAGAGGTTTAAGGTTCAGTCAAGGGGCCATAAGTGGTCTCCAGACTACAGGTTCCCCACCCGATTGGCTACTCTGATCAAGCCAATCTGAAGGACTTGTGATGAAAAATGCTATCCACTTCCAGAACCGATAAATTCTGAGTGCAAATTGAAGTATATGTTTTTTCACTTTATTTTTCTTGGGTTTTAGGGATATGGCTAATATGGAAATGTTTTACACAATCTCACACAGATAATGGATGACAAATTGATGGCCTTCTCAATGGGAAGGGAGAGCTGGAAGGGAAGGAGAGAATTTAGAATTCAAAAAGTACTTGGAAAAGAATGCTAAAAATGATTTTTTAAAAAAGACTTCAAGAAGCCTTTCCTAATTCTTCCTGTTGTTAATTCTCCCCATGTATGTTTATTTTCTATATACCCTGTATTTTTCTGTGAGTATGTTGCTTATGATAGTTAATATAGTATCTAGGTAAGACTCTAGAATTCCAAGATATTCCCATGACCTACTAAAAAGCCCTTTCCCCCATCCCGCTCACAGGATCACTGCTATAACGCTGTAAAGGCCCTTAGAGACCCTAGCCGAGACATGAGACCTTTAAATGTATCAGAAATGTGCGGGTGGGAGGAAAGGAGCGTGAATAGAACTCAAAGTGCTTATAAAAGCAATTCCCATTCTCGTAAAGATGGAGCCCGTGGTCTGCACAGCTCCTCCTTTCTCAGTGAAATGATCAACCGCTGGTGCCAAGGCAACCGAATCCGACTGAAGGAGACTTTGAGGGGCGTTAGGTTTCTTCCGCAAGTTAGCAACCCGCTGGTTCTTAATCACGTTCCAGTCCCCCGCCCCAGTCCACGCTCCACCCCACCCCCTCGTCCAGCTGCTCTCCTTCCTATCATCCTCCCCAAGCTGAGGACCGTCCCGAGAATCCAGAAGGACGGACCTCCTCGGTCTCTCCGCCCCCGCCTCTCTTTCCCCAGGAGTGTCTCCGTAGTCGGGCCCCCATTGCCCCGGCACCGCGGCTACTCCCTCTTCACCACTACAAAGCCGCCGCGGCTGGGGGCTGGAGAACTGGAAGCAGGGAAGGAGTCGGGATAGCGAAGAAAAGGAGGGACAAGAGTGGGCACTGAAGGTGGGAAAGGAAAGCCCAGAGTGTAAGGAAAGGAGGTTCCCGGGAGAGGAGAGAAAAAGACTGGGAAATCGTAGGCTCTTAGCCGGCTCCTACCGTCTGAGGGAGACGCCATCTTCCGACCCATGTCACGTGACACAGCTAACCGTCGGCGGGAAAGTGAGCTGCAAGCCCCGCCCCTAGAGCCTATCCAGTCCCCGCCCTCATTTCCCTTGCCCCAATCAGTTTAGCTAATTGCCTAGCACCGCCCCATACCTCCCTCCCTCCACCCCTTAGCCACACCCCTTGACCTAAGCCGACCAAAGCCAAAATTCCCAGTCCGAGTTTACGTTCCTTCCCCACCCCCCCCGGAGGCGGGGCCGAACTCTCGCCCTGTAGCCAATCCAGGCTCCCCGTGAGGGGGTGTCTTCTTTCCGTGCTCCTCTGGCTGGACACCCGAAAACAAGGGGGCGTCTTCCTAACCTCGGCCAATCAAAGTAGCACTGAGGGACGGGAGTCTAGGGGCGGGGGACGGGGGCGCGAAACAAATTCTTTTGCGGCGCTAAGATGCTTTCCCAGATGATCTTCAGAGGAGGTGGGGTGGGGCTGGGGGGGGGCGAGGAAGGAAGCCGCCTTGAGTGATTGGCCGGAACCAAGGCCTCCTCCTCCTCCTCCTCGCCAATAAAAAGGCGAGGGAGGCGGGGTCAGGCGGGGATCTGGCTGGTAGGCGATCCGGTGACTGAGACCGGCGGCGATGGCGGTGGTAACGGCAGCGGCGGCGGCGGGCTTACGAGCCCGGATGCTTCGGGTGAGATAAAGGGGGTAACTTCGAGTCTCTGGAAAGATCCTGCTCGAGCCTACTGCTCCCCCCTGTCCGGGCGGAGACTTCCCAGGCCAGGGCCTGCATCCCCGAGATCCAGTCCCCGCCACCCCCTGACCCCCAGGTCTTTATCCCGGCTGTCACCCCCTTTCCCGAGCTGCGCGACCCGGGCCCGATCTCTGCTGGCGGCCGACAACCTCTGGGTACCGAACCTGACTTTTTTTTTTAACTCTGGCCTTGAACTTTTCTTTCCCTGCCCCGGGCTCTTATCGTCGCCCTGCCCTCTCTCCACCCACTGCACAGCCCCCGTTACTGGGAGTCTTACCCTGGGGTCCATCTGCAGGCGGCTCGGATAAAATACTTTTGCTAATTGCATTTAAGTATTGGTTTCTTTTGTAATCCTGCGTTTTTTATTGTATGCATTTAAAAGACGTTCTAATGAGGAGTTTGTAGGCTTTAAATGGGATGTGGGAGAGCCCCCCACCTTCCTCGCCCCGCCTTCCTCTCGTGGCCCTCGGAACTCGGGAGTCCTCGGTGGTGGAGGGTGGCGGGGGAAGGAAAGAGAGGACTTGAAGGAACTTTGACTTCTAGATTTCGGCAGCCTTTCCCAAAGAGAGCTCCTTCCTAATCTCATGGGGGAGGGGGGTGAATAATGCTGTAATCTGTGTTTTGGGGACAAGTCTGCCCTAAATGTTCTGCCATGCCTTTAAAACATTTCCGTACCCCAATTCAGTTGAAGGATTTTCTTTCATACTTTTTGTCATTTCCAAATATGAACCCTTCCGACCAAATAGGCCCTTTCTTGGAACATATAAAAACAATTAAGCAAAACAACCAAGATAATGACAAATTTAATCAATTGGTACATTTTTTTTCTTTTTTTTTTGTCTCAGGTTTCTTCCAAGCTAACCGTTACTACCTGGGTTTATCTCATATTCTGCCCAGCTTCTCCCTCTTTATAAATCACAAATCCCAAGATGAAGCGGTTGATTCTCATAATTTCTAATTTGGCACCAAATTCTCCTTATTGGTCAAGACTGGATCCAGAATAGCATTTCCTTTCACTTCCTTCCACATTTGAAAAATGAAATTATCTTTAAGGTAACTCTCATTCAGAAAAACGGATAGAGAACAAAGTAAGCAAACAAAGAGAATTGTAAGCACAACGAATGACCTCAGTAATATATAAAGGAAAATAACAATAAATATGAGAACCTATACCAGTGAAGAGACCAGTTCTTGACCCCAAGATGACAGGTGGACCATGAAACACACCTCCTTCTTAGTAGAGGATTGATGCACTACAAGTAGATCATTGAGTAACATTGTGATCAGCATGTTGGTTTGGCTTCTTTGTTACAAGGTACAATTCTACTAGGCAGAGTTATTGGAAGCGAAAATTATTTTTTAAAGCACCAATAATTTTTTTTAACATTTACCACCGGCTCTGCTTTTAGCTGACTGCTTTAGGATATGACTAGAAGAAGATAATAACATAGTTAATATCTATATAACTCCAAAAGATCTGTCAATATCTTTACATATTTAGTCTCATTTGATGAATGAGGTTTTCTGTTACTACTGCCCCTTCATGCCACGTTTATGATCTCTTTCCCAAGTTTATCATCTATATCCTTCTATCTATGTTTCCATCACAATGTTCTTTTAAACTCCATTGATCTTCACCCAAATGTTCTTCACTATTATTCCCCCTTGTCTCACTTATGGATTCTCTAACACATAGTGCTTTCACAATTGCCTTTTAATATGTTCTTTTTGAATAAGGTATACCCTTCTGTTTCCATATTCTAATCTTGAATACTAACCTACTAAGTGTCAATGATACTTATGAGCTTAAATCTGTCACTCTGCATTAAGAACGCTAGTTCCTCTGTTATAATTGATGTTGTATTTGACTTTGTGGATATAACTGGTCTGTTATCCTCCCCCCCCTACATTTTTAAAATTAAATTTCTACTCCAAAAACGATAGAACCTCTTTTTTTTTTTTTTGTCTCATAGGTTTCTTCTAAGATTAACCCTACCTGGTACCCAGCATCCTTTTTTTCCTCATCTTCAGTGGTAAGTTCATGTGGCATAAAGGCCAGTTTATGGTACTGTATCTCTCTGATCCTTAGGAAAAGGGATTTCTTTTTCCTGTGGTATCATCTCTTAAGATCTGTATCTATATCCATTTGTACAAAAATATTTGTAGCAGCTGTCTTTGTGGTAGCAAAGAATTGAAAATTGTGGGGATGTCCATCAATTGGGGAATGACTGAACAAGCTGTAGTATGTCATTATAATCTACTACTGTACTGTAAGAAATTAGCAGGGTGATTTCAGAAAAATCTGGAAAGACTTACACAAATTGATTCAGAATGAAGTAAGTAGAACCAGAAGAACATTGTATATAGTTACAGCAATATGGGATGATGATCAATGATTTAACTATTCTCAAGAATACAACAATCTAAGACTTATCCAGGGGATTCAGGATGAAAAATGCTATCTAACTCCCAAGAAAGAATTCATGGAGTCTGAATACAAATCAAAGCATACTGTTTTTCACTTTTTTGTGTGAGTGGGTTTTGGGTTTTTTTTTTTGGCCTGGGGCGGGGGGGGGGCAGGTATCTGTTTTCTTTCAGAACATGACTAATGTGGAAATATATTTTGCATCATTGCATATGTATGACCTATATCAAATTTCTTACCCTCTCAGGGAGAAGGTAGGAAAGAATGGAGAGAATTTGGAACTCAAAATTTTTAAAAACAAATGTTAAAAATTGTCTTTACATGTAATTGGGGAAAAAAAAGCATTCAAAAAAAAATTTAAGCACTATACTCCCAAAAGTATTTGATTAAATTACTGAGGCTTATCAGAGCTTGAGTACAATATGTAATTTCAAAGAATCTACCATTTCTGTCAGTTCATCAGAGGATTCCAAAGAGCATTTTGAATTCATGCTTTTCTTATGGTGAGTATTATTGCCTGTCCCAGAAGAGACTGGGACTTGATTCTCTGACCAGGAGTATTCACCAGATTTCCTTTAAATCCATTCTCCAGATACTTACTAGCTAAGTGACTCTAGGCATGCCACTTCAGTTTTCTGTGCCTGAGTTTTTTCATATGTAAAATGAGTGGGCTGGATTAGAAAGACTGTTCGTTACTTTTAGCACTAAATCTGTGATTTGTGATCCAGTAATTTTTGTCCTCCCTACAAAGATCTATTACATTCCTAATAATTTTTAGGAAAAGAGATTATATAGTATGTCAACCTAAGCCATTTCCAGTGTCTTAACTACTTAACAGGAATTGGTCAGTCTAACCTTTTCTCCTTATACAAATATGTTACTCTGTGCCTTATCAATTTTGATAGAGCAATAATAATTTCAGAATATTCCAAGAATTTTGAATTGTTACTGTTTGCTTTGGAGTTCTAATTACTATTACCGGCTCCTTCAGTTCCTTCCCTTTCACTCCTTTCCCCATTTTCTTTTTGGGTCATTCCGTGCTTTACCACTCTTGTTTTCAATTTAACAGCACTAAAATTTTTTGAAGGAATATTCTAGGATTTATTGTTATTCTGGCACATCATTTCTTATGTGTTTGTTCTTACAAGCGATATTGCAGGGGAGACAGAAAATATTTTACTTATTTAGTATCTAGGCAACCTAAAGATCTTATCTAGGATCATACAAAAAGCCAATTGAACCAAAGATTCATGATAACTAATCCCCTCTGCTAAAAGACTAATCTTTTGATCATTTTTGTGCTTGCCATGGATGTATATTTACTATTTTTAGGTTCTGTTGTCTATTAACACTTAATAATTCCACTGTCACAATAAGAACTGACATTTATATTGTGCTTTATGAATTACAACGTGTTTTACATGGCTTATTTCACCCTCTCAGCAGCTGTGTGAGGAAAATAATGAGTGTTTTCCAGATAACATCTCTGGACCTGAAGCTTCCATAAGTAACTTGTCCAAGGTCATATATTAAGTGGTAGTGCTAGGATTCTGACTTGGGTCCCAAAGTTCAAATCTAATGTTCTTTTCATTATATTACTTCAAAATAAAGATATACCAACTCCTAATGAGTTCACATAGCATGGAGATCAAACATTGATGATACACCATTTCCTGTGATAAAATAATTTTAGCTTTTTCTCATTGATAAACTGTATAGAGAACAGAAGTTTCCAGAATTCCTCACATTGTGGAAAAGACAGGGAGCATCCCAACAATAACTAATTGTTTTTGTTCTTTTTCAGCCAAAAGTCAAACTTTTCATAGATGGTAAATTTCTCGAATCTAAAAGTGACAAGTGGATCGACATTCACAACCCAGTAAGAAAAGCTGCTTTAGAAGCCACATTGACCAACTAAGAATATTCTGAGAATATGATGGGGAAATATAGGACTGAGTATACATTAACTAATGGGCTGGTCACTACATCATAAGACTGTGTTAGGGGATTAAAAAGTGGCACAAAGGTAACGCATGATATGCTCCTCTGTCTCATCAGGCTACCAATGAGTTGATTGGCCAAGTTCCCAAAGCCACAGAGGCTGAAATGAGTGCAGCTGTGGAGTCCTGCAAACGTGCTTTTCACTCGTGGTCAGAGACATCTATACTAAGCCGCCAACAAATCCTTCTGAGGTATCAGCAACTTATCAAGGAAAACTTGGTGAGAAAATCTAAATAATATATTTTCCCTGGTAATAAGGCTTAGAGGACCTCCCTATTTATTTTTGGTACTATCACCTAGATAACATCCTTAAATTCCATAATGACTTTTTCTCTTGGTACCTATTCTGAAATCTACAGCACAGAAACAAACCTGAAGTTTGCTAATTTGCTATAAAGTTTTTCCTCAGTAGTATTTACTTAATTACTCATCTTCCTTGGCTATGCGGGGAATTTACAGGGGAGGTGAGGTGGGAAAGGGTTTCTTCTCTTGCTTTGGTTTCATTTTGTTTTCTTTTTAGAAAGAAATTGCTAAGCTAATCACTTTGGAGCAAGGGAAGACCCTGGCTGATGCTGAGGGAGATGTGTTCCGAGGCCTTCGTAAGCTGACAGTCCCTCATAAGAATTTCAGGAGCTTCTGGGAGGGAGGGAGGAAGAAGATACTGAGTATAATCAGTTTCTTCTCCATAGAATGTACAGTTAATCAGCGCTTGAAAATTTTTCTGACCACTCATGGATATTGAGAGGTATTACCTCTCATTGGTATATGAAACTCATTTATTTCCAAAAGTTCATTATTTATTTAACACTAGTGCTCCAGATCAGTCTTTTTTCCTTTTAAAGTATGATCCCTTCACACAGACTGAGATGCACTAAGGAGCAAGCTGCTCTCTCCACCACTGATAGGAGTCAGTCTTCTTTGACCATGCAGAGCAGACCAGGAAGAAGAGTTTAGCAAAGGCCCATGCTGGAAAGGTGATAGCTTTGAATCTGGAAATGGTCTGACTTGTCCCTCTTTGTTGCAGAGGTAGTTGAACATGCCTGTAGTGTGACATCCCTCATACTGGGAGAGACCATGCCTTCCATTACCAAAGACATGGACATTTACTCCTACCGTCTACCATTGGGTGTGTGTGCAGGCATTGCTCCATTCAATTTTCCTGCTATGATTCCTCTCTGGATGTACCCCATGGCCACGGTGTGTGGAAACACCTACTTGTTGAAACCATCTGAACGAGTACCTGGAGCATCTATGTTTCTTGCCAAGTTGCTGCAAGACTCTGGTGCCCCAGATGGGACACTGAACATCATCCATGGACAGCACGAAGGTAAAGTTCTCTACAAAGGTATCTCAGTCTTGTTACCAATAGAGAAATGAAGGTATTAAGGTGATTGAAGTTTGAGACAAAGGCCCTAAAGAATAACAGGGGAAAGTGTTTAAGCATGCTGTTGCCATATATGTATGTGTTAGTATGGCTGAAAAGATTGATAGATAAGGGGTGGCTAGGTGGCTCAGTGAATAGAACCTGGAGTTAGAATAGAATAGAAACTAGCCCTGGAGTCAAGAGGACCCAGATTTAAATCCAGCCTCAGACACTTAACACAAAAACTAGCCATGTGACCTTGGGCAAGTCACTTAACCCCAATTGCCCTCCAAAAAGCAAAAAAAAAAGATTGATAGATGACCAGCAATTTTTCACATTGTACACAATGAAACTAGAAATTAGGGCCAAAGAACCTATTAAAAAGACATTTGCTTATTATTAAAAATGTTTTAAGAAAAAAGGTATACAGCTCACAAGTTACAGACTTAGGAAAAATTAAGGTACTTATATGTAATGTGAAGTGCAGCTGGTTTGTATACAGTGTTATCTAAAAACTCTAATGCATGGGAGCAGTAGATAAAACAAAATACCCTAAAAGATAAAAACACCAAGAAAATGGAGTAATAGAAGGCAGGTATTTGGAGGTAGGCAAGAGTACAAGAAGCAAGTTAAAGGTCGAAGTTTCAAAGTCAGGGTGAGAGCAAAACAGGAAAAATAGAAATTAATCTTGAAATTTAAAAATTAGAAAAGAATGGGAATCTGGAAAGGAAAGGCTGAAGTAGTAAAAGATCAGACTTGTGGCAATGGGGATGTAGACAGCAAAGAAGAAATCTGCTAGGCTGAGAAGACAGAATCGATTAGGTGTTTTGTTATAATAACTTATTTTCTCCTTAAAGCTGTGAATTTTATTTGTGATCATCCGGACATAAAAGCAATCAGCTTTGTGGGCTCCAACCAGGCTGGAGAATACATCTTTGAGAGAGGAACAAGAAATGGGAAGAGAGTTCAAGCAAATCTGGTGAACTTCCTTTTCCCTTTCTCCCCAGATCCCACCAGCTTTAAAAATAGGAACCAAGACCACTCATCCTGCATTAATACCATAGTTTCTTAATGAACACTTCACCCTCTAGCCTGAAACTTGCTAGGAAGGAATTGGGGGCACATGCCTCCTCATCTATATAGAGACTTTTGGTGACATCAACAGTGAGTGTTGGTGTGGATCCCTACCCCCCATCCCCTCCTGGCCTGTCTTTCCCACCTTGTTGCTGGCCATTTTTCCAGATTTATCTGAGAGGCTAGTCTCCAGCACTGCTCTTGCTCTAGGTTCCGGAGTCACTCTGAGGAAAGTGGCATGCATGCAGTGAGGCATAAACGTTATGTTTTATTGAACAGCTTGTATGAACTGACTTTTCACTCTGACATGTAGTCTCAGTGGCTATCTCCACTTCCTCTGAACACTTTTGCAGAGATTATTTATAAGATACTTCCTTGCATTAGCCACATTTAGAAATCCCATTTATTTTGACCAGTTTACCGTTTTTTTTTTTTGTTTGTTTGTTTTTGGAGGGGGCAAGGTAGGGCAATTGGGATTAAGTGATTTGCCCAAGGTCATACGGCTAGTTTTTTTGTGTTAAGTGTCTGAGGCCAGATTTGAACTCAGGTCCTACTGACTCCAGGGCTAGTGCTCTATTCACCGCACCTCCTAGCCACCCCTATTTTGACCAGTTTAACTTCAGGTATTCTCATTTTTGTTAAACAAGATTATCAAATATCTCTTGTTGAGAATACTTGTTAAAAATCCAAAATTATGGAAATTTTTCAGCATTGGAGTGTCATAGAGCTATATATAATTAGAAAGAAATGTGGGTGTCTCAAAAATCTTAGTGCAGCTTTAAAAGCTTAGGCTTTTCAGGATATCCTGATTTATAGAATGATTTAGATCAGAGAGAGACTGGAGGTAGAGAAACTTTGGATGATACTATGTTAGCTTAAGTGAAGTTAGGGTCTAAACTAGGATAGTGGTAGAGAAATTTCATGTTGGGAAAAAAAAAAACTGCTCTAAGTCCAAAAAAATGGACTTCTAGCTGGATACCAGGCCTATAAAATTTTGTCCTCTAAACAAGGCAACATAGTATGTTGAATAAAGAGAGAGCTTTAGAGTCAGTAAAACTTAAGTTCCAGTTCTTCCTCGGACACATGCTCACTGTGTACCCAGGAAAGTCACTTAACCTCTCAGAAGCAATTGCCATCCTGCATTGGTATAGTTTTCTCACCAGGAATTTAGTATAGCGATGAAATCAGTTCTGGTTTAAAAAAAAAAAAAAGTCACCACATTGGCTATTCCACACATTCTCTTCCCTCAAGATCCCTACATCACCCTTTCTCCCCTGTCTCAGAAGACCTCACCTCCTACTTGACTTAAAATCTCCTAGAGGTCATCCCTCTTAAACTCTCTCTTCTCAGCTTCTGTACTTCAGAACTCCGTTCCATCATCCCTGGCTCTTTTCCTTTGCTTTCATCTCTAATGAAGGGACATGGTTCTTCTTTTTCCTAGGATCAACTCTTCCTCTACTTCTGTTCTTTATCCTATCTCCTTCTGTCTTTGGGAGCTCGTCCCCTTGATCATTTCCTCTCTCATATGCAATCTGTCCTTCTTTTCCAGTTGCCTATAAACCTCTATCCTTTAAAAAAAAGTTATTTGACCCTGCAATTCCCTCAAACTGTCATTCTATACTTTCCCTTTCATAGCCAAATTCCTGTCTGCCTCCATTTCTCCACCTTCACTTCTTCATTACTCAGTCCCTTGCTGTATATCTGCTGACCCCACTTACTTGACCGAAACTGCCCTAAGGTAGCCAGTGATTTCTTGAAAATGAATATGAAATGAGTGAAATATGATGCCTATTTCTTATCTGTCACTCTTGACATCTCTTCCACTTTTGACACTGTTGTTTTGATAATCTCTTTTCCCAAGGCTTTGGTGACACCATGTTTTTCAGATTCTTCTTTCTACCAGACTGTTGACTATATCCTTTACTGGATCATAATCATAACCATAGGTATATCCCCCAAACTTTTATCCAGAATCCTCTACTTTTCTCTAAAGTCTTGCTTTTGGTGATCTCTTCAGATTCCACTAGCTCAATTACCTCTATGTAGGTGATGCCTAAATTTTTATTTTCAGTCCTAATTACTTTCCTGAATTCTATATCACTGCATCCTTGCTGGACTTCTCATCATAAATATCTAATAGGTATTTCAAACTCAACATGTTCCTGCAACTTTCCTAATTTGAAGTTCAAAACCTAGAGGTCATTCTTTACCTTTACCTCCCTCACTTTTCCATTTCCAATCAGTTACCAGGTCTTGTTGATTCATCTTCTACAATGTATTTCCACTCACATGGCCTAGTTAAGGCCCCTATTACCTTTTGTCTGGACTACTAAGTATCCCATTAGGTCATTAGTTTCTTATTGTCTTCTCTCCAATCCATCCTTCATGTGGCTGACAAAATAATGTTACTAAAACACAGCTTGGACCCATCATTCCCCTATCCACCCACATTCAGTGGCTCTCTTTTGCTTCAAGAATAAAATACAGATTCTTCAGCATAGCATTTAAAGTCCTCCACAACCAGCCTACCTTTCCTCATATTTTATGTTTCTGCATTTGAACCAAACAACCTTATTTGTTTCCTAAAACTTAACATTTTCTCTTCTACTTGGTTGCCTTTATATAAGCTATCCCCTATTCATGGAATGTATGCCTCAATCAAACGTGATTTTTAGATTATCTTCCTTCAAGACTTAATCTCAGGTGCTACTTCTACAAGAAACCTTTCATCTCCAGTACTTTCTCCTTCAAATTACTTTGTATTGACTTGTCTGTTTGCATATTATATCTGCTAGTAGATTGCAAGCACCTCCAGGGAAGGGTTGTTTTGTCTTTGCAGTGTTTAGCTTAGTAGGTATGATGCTTAATAATGCTTGTGGAATGGAATGGGGGGTGCTACTAGGTGGCACAGTGAATACAGCACCAGCCTTGGAGTCAGGAGGACCTGAGTTCAAATCCAGCCTTAGATACTTGACATGCTTACTAGCCATGTGACCTTGGGCAAGTCACTTAACTCCAATTGCCTTGCCCTTTCCCCTCCAAAAAAGAGAAGGAAATAAAAGAATATCAGAATGGTATGGAACTGTCCTACTGCCATCATGAGAGGCCAAGTGATATAGTGATAACACTAGGTAAACTTGGAGTTAGCAGATCTAGGTTCACATCCCATTGGATAATGCTGAACTCTGAGACCATGACAAGTTAAACCTCTCACAGCCTTTTTTATCTGTAACATGATATTTGTGATACCTCTCTTAACTGGTTTATTTCATGTACAGTGCTTCACACAAGTTAGAGTGCTAAACAGATAGGAATTATTATGGATTTTCACAGAGATGTTGCCAAGATTTTAATGATATCAAAAATGAGATCATATTACTGAGAGTGCTTTAGATCTTCCCCACCCCCATATTTGTTTGAAATAGGTACAAAACACGAGATCCTATATCCACCATTCTTTGCTGGTTTCCATTTCCTAATTTAAAATCTAAATATGACTTTATTGTTCCCTTTGATTATCACTTTAGGAAGTAAGGTTTGCATTAACTCAACAATTTAACATCCTAAGCAAGAACATGGATTGCTTTTTTTGTTTCCTTAGGGAGCAAAGAACCATGGGGTGGTCATGCCAGATGCCAATAAGGAAAACACTCTGAACCAACTGGTAGGAGCAGCTTTTGGAGCCGCGGGGCAACGCTGTATGGCCCTGTCCACAGCCATCTTGGTAGGGGAAGCAAAGAACTGGCTGCCAGAACTTGTGGAGAGAGCCAAAAAGCTTCGGGTTAATGCTGGTAACTATTTGTGATCATCTTTAGAGTCAAGATCCAAGGCAAGGGCTGTGGATTAGAGAATGTTTGGCTCTGTGACTTAGACCATGCCTGTTAAAGATTATACCATTCCCTTTCCACTGTGCCTATTGTTCTAGTTTAAAACTTTTGGTATTGTCATGATTTCTGTATTATCATCACAGTAAAACTCTTAAATGATTAAATGATTGTCTTTCAGGGGACCAGCCTGGAGCTGATTTGGGCCCTCTCATCTCCCCCCAGGCCAAAGAACGAGTTTGTCATCTCATTGAGAGTGGAACAAAGGAGGGAGCCTCAATTCTTCTAGATGGAAGAAAAATTAAAATTAAAGGCTATGAAAATGGCAACTTTGTTGGACCAACCATCATCTCAAAGGTCAAGGTAAGTAAGCAAAGATATCTTAACTATCTAATAAAATTTTGTTTAGTTACAGACACATAGAATTTAAATCTTAGAGTGGATTTAGTATCATATACAAGCTATTAAAGCTTTAAACTGCTCTAAGACTTTTGGGACACTCTATATAATCCCGGGATCTCCAGCCCAAAAACACTGGGTTGCCTACAACTATGTAGGGTCTATTTAACCTTTTGTCTCTTTGTTTAGACAAAATGGAATTAGCAGAGTCATTATAAACAGAAAAAAAAAGATGCATTAGTAGTGGTTCTTGAGTGCTGTGAACTTAAAATTGCCATTTGAGTGTGAGTACAGTGATTGAGTCCAAACCATTAGTTTTATAGGTGAGAAAACCCAGGCTAAGAGGAATTTTATTTGCTCAAAGTCACACAGCTGGATACAGCTGGATACTGCCAGAGCCAAGACTGGAATCTAAATTCTTTAATTTCTAATTCGTATTCTTTCATTCAGCCACATACATAAGATTTGAGAGATGATTTTTTTAAAAAAATCCATTACTCTTTCCTACATCTACTTGCTTCTTGCCTTTTAGCTATGTTTTCTTTAATCAGCAAAGCAACTATTGCTATGTTCAATACTTTTTAAAGTACCACTTTAGGAAAAGCAGCTAAAAAAAATCAAAATATACAAATAAATTACAGGGTTATTCACATTACAAAATAATTCTTAGAGATGTTATTTAAATAATTAGCTTCCTTATTGGTCTGATCAGTCACAGTCAGACACACTGAAACTTGACTCCAGTCTAGTGATATCACTTTGGTCCTCTTTAAGAACGAAAAACAATCAACCAGCTCCCTTAGCATACTTAATGTATGATTTTCTTTGATTTACAAAAAATAGATTTGCACACATTTTCAGGAAAATTTATATTGCATAAGACAAAGTATTTATATTTTTAAAAAGGCAATCCAGTCTGGTTTATTGTTCCGTATATCAGATGTGTTTATGTACTGTGTTGATTTTGCTTAACTAACCTACTTTGTTTCAAGGGAAAACTCACTGAGTAGAGTTGCTGAGAAAATAATATAGAAAATTATTTGATTATGAGGTACAAAATAAGGTATCAATAAAACAGTAGTTTTTAAAATAGTGCTAATAAAAATTATGGGGGTGGCTAGATGGCGCAGTGAAATAGAGCACTGGCCCTGGAGTCAGGAGGACCTGAGTTGAAATCCTGCCTCAGACACTTGACACACTTACTAGCCTAGCTGTGTGACTTTAGACTTAATCCCAATTGCCCTCCAAAAGGCAAAAAAACCCCAAACCCAAAACTATGGGCACCTAGGTGGCACAGTGGATAGATAAGAATACCAGGTCTGGGGTCAGGAGGACCTGAGTTCAAATGCAGCCTCAGGCACTGTGTGATCCTAGGCAAATCACTTAATCTGTCTGTCTCAGTTTCCTCATCTGGAAAAAAAGCTGGAAAAGCAAATGACAGACCACTGTAGTATCTTTGCCAAGAAAACCCAAATGGGGTCACAAGAGTCTGACGTGACTAAAAACAACTTAACAAAAATAAAAAATAGTGATAAGGTGGTTTTATGGTGGTAGACTGGGTCATACTAAATTATTAAGCACCACTATACTATGTGCTAGATACTGAACATACCATTACAAAGAATGAAACAAGCCCTGCTCACAACAAGCCTACTTTCTAATAGGGAGACAAGTACATATAAATATATGTATAGTTTAAATATAAAGTCAGTGAATACACATATGTGTATACACATAAAGTAGTTAAATACAAGATAGTTTGAGAGGGCACCAGCAGTGGGGGGATCAGGAAAGATGTCGTACAGAAGATAGTTCTGAGCTGCATCTTAAAGGAAGAAGGACTCTGAGGCAGAAGTAAAGAGGGAGTGAATTCCAGGCATGGAGGACCAGCACTGCAAAGTTATGGATGGATATGGGAGAAGAGAATGACATGAGTGAGAGAAGGCCAGTGTGGCTTTATCACAGTGCAGGAGAGAGAGTAATGTTCTTTAAGGCTAGAAAAGCAGAGTGGGGCCAGGTTGTATATAGAGCTTTAAAAGTTAAACAGAAGAGTTTTGAGAGTTTGGCGTTTTCTCCTAGAAAAAATAAGAAGCCATTCCTTTGGTTGAGTAGGGGAATCACAAGGTCACATATTATGGAAAATTACTTAGGCAGTTTTGTTGATGAATTGGGAGTGGGGAAAGGGAATTCATATAGGGGTGATTGAAATATTTTAGTCTAAAGGTGATGAGTGGCTGAACTAAAGTGAAGGATACTGAGTAAGGTTAATTAAAAAAATTTTTTTTGTTACATTTTAAGTTCCAAGCTATCTTCCTCCCTCCCCATCCCACACATTTTTATCAGACACACACACACACACACACACACACACACACACACACACACACACACACACACACACACACACACACTTCGTTCTTTCTCTAGAGGTGGATAGCATCTTTCTTCATAGGTCTTTTGTAGATGATTTGAGTGTTTATAATGTTCAAAATAACTTAGTTGTTCACAGTTATTCAAACACTATTACTGTTACTGTATACAACATTCTCTTGGTTCTGCTCATTTTACTCTTCATTATTTCATGTAAGTCTCAATAGCAGAGTATTCCATCACAATCATACACAGCTTATTCAGCCATTCCCCCACTGATGGGCATCCCCTCAATTTCTGGTTCTTTGCCACCACAGAGAGCTGCTATAAATACTTTAGAGCATATAGGTTCTTTTCCTTTTTTCCTGATTGCCTTAGGAAATAGACCTAATTTTAATAGACCCAGTATTTCTGGGCCAAAGGTATAAGTTTTGTAACTCTTTGGGCATAATATAAATTGCTCTCCAAAATGCTTGTATCATTTCAAAGTTCTACCCACAGTGTATTAGTTTCCCAGTTTCTTCACATCCCCTCCGACATTTGTCATTTTCCCTTTCTATCATTTTAGCCAATCTGATAGGTATGAGATGGTATCTCAGAGTTGCTTTAATTTGCATTTCTCTAGTCAGTAATGATTTAGAACATTTTTTCATACAACCACATATAGTTTTGATTTATCAAAAAACTGCCTATTCATGTCCTTTGACCATTTATCAGTTGGGAAATGACTCATTCTTATAAATTTGACAAAGCTCTCTATATATTTGATATGAACTTTTATCCAAGAAGCTGTCTATAAAAATTTCCTCCAATTTTCTGCTTTTGTTCTAATCTTGACATTGGTTTTACTTGTACAAAAACTTTTTTTTAATATAATCAAAATTATCCATTTTACATCTCATAATGTTATCTCGTTTATTCATAATTCTTCTCCTATCCATAAGTCTGAAAGGTAATGTGTTCCATCTTCTAATTTTCTTATGTCTCTCTTTATATCTAGAGGTCATGTGTCCATTTTGACCATATCTTGGTAAATGGTGTAAGATATTAGTCTATACCAAACTTATTTGGCCTACCACCCCCTTTTGAAAGAAAAAATTACTCCATATCTCCCTGGAAATATACTTTCTTTAACCCTTTAATGTTTTTTCTGAAATTTGCTTCATTTAAAAATATTTTTAAAAAATTTTAAGTGATGCATCTTAAATTTAATAATTTATTGTAAATTTGTGGGGTTTTTCCTGCACTGAAATTTTGATGATAAAATATTGCATCATGTAACTATTTAGTATCATATCACAAACAAGTCATCACATGCACATATTCCTGCTGATGCATGCTGGACTTCCTGACAAGGCATGACACACTCACCTGCCAACACTTGCTCGTTAAGACCTGTCAGCAGACTTGACCACTGATCAGTTATAACTTGCATTTTCTATTTATTTGAAAAGTAATGTAATCACCATGACTTTAACATATGAACTATGTACGAATGGTTTGGTTTTTCAAAATTTTCTGATCTTTATGCTTCCACCACCCCCTTATTTTTATTCAACAACCCCCCAATTGCACCTGAGGCTACTACCACCCCCCCACCCCAATCATTCCAGCACCCCCCAAGGGGGCATTACTGTTCACTTTGGGAATCTATGGACAGTATAGACTCTACACCCAATGTCTGTCAGACTACTTTCTAATTTTCCCAACAGTTTTTTTTTTTTTACCAAATAATGAATTCCTATCCCCAAAGCTTAAATCTTTACACTTGTCAAACACAAGGTTACTATAATCATTTACTACTATGTGTTGTATGTCTACATTATTCCACTGGTCCACCTTTCTATTTCTTAGCCAATACCAGATAGTTTTAGTAATTACTGCCTTATAATTTAAGATCTGGTACTGCTAAACTAACATCCTTTACATTTTTTCATTAATTCCATTGATATTCTTTTTTTTTTTTTTGCTTTTTGGAGGGCAGTTAGGGTTAAGTACCTTGCCCAAGGTCACACGGCTAGTTTTTGTGTTAAGTGTCTAAGGCTGGATTTGAACTCAGGTCCTCCTGACTCCAGGGCTGGTACTCTATTCACTGTGCCACCTAGCCACCCTTCCATTGATATTCTTGACTTTTCTTCCAAATGAATTTTCTTATTATTTTTTCTAGCTCAACAAAATACTTTTTGGTAATTTAATTGGGATGGCACTGAATGCCTCAAGTGCTTGTATTAAGAATGAGTGTTATATTTTGTCAATTTTTTCTGCATCTATTGATATTTGATTTTTGTTCTTTTTGTTAGTGACATAATCTGTTATGTTAATAGTTTTTCTTCTGTTAAACCTTCCCTTCATTCTTGGTTTAAATCAAGTAACATCATTTTTGACAAGTTGTCTGGGCTAAAATGGGCAAAGTTGCTTGAGAAAAGGTGGTAAATTAGAATTGTGAATGATGAACATTTTATACAGTATTCAATGGGGAGGAATTATTGATGTGAAGGTAGTATGTGAAAAGGGAGAGGAACTAGAGTGTGATAGTAAAGTGTAAAGTTACTAATCCCATATCATTCTTTTTCCAATTCATTTGTCTTATCAGCCAAATATGACCTGTTATAAAGAGGAGATTTTTGGTCCAGTTCTAGTGGTTATGGAGGTAGACTCTTTGGATGAAGCCATCAAGCTGGTAAATGACAATCCATATGGAAATGGAACTGCCATCTTTACTACAAATGGAGCTGTTGCTCGAAAATACTCTCACTTGGTGGATGTGGGACAGGTTTGTGGGACAGTGAATTTTAGATGGGTCCCTAACGGTTTTTGTTTTCTATTCAAGATTTGGTAGCCAGCAAAGGGAACCTATTTAAAAGAGTGGGCACTTGAGTCTTGCATCTAAACTCTCTTCCATCATGAAATAGGGATTCATTGTGGGTTTCAAAATTTTCACTAGATAGAAATTTTAGTTGCTTTATTTCTTGGCTTAAACAAACTTATGTTTGTTCTGTATTAGGTGGGTGTGAATGTCCCTATTCCAGTGCCTTTGCCGATGTTCTCATTTACGGGCTCTCGCTCTTCCTTCAGAGGAGAAACCAACTTTTATGGCAAACAGGTAAACAACTTCAGCTTTAGAAATGGTCGCTATATTTTTTTCTTGGTGAATCTCCTCTTGCGTGTATGGAGGAGAGAGAATAACATACTTGTCAGACTACTACAAAGAGATTGTAACTGACGTAAAAGGTCAGAACCTCTGTTTTCAGTTTCCTCTTCTATAAAATGAAGAACCTCCCACCTCCTTGAAAGGAATGTTCTTAAAATGAAATTCATAATTACATGATAGTACCTTGAAAATGAAAGTCCTACATTAATGTTAGATTGTATTTATGCTTTTCACTGATACCATAGGCCTTAGTAACTTAATCTTTTCTGAAGAGAGGTACCATTCTGTAAATGTATTCTTAAATTGCACACTCTTTGCTGGTTTCCATTTCTGTAGCAATAGCCTTATTATTTTGTAGTGATTATGTTCCCCCTTTGACAAGCCAAATGTAATTCTGAAATGGAAACTCAGTTTCTTAGCTTAATGTTGTATTGGCTTTTGGTTAAGTATCTCTGAGTAGTCAGTCTTGGTTATTTAAGGAATGTTTGTTGATTTAATGTTATCCAGATCTAATTGCTTCTTTTTTCCTGTCTTGGAGCACTGCTCATTCATAGGCTAAAGGCAGGAGAAATAAGTAGCTAAAACATTACTTTAAAGGAGCTGTGATTTCAGCATTATTGAGCACTTGTTCTATACTATACTTTAGGAGGTGGTTGCTTGGCCAAAACGATTTGTCACCCAGTGACCAACTTTATGATCAAAACTTAAATGTTTCTATTTGTTAGCAGCTTTAGTAACAAACACTTTAAGAGATGGGAGATTTGAAACCATAACCTAAAGGTTTGAGAATTGTGTAATTTCCAGTTATACTTGCTATCTTCTCCTCAAGTTCATGCTTAGATGTGACTGATAAAGAAACATCACAATATGAGCTGACTTCCCAAGTTAAGAGTTACCATAAAGCAGAGATTATTATTGCTTAGGGGTCAGTTTCTTTGAGGAAAAAAGAATTCTGGTTTTCATTTTAGCCATCTTTAAGTGGATTGTTGTTAAAATGTTGCAATAGAATGCATATATTTTCAAACCAGTACTGCTTGTTTGAATTCTTCCCTTTAAGAGAAAGAATATAATGCAGTGGAGGGAGCCCTGGATTTAGAGATGAAGGATCTGAATTTGAATCCTAATTCTGCCACTTACTACCTGTGTGATATTGTTCAAGTTATATAATCTCTCTAGAGCTTAGTTTCCTCATCTATAAAATGAAGGGGCTAAAACTACAATTTTATTCAGATACTAGCAAAACCATATGGCAAATGTGCAAATCAATAAACCCTAGCAATCATGAAAAACATTATCCAGAAGAGTAAATATTCTGCCATAAGTATTACAGACAGACAAATTAAATATTTGGATTGCATGCTTCTATGGCTATACTAATTCCCTTATTAATAATAAAGAAAAATGAGGCTAGAAAGACAAGTCAGATTTTTAAAATAATATTGCTTATTACCTTAAGGAAAGTGTTAGTCTTACATTGTGCAAAACTGCAGGTGTATTATCTTATTTCTGTAGTTTTATACCTTATATAGAATAATTTTTAATTGGATTAAATTTAACTTTTCTTAAGGCTAATGGGTCAGGTTTTACCAAATAATATTAGAAGGGGATTTATCAAATTGACAATTCATTTTTAATATCTAAGAATCTAAGGCAGAATTGAAGCCAGTTCTTGTGTGGTTCCAGATGCAGCACTTTATACCACACTGCTTCTCAATTCAGAAGGATTTCGGATAGAGTATATTCCAGAAAGGGGCCCAGATTATATATTACTGCCTTATTCCTCTCACATCTAAGAAACAAAATTTTATCACCTGAATGAATTCATTATAGTATTATATAATATTCCATTACAGATTCCCCCTTTTAGACACACATTGTTATAACTTTCAGTTGAAGCATTATCAGTAACAGTTTTGTTGGTACTTTAAAAATATACCAAACAGATAAAAACTAACTGGCTTGGGGCGGCTAGGTGGCGCAGTGAGTAGAGTGTCGGCCCTGGAGTCAGAAGGACCTGAGTTCGGATCCGGCCTCAGACACTTAACGCACACACAAACAAAAACCTAGCCGTGTGACCTTGGGCAAGTTACTTAACCCCAATTGCCCTCCAAAAAGCAAAAAAAAAAAAAAAACTAACTGGCTTTTTTGGGGTGCTAGGGGGGACAGGTTAGAGGAAGAAAAATTCATTTGACTTGGTGAGTTATCATCCATCAGCTATTTTATTTTTAATTAAGAAAAATTTCATTTATGCAAAAGTTAACAAAGCTGCTGCTTACTCTTATAGTTTATGTTGAAGGCTCTAACTTCATCAAAAAAGGTAATCCCTTTGTCATTCACAGAGAAATGGCTGAAATGAGTGTTCAAATTATACCACTTTGGCAAACATGGATGGGCTGATTAATAATTTTAGATCTCATTTTCCAGGTTATCAGGGTCTTAAAACAATTAAGGTTCAGAGGATTTTGTTTTATTTTTTCATGAAAAGTAGGGGCTGGTCTCATGACATTTGGTAGGAGATTTACTGGGGTAAGTATCTTAAGGTGCTTAAGAGAGGTTCTTTTTAAGGGTTTTAGACACATTCTACTCATGACCAAGTATTCAAAAGTGCTCTTGGCTTTTGATGACCAGTTATATATATTCTTTACAAGTTTCCAGGAGGAGGGAGTATATATATATTTATCACTTTTTAATAACTTTCTCTCAATTATTCTGACTATTCTATACAAACATTTCACAATTTGGCAGCACGAAGTCCAATGATTTTTCTTTCCTCTTGTTCCTTTTAGGGCATCCAGTTCTACACACAACTAAAGACCATTACTTCTCAGTGGAAAGAAGAAGATTCCATGCTAACTGCACCTGCTGTAGTTATGCCAACTATGGGCCATTAAAAAAAACTTTTAGTAAACTTTTTTTATCCTGAATAACTGCTCTGTCTACTTAACCATCTCTCCCATAGATCTTGCCAACTGTGTTTAGATTTTTTATATAAAGGGAGAACCCAAGGGAGAGGTGAGGTGGGAGGTGGGGGAATGGGACCGGGGGAAATATTAGTGTCTCCAAATAAGACCTTCCAAGAAGAAGAAGTCTTAAAACACAAAATAGGACTGGATGTTGTCTATTTTTTGGTCCCCAACATATAACCTATCATAATAATATTAGTGATTCACTGACCATGTTTTATTTTTATGGTTCTATCAGTCTTCTTCCATTTCAAATTGCCACTGCTAAGAGTACTTTTTTCCCAGAGTACTCTGGAAAAATAACTTTTTTGTTCAACTATTGTATTTAGAAGAGTGACCACAAACACCCAGCACTATTTCAGCCAACTATTCCAACTATTTCTCAGTCTTGGAAATAAAGAGATCTTCCTACTGTGAAATGGGAAGGAATCTTTCAGGAAACAAGTTGTGTCATCATATTTCTTGTTTTCTTATAGGGAAGAACTCTGTCATGAATACGTTCTTATGTCCTCTCTGCATTTTTTAATTATGTCATTTGATTAGAAGGTAATTCCTTTAGAGAAATCTCTTGGCATAAGATACATTTCAATTCTTTTCCTGACACAAAGATACTATAAAGCCTGGACTGCATTATTATGAGTGCAATGTGACTGGTATGCCTTGTGTCAAGTAACATTATGCCTCACTTTCCTTCCTTGATTTTTGTGTTAAGTAAGCTATATATTGGTCAGAATGGAATGAAAAGATATTGATTTTGAGTAGGTAATCTCTTTTTTTGCTGATTCCAAATATATATACTTTTAATGTGGTATATCATCATCCAGTGAACAAGTTTTTGGACCCAAAAGAGCAAGCTCTAGTACCCATCCCATATGAGACTTTGACTCTCTGATAGAGACTGGATCACTTATAGGATAACCAGATTTAACACAAATCAAGGGACCTTAGTGTAATCCTCTCATTTTAAAGATAAGAAATTTACTTCTCTATTTCTCCAGTTAAACTGTCTTGACCACTCATTAGGGTATTTAGTAAATTAAAGACTTTCAGATACTGTAAAATGCCAAGTATCATGTGTGTAGTAGGCTTGTTGATGACTTTACCAAATGGAACATTAGACCAAATTAGATCACTTTAAATCATCTAGAGCCTTAATTTCAAAAAACACATGGCACAATAGGAACATCTCTTCTGAAGTGCTATCTTTTAATTAGGGTAATGAAGAACTATATTTGGAAAGGTAGACTACCCCTTGTTTTATCCTCATAAAGTTGTGTGGTTTGACTGGCAATATATGTATAAATCTAGGTGTGTATGTGAGAACCCATAATGTATGTGAATGTATATCCAAGCATGTATGTGCTCACATGTTTCATTCCAACAACTCATAGGCTGGATAATAATAAAAGGTCATATTGTATAAATTTCATGTGAAATTAAATAGTCACAGGGACTCCTGAGATTGCACTAACCTGAATCAATTATAGTTTATATTTACTAGCACATAAGGATGTGTGCATTTGTGTCTTTTAAAATAAATAGCTAAACCAAAACTACATGTCACACTAAGAGAGGCATAATTCATCTTATGTTAACTAGTGTTCCTTTTTTAGTGCAGCCATACTTTTAAATATTCCCTGCTCCCATAATTGAGCTATTATTTCTCAGCACAGATCCATGAGAGCTCCCTATCCAGAAAAAGGAGAAATGTGTGAGTGCCTCCACCAAGAAAGGATATGAAATTGATCCAATTATAGACACCTTATTATGATACACCATGATCTGGTCCTTTTTGAATATCAGGAAGGACAAGGCCACTAGATTCTGTGAGCGGAATTTGCTGGGTGATGAAGGTCTGATCCTGCACATTGCTTTCATCCCTGAAATAAAGTTAAACTCAAGTCAGCAAACACAACAGAATTTAGTTCCAATATGAACATATTTGAGTATTTTACTATTTTCTTCATCCAATCCAGCACCCAGTTTAAACAAATACTTGCTAATTGGCATGGAAGATCTTGCCTGAAAGTATCTTTGTTTCTGGTGGTGAGAGTAACATAGGCTGGAACTGGAGGGACAGACGATGTTGTATGTTTCCTAGAAGGGGGAAAAAAGATGGCATTCATTTTCTTTTTCCATGCTTTGCATTTCAGCTGCATTCTCAAACTTGTTAGATGAAGCATGATTTTCAGACAGCTAGACTGTCTAGTGTCATGTGTGACTCTAAAACAGGTAGCTGGTTTTGTTTTGTTTTGTTTTGTTTTCACTAGACCTGCCTACGATTTGACTGGAGCTGACGGTAAGGGATGTGGTGCATTCCAGAAACAGGGACAGCTGGCAAAGGAAAATATTAGAGCGGAAAAATGTTATGTGTGGGAAGCAACAAGAAGCCTAGTTTACCGAGAATGTAGAGTACATGAAGGAGAGTAAGGTATAAATAAGATTGGTCAGCCAGATGCAGCCAGAGCTTTAAAAGCCAAACAGAGGAGTTTCTGTTTGATTTTTAGAAGTATCAGGGAGCCACTGGAGTTTATTGTGCAAAGAAGTGACATAGTTCAACTTGTTCTTTAGTAATATCCCTTCATTAACTATTTGGAGGATGAAGCAAAAGACTGAAGGCAGGGAGATCAATAAAGAAGGAAATTTTAAAATCCCAAGTGAGAGGTGATAATGGTCATATGAGTAAAGAGAAGGGGTCGTATGTAAGAAATACTGTAGGAGAATCAATAGGGTGTAGCAACTAATTGGATGAGAATAAAAAGTTAAGGAAGACTGAGATTACAAATCTCAGTGACTGTAAAGTCAAAAAAGATGTGGATTGGGAAAAAGATGATTGGTTCTCTTTTGGACATGTTGAGTTTGAGATGCCTATGGGACACTGAAATCGACTATTGGTGAAATAAGACTGAAACTCTGGGGGTCATCTATGTAACTGCAAGGTAATTAAACCCTGGAGAGTTGATGAAGTCCCCTAAAGAGATAAGAAAGAGTTCCAAGACTGTGCCTTTAAGGACACACCCATCGTGGGAGGATATGGAAGGTGATCCAGCAAAGGATCCTAAGTAGGAGTCAGACAAACAAGAAGGGAAACCAATGTCACAAAAAAAAAAAAAAAAAAACCCAGAAGAAACGATCAGGAAGAGAGGATGTTCAAGTGTCAAATGCAGTACAGAGGATAAAGACTAGGAAAATACCATCAGATTTGGCAAGTACGCAATTTGAAACTGGGGGGAGGAAGAGGCAGTTGGGAAATGGCTGAACAAAAATAGTGTACATGAATTTAATAGAATATTATTGTGCTATGAAATTATTTTTTGTAAGAAATTATTAAAAAGATGTTTTTAGAGAAACCTGGGAAGACCTGGATGATGCAGAATGGAATAGAATCAAGAGAACAATTAATACATTGACACTAAAATTGAACAATTTTGAAAGAGTCAACTCTGATCAACCCAATAAACAATCAAAATTCCAAGGGACTGATATTGAGGAATGCTCCCCACTTCCTGACAAAGAGATGACAGACAAAATGAGACATTTTCTGGTATGGGCAATGTGAAAATTTATTTTGCTTGATTATGCTTATGTTTCAATGTTTTTGGTTTTTATTGTTACTGTTCACGGAAGGGAGATGTGAGGGAGAAAATATATTCTTGTTAATTGAAAAAAAAATTTTAATTAAAAAATATATCATTGGTAATTTTGGAAAGCAGTTTCAGTTGAATGATAAGCTTGAGTCAGACTGCCACATGTTGAAAAGTGATTGAGAAGACAGCAAGTTGAGGCAACAAGAGCAGATAACTTTTTCTGAGAGATTACCTGTGAATGGAAGGAGAGAAAATCTTAGAAGACAAGAGCTTGAAAATATGGAAGGGGTGCTCTGGCCCACACAAATTTCAAACAATGTGAAAGGGTACTCCGAACAACTTCTGGAGCCCCAGCACCCACAGAACGGCACAGAGAAGCTAACCTCCTGCTGAGGACAGCCCAGCAGCCCTGCAGGGAGCAGCCAGTGCAGCGCTCTGAGAGCAGGCAGCACAGCGAGCTGGGAACCGACAGCGAAGTACACAGAGCCGAGCCCAGGTCCTCGGTTTTAGCCCCAGGGCGGGCGGACCTTCAGCCAGCTGGAGGGACCCCAGAACACCAGCAATTGTGGCGATTCCAGAATTATCAGCACAGATATGCCTAGGACAAAGTGAGAGGTTAGTGCCCTATGGACTTTGGGACCAGTATTTGGGGAATGTGTGGCTTCCTCCCCTGGGGGTGAAAAGCTGCTGAAGAAATAGCTGCACAGAAGCCATTATGCAGCGCCAGTAGTGGCTCTAGCTCCTAGTCTGCAAACTGTAGGGAGATCCAGCAATCAGTCTGGGGGTTAATCGCTCTTGCTTTAAACTGCCTGGATCTGGATTGTGGTCTGGGGGGGAGGTTTAGGGTGGGTATCCAACTTGCCAGAGTGGGTGGAGGCTTTACAGAGGCCACACAACTGGCAGAAGTTGTGAAGACCCCAACGTTTGGGCGGAAGCTCCCCTGTCTAGTGGCAGAGTCCTACTGTGGCAACAAGCCCAAAAATCAAGTAATTAAGTGGCAACATGCCTAGGCAAATGAAACAAAATAAACAGAAAAGTTCAACATTGGACTCCTATTTTAGGGGCAAAGAAGCTCAAAGCATGGAGGAGGATTGTGAGGTCAGAACTCCTGCAACAAAAGCCCCAAATGAAAATACAAGCTGGCTACAGGCCATAGAGGACCTTAAGAAGCAGATAAGAGAAGTGGGGGAGAATTTGGGAAGAGAAATGAGAAAGATGCAAGAAAAGTATGAAATGACAGTCAACAGCCTGACTGAGGAAAATAACACCTTAAAAAAATAGACTAACTCAAATGGCAAAAGAGGCTCAGAAAGGCAATGAGGAGAATGCCTTAAAAAGACTAATTTGCCAGATGGAAAAAGAATCTCAAAAGCTCACTGAAGAGATTCATTCCTTCAGAGTTAGACTGGAGCAAATGAAAGCTAGTGACTTTATGAGAAATCAAGATATATTAAACAGATCCAAACAAATGAAAGAATAGAAGACAATGTGAAATATCTCATGGGAAAAACCATTGACCTGGAAAATAGATCCAGGAGAGACAATTTAAAAATTATTGGACTACCTGAAAGCCATGATCAAAGAAGGAACCTAGAAATCATCCTTAAAGAAATTCTCAAAGAAAATTACCCTGATGTTTTAGACCCAGTGGGGGAAATAGAGGTTGAAAGAATCCACCAATCACCTCCTGAAAAAGATCCCAAAAAGAAAACTCCTAGGAACATTATAGCCAGGCTCCAGAACTCCCAGGTCAAGGAGAAAATACTACAAGCAGCCAGGAAGAAACAATTTCAATATTGTGGAAACACAATCAGAATAGCCCAGGACCTGGCAGCTTCTACACTGAGGGGTAGAAGGGCATTGAATATGATATTCCAGAGGGCAAAAGAGCTGGGAATGAACCCAAGGGTCACCTACCCAGCAAAACTGAGTATCTTGTTTCAGGGGAAAATATGGTCATTCAGTGGAACAGAGGACTTCCAAGCATTCTTGATGAAAAAACCAGAGTTGAATAGAAAATCTGACATTCAGACGCAAGAAGCAAGAGATGCCTAAGAAGGTAATAAAGGAAAAGAAATCAAAAGGAACTTATCAAAGTTGGACTGTTTACATTCCTACATGGAAAAACAATAACTGTGTTTGATGAAACATTTCTCATTATGAAAATAATTGAAGAAGGGTACATGGCATATGTTCACAGGTATACATGGATAGAGGGCACAGGTTGAATTTGATGGGAAGGGATGATTCTTTTTTTTTTTTTTTTGGGAGGGCAATTGGGGTTGGGTGACTTGCCCGGGGTCACACGGCTGGGTTTTTGTTTGTGTGTTGGGTGTCTGGGGCCGGATCTGGGCTCGGGTCCTTCTGGCTCTGGGGCCAGTGCTCTGCTGGCTGCTCCACCTGGCCGCCCCAAGGAAGGGATGATTCTTAAGGGATGAAGTCAAGAGGTGAGAGAGGAAAGTGGCAAGAGGAGATGGAGAGAGACAGGGTAGGGTAAACTATCTCATGTAGAAGAGGCAAGGGGAAGTAGTTGCAGGGGAGGGGAAGAACAGGAAGGCAAAAAGGCCAAAGCATATTCTCATTGAAGTTGGCTCAAGGAGAGAATCACATACATACTAAATGGAATATCTTACCCTCACTCACTCTCCTGAGTAGGGGAAAGGGAGATGAGATGGGGGATGATGGAGGGGAGGACATTCTGGGGAGAGGGGAGGTTAGAAGTACCCACTATCAAAGAGGGACAGGATCAAAGTAGGGAATGGACCAGGTGGGACGTGAGACGGGTGGGAGGGAAATATAAGCAGTCTTTTACAATATATCTACTATGGTAATGTTTTGCATAACTATACATGTACAACACATACTGAATTGCTTATCTTCTCAGAGGGAGTGGGTGACAAGGGAGGAAGGGAATGGATCTGAAAATCAAAGTTTTAAAATTAAATGTTTCATAAGATGTCCAGGCATTGGGGCTCAGAGATTCACCTTGCCCTAATGGCAAAGTCGAAGGGGATAAGGAAGAAGATATGGGAGAGAGCTGATTGGATGAGGGGATATCTAGTGGGACTGCTATTCTGGGGTGGTGGGTAGGGAAAAATGGGGGAAAAATGTAACTCATAATCTGGTGGAAATGAATGATGTAAACCAGAAGTTAATAAAGCATTTAATTAAAAAAAAAAGAAAAAATGGAAGGATCTACTGAGGTTTGAGATTTTTTTTTTTTAAGGATAGGGAGGCAGATGGCTTTTTAGGCAAAAGAGGAGGCTATAGATTGGGAGAAACTAAAGATTAGAGAGAGAGATTCTGTGATTTCTTCTTACACTTCAGCAAAAGCAGAAGTATAGGGAGATGGTAGGAATACTCCATGGTTGGGGTTTATCAAGAATAAGTCATTGAAAATATGTTTAATCTGAATGTATATGTATAGTCTATATCAGATTGCACACTGTCTTGGAGAGGAGGAAGGGGAGGGAGGGGAAAAAATTTAGAACTCAAAATCTTATGGAAGGGAATGTTGAAAACTAAAAATTAGTTAATTCAAAAAAAAAAAAAGAATAAACCATGATAGGAAAAGGGGCAAAGAATTCAAGTGTAGTTGAACTGGTTAACTATAGTTGAACTTGGGAAGGGAAGAAAAGTAAAACCAGAGCCTAGGAGATAAGGGGAAAAGATGGGACTAGAAATCACTGTGAAGACAAAAGAAAAATCCATTTAGAATGATTCCACACAAGGCAACAGAGACAGGCAGCAGAATACTAAGTTCAAAGAATAGCTAGTGGGCCAGTTTGGCTAAAACAAGGAGGGCATAAAGGGAAATAATATGAAAGAAGTCTGAAGTTGGATTAAGCATGAGAGGTGGGTATGAACATGGTGGGAACACCCTGTAAGAGCAGGGGTTTACACCAGGACCCAAAATGCTGGAGCAGGAATGGCACAAACAGGAGGGCAAGCTGGCAACACTGCAATGTACACACTGGAGCAAATGCTGAGAGCTAAGACAAAGACAACAGAAAAACTATGTAGAAGCCACACAAAACATATAGAACAAGTGGAGCCATTCAAGTTGCTGACAACGGCACTGGTAAACACATACTTTCCCACCCTTTGCTATTCTCCTACTCTTACTTTCTCTCTAAAGAGAGAAATTAGTTTTTCCCAATCCTTGTTTCTTAAGAGTTTGTTTTGTTTTCTGTTTCACTAGCTTTTGTTTTGTTTTCCCCAAAAACAGTTATCTAAGAAAAAAAATTATGGTCAACCATTCCATTACTAATCTTTAATTACTAAATCCAAGTGAGGAAGAAGTCAAAAGTGGCAAAACATACAGAAAAGAGAAGTAGGTTTGAAATTGAGATTGTGTGTGTGTGTATATATGTATATACATGTGTATATGTCTACCTGAGAGAGATGAATTATAATTACTAGACCTTCCTAGCTGGGAGGCTCAAGCTGAACAAAAAGAGATTTGATTCATATGTTTATAACTTCCCCAAAGCAGAAAATAAATCAAGTAATCCTGATCCACCCTAAGCAGGAAATGATTTGGTGAGACCTGTTGGTGGGAGGTTTGTAAGCAAGCTGGAGTTCGCTTTTTTCTGAAGCACTGGCCTCAAGCATGTCATCTTTTCACGTTTTTTTTTCACAAGTTTGAAAGGAAAACTATTTGCTCAGGGATCTGGACCAAGAAGAACAGTAACTAAAAACCTCACACCTGAAAAGAGTATGGGAAAGAGAAGTGGCACTTATGAATGGTGGGTATTGGAGTGAGGGGGTTGAGGATTGGGAAGAGGCAGCCAAGAGGGAGTGATTAGTTCCCTACTCACCAGCAAAGTACCTGCCCACTCAGCTATTAGGTGGCTACAGACTGCATCCCCCACTTAGAATGCAAGTTCCTTGAGGGAAGTGACCATCCTATGTTTGTCTTTATATCCATAGTACCTAGTTTATCATCTTGGATAGACTAGGTGATTAATATTGAGCTGAACCGTATGTGTTGCAGAAACGTACTGCCTCCTACTGTAGCAAGGTAGTCCTTTTATTCCTCCCCAACTGATAATCTATCTCACTCTCTATTGACATTCCAAATCTCTTCAGTGCGTCCAGAGTTCCCTTTCACCCTCATTTTCTCAGCTGAGAATGTTGCCTCTTACTTGTGAAGTTCTTTCTCTGGGCCATTCCCCTAATTTGCTTTTTTTTTTAGTTCTTTTTTTTTTTTAAACACATGCTTTATTAACTTCTGTTTTACAGCATTCATTTCTGCCAGATTTTGAGTTACAATCATTTTCCCCCATTATTCCCCTACCCAACCTCCCAGAATAGCAGTCCCACAAGATATCGCTTCCTCCAATCTGCTCTTTCCCATACCTTCTCCCCTACCCCCTTCAACTTTTCCATTAGAGGAAGGTGAATCTTTGTGTCCCAATGCCTGCACATCTTATCTCCCAATTATAAGCAAAAGAGTATTAATAATAGTACTTATATATATTTGAAACATTTAATGTTAAGACCTCGAATTTCAGATCCATTTCCTTCCCTGTCACCCATTCCCTCTGGGGAGATAAGTAATTCAGTATATGTTGTACATTTCTAGCTATGCAAAACATTATCAGAGTAGATATATTGTACCAGGCTGCTTATAATTCCCTCCCACTCCTGGTCCATTCCCTACATGATCCTGTCCCTCTTCTATAGTGGGTACTTCCAACCTCCCCTCCCCCCAAGGATGCCCTCCCACCCATCATCCCTCCTCTCATCCCCCTTCCCCCATTCTGCTGCAGATTGAGATATCCCATTTAGTATGTATGTCATTCTCTCCCTGAACCAAATTCAATGAGAATGTGGTTTTGCCTTTTTTTTCCTTCCTATTCTCCCTCTCCCTTGTAACCACTTCCCCCTGCTTCTTCTACATGAGATAGTTTACCCTACCCTGTCTCTCCCCATCTCCTCTTGCCACTTTCCTCTCTCACCTCATAATTTCATCCCTTGAGTATTCTCCCTTCCCAACAGATTCAACCTATGCCCTCTATCCATATATAACTGTAACCATATACACACACATTCACATATGTATTTATATGACCACACACCCTTCTTCCATTATTTTCATAGTGAGAAAGATATCATCAGTCACAGTTATTGCTTTTCTATATAGGAATGTAAATAGTTCAACTTTGATAAGTTCCTTTTGATTTCTTTTCCCTGATTACCCTCTCAGGCATCTCTTCCTTCTTCTGTCTGGATGTCAAATTTTCTATTCAATTCTGGTTTTTTCCTCAAGAATGCTTGAAAGTCCTCTATTCCACTGAATGACCATATTTTCCCCTGAAACAAAATACTCAGTTTTGCTGGGTAGGTGACCCTTGGGTTCATTCCCAGTTCTTTTGCCCTCTGGAATATCATATTCCATGCCCTTTGATCCCTCAGTGTAGAAGCTGCCAGGTCCTGGGCTATTCTGATTGTGTTTCCACAATATTGAAATTGTTTCTTCCTGGCTGCTTGTAGTGTTTTCTCCTTGATCTGGGGATTCTGGAACCTGCCTATAATATTCCTGGGAGTTTTCTTTTTGGGATCTTTTTCAGGAGGTGATCGGTGGATTCTTTCAACCTCTATTTTGCCCTCTGGATCTAAAACATCAGGGCAATTTTCCTTGAGAATTTCTTGCAGGGTGATTTCTAGGTTCTTTCTTTGATCATGGCTTTCAGGTAGTCCAATAATTTTAAAATTGTCTCTCCTGGATCTATTTTCTAGGTCAGTGATTTTTCCCATGAGATATTTCACATTGCCTTCTACTCTTTCATTTGTTTGGATCTGCTTAACAGCAACTTGATTTCTCATAAAGTCACTAACTTCCATTTGCTCCAGTCTAACTCTGAAGGAATGAATCTCCTCAGTGAACTTTTGAGATTCTTTTTCCATCTGGAAAATTCGACTTTTTAAGGCATTCTTCTCCTCATTGCCCTTTTGGGCCTCCTTTGCCATTTGAGTTAGTCTATTTTTTAAGGTGTTGTTTTCCTCAGTCAGGCTGTTGACCCTCATTTCATACTTTTCCTGCATCCTTCTCATTTCCCTTTCCAATTTTTCCTCCACTTCTCTTATTTGATTTTTAAAGTCCTTCTTAAGGTCCTCTATGGCCTGCAACCTGCTCATGTTTTCCCCTGGGGCTTTTGGAGCAGGACTTCTGACCTCACAGTCCTTTTCCCGCTCTATGCCCCCAAAATAGGAGTCTAGGGTTGCATTTTTCTGTTTCCTTTGCCTTGGCATGTTGCCACTTAATTACTTGACTTTTGGGCTTGTTGCCACACTATGGCTTTAAGGCCAGATAGAGGAATTTTCATCCCGAACGTGTGGGGGGCAACTTCCGTTTCTGGCAAGCTGTAAACCCACCCACGATTTCCACACTAGATCACAATCCAGATCCAGGGAGGTTAAAGCAAGAGCGATTACCCCCCAAGACTGATCGCTGGATCTCCCTATAATTTTAAGGCCAGGAGCTGGAGCTGCCTCTGAAAACTACAAAATGGCAAGTCTCCTCAGCGGCTTCTAGCCCCAGGGGAGAGAGCCAAGGCATTCCCCAAATACAGGTCCCAAAGTCCATAGGACACTAACCTCTTACTTCGTCCTAGGCATGTCTATGTTGATAATTCTGGAGTTGCCACAGCTGCTGGTGTTCTGGGGTTCCTCCAGCTAGCTGCTGGCCCTGCCGCCGTGGGGCTAAAACCTCGGCTCACGTGGACCTGGGCTCCGCTCGGCTCTGCTCCCTGTGCTCTGCGCTGCGCTGCCGGCTCCCAGACCTCTGTGCTGGTCCTTCCTGCAGGGCTGCTACACTGTCCTCAGCGGGAGGTTAGCTTCTCTGTGTCATTCTGTGGGTGCTGGGGCTCCAGAAGTTGTTCAGAGTCCCCTTTTACATAGTTTGGGGGGAATCTGGGGGCAGAGTGGCTTGGATGAGCTGTTTCTACTCTGCCATCTTGGCTCCGTGCCCCCCCCCCCCAATTTGCTTTTGCACTCCCACACTGGGTTCCCAGAAGATAGATGGTCACTCAGGCTCTAATATTCCATATGTCTGTACTTCTTACACTAGAGTCCATGAGCCCTCACAAAGGGACTTCTCATTAATGGTAATGCCAATAGATACAATTAAATCTTAACAAAGATATTTCCTAAAATGATATAATGACAATAATTGCTTCAAATATTTCTACCATAAGCCTGGGGTACATTTCCCTACAAATATACACAGCACACACAGAAGAGTGAGCACAAACCTAAAGTAAAAGTTACTGAAGGACATGTATAAAATATATGTGTGGCAAAGCCAACTTATAACTCCTAATATTATAGAGACTTTAAAAGTCTTTTCTATCCTTGTACAGTCCCATCAAAGTCTTTTTCCCTGAGTTCAGCACCTCTGTTAGGGAAGTTGCTCAGCTGGATCCTGAAGCCTGTTCTTCTCTAGTCTATACCTGGCTTATAACCCTGAAGCTTCCTTCCTTCCTTTGGGTGACTTTCTGTATCCATGTTTATTTGGAACATGTATTTCTGAGTCCTGCTAGATGACATCTTTCTCTGTTGGTCAGATAGCTCAATATCAATGTGATCCTTCCACTTCTCCATCAAATTGTGCCTTCTGACACAGACATGGGGTCTTCTCCACAACTACATTCAATTCTTGAGTTATGGTTTATTTATTTAGTCAAAGAAATTGTTCCCTTCTTGGCTTAGTCAGAAAGGAATCTGCACCTCATAATGGGACCAGGGTATAGAATCATCTCCATACTCAGTTTAATACCTCATTAACACCTTATGATTATTTTCTAAGGGTAAATCAAAGGGTGGGGAAAAGAAGTAAACACCTACTATTCTTGTGAAGAAGATGGAAATACATGAATTAGAAATCCAATCAGATTCAGAACTGAATTGAAATGGATGGTTGGATGGCCAGACAATGTTCAATGATGGGTTGAAGCAGGGGTGGGGAACCCTGGGGTTAAGCCACACATGGATGCTCTAGGTCCTTGGGTGCAGGTTTTTAACTGAGTTCAAGTTTTACAGAACAAATACTTTTACACACACTTGGCCTGAATCCATGAGCTGAAATTCAAAATGACTAAATGTAAAATTTTGCACTTCTATACAAAAAAATACCTTCACTAGTATAGCATAGCAGAGATGTGAGTAGACAGTAGTGCTGGGCAAAAAAATTGGAGGTTTTATTAAACTTACAAAGTTCAATGCAAGGCAAAAGTATGACAAACCACAAAAGCTATTATGATCTTGGGTTGCAGTAAAAGGGGACAGCTTCCAGAAATGGGAAATCATTCCAATCTGAATCTACTTAGCCTCTTTACATCTCTTCTAGAGTAAATATTGTTTTCAATTTTGGATTTCAGTTTAAGAATGAAACAATAGAGGTTGTTAGACAACATACCAGGCAGCTAGATGACTTGGTGGAGTCAGGAAGACCTGAGTTAAAATCTGGTCTCAGACATTCACTAATTAGCTGTGTGACCCAGAACAAGTCACTTAACCTGTGTTTACCTCCATTTCCTCAGCTGTAAAATGGGGATAAGATTAACACCTACCTTCTTCCAGGGTTGCTGTGAGGATCAAATGAGACAATATTGGTAAGCTCAGCATAGTACCCTAGCACACAGCAGGTGCTATGTAAATGCTTGGTATTAGGTAAAAGTATATTTCTAATAGGTCCATGCAAATCAGCAGCACTGCATTCAGAATTCAAGTAAATTACTTTCACCTTCTGCTTCAATACATTCAAGGACCTGTGTTTTTGTCCATGTGGATATGCCTCCACTGATGACCATTTAACCAACCCCTCTACAACTTCTAAAGCCATAAAGCTATTTGACCTGATGATGAGCCATCTAATGTGACTTTCATATGTAGAAGAATTTTCTGTCATTATAAGTATAACTTTTTTCATCAAATAGTCTCATAGTCAGATTCAAGACTAAGGAATAACAAGAAATGGACAGCCCCACTGCTACTTTGGTACCAGAGAACTGTGAAATACATGGAGGGGAGGTTCTTAGCAGGTTGTATAGTTTATCTCTAGGAGATTTATAAGAAGGCAGTGGCAAGCACCATGTAGGATCAGAAGATATGTATGGGGGGCGGCTAGGTGGCGCAGTGAGTAGAGCGCCAGCCCTGGAGTCAGAAGGACCTGAGTTTGGATCCGGCCTCAGACACTTAACGCACACACAAACAAAAACCTAGCCGTGTGACTTTGGGCAAGTTACTTAACCCCAATTGCCCTCCAAAAAGCAAAAAAAAAAAGAAGAAGAAGATATGTATGGCTTGTAAATCACATTGGTAGGGTTACTGTTACATAAATAAGGACATGGATCCATTGAAGAAGTGAAAATGTTTTATTTTTAAGCCTCAGAATCGTATCATTTAATACACTAGAAAAAAATAAACTTGTGAAATTTAAGGATACAAAGTACCCAAAATAAAACTTAATTTTTCTCATCTATTTAAAAAATAAACACACACACAATTAAGGTAATTTGGTCTCTCTTACCTTTATCACCAACTGAGCAAAAATCCTAACTGACTCACTATACGTGTGTGGTATGTATATATATGTATGTATATGTGTGTACATACACACACATATACACATATATATGAGAGAAAGAAAAATATTTTCTTATTAAAGTTACATCTTTAGATATTTGGAATATCTAAAATTAAGTTCTGTTCCCCCTTCAAGACTTTTACTTTTGCTTTTCTTAACATTCCTATACATTTAATCAATTTGTCTCCTTGATTTTTTGGTTTAAAAGTTGCTACGGTTCTTTCAAACTTCCTGAATACAACTTAGATACCTTATTCCCAACTTCAAACCTAAATGACAGTATACCAGCTCATGCTCCCTACTCTTGTTTGGTTCCCAGGGGCTGACATAACTTGATCTTGAACTATTACCATTATTTGAAGAATCAGATACTTACCTTGGAGGACAACCATTCATTTTTGCAAAGAGTAACCTCAAAACTTTTTCCTTCTGTTCCCACGTCAAGTCTCCAATATCCACATCCATTCCTTTTTTAATGTTTGTCCTGATTACAAATAAAAATATTAGTGCCAGGTAAAACCAGCTAAAGGAAGTTTCTGAAGAAAAATATAAAATCTCTAAAAAAATACTGAGGCAATAGAAAATAAGAATTTCATAACCATTATATTAAATATATTTTATTTACTATGAGTTGTAGACAAATCAACCGATGCTTTAAACATTATCATTGGACTGGAAATGACCTGAAAAAATTCTCTAACCTAGAGACTGTTACTAATAAAGAAATAAAGAACAACTTTAACAGCTGAAGGAATGAGAAAGAATGGCTAGGTCAATATAATAAATGTGATAATACAACCAAAATTAGTTTACACTTTTAATTTTATACCAATAAAATTATCAAAGGGATACTTTATACAAGTCATAAAACAACAAAAATAATTTGTAAAAAATAAAGATATAGAATATCAAAGGAAATAATGAAAAGATGTTGGCAACAAAGTGGGAGTGGCACACTTCCAGACCTCAAACGACATTATAAAGCAGTAGTCATCAAAACCATCTGATCTTGAGGGGCAGAGCCAAGATGGCGGAGTAGAAACAGCTCATCCAAGCCACTCTCCCCCTAGATCACCTCCAAACTATGTAAAAGGGGACTCTGAACAACTTCTGGAGCCCCAGCACCCACAGAATGACACAGAGAAGCTAACCTCCTGCTGAGGACAGCCCAGCAGCCCTGCAGGAAGGACCAGTGCAGCACTCTGGGAGCCGGCAGCGCAGCGCACAGTGCACAGGAGCCGAACCCAGGTCCACGTGAGTCACGGTTTTAGCCCCAGGGCAGCAGGGCCAGCAGCCAGCTGGAGGGACCCCAGAACACCAGCAGCTGTGGCAATTCCAGAATTATCAACACAGACATGCCTAGCACAAAGTGAGAGGTCAGTGCCCTATGGACTTTGGGACCAGTATTTGGGGAACCCGTCAGCTTCCTCCCCGGGGGGCTAGAAGCCGCTGAGGAGACATGCCATTTTGTAGTTTTCAGAGGCAGCTCCAGCTCCTGGCCTTCAAATTATAGGGAGATCCGGCGATCAGTCTTGGGGGTAATCGCTCTTGCTTTAACCTCCCTGGATCTGGATTGTGATCTGGGGTGGAGGTCGTGGGTGGGTTTACAGCTTGCCAGAAATGGAAGTTGTCCCCCCACACATTTGGGATGAAAGTTTCCCCTGTCTGGCCCCCTATCTGGCGGCAGAGCCATAGTGTGGCAACAAGCCCAAAAGTCAAGTAATTAAGTGGCAACATGCCAAGGCAAAGGAAAAAAATTAAACAGAAAAATGCAACCTTAGACTCCTACTTTGGGGGCAAAGAGGATCAAAGCATGGAACAGTCAGAGCACTGTGAGGTCAGAAATCCTGCTCCAAAAGCTCCAAAGGAAAACATGAGCGGGTTGCAGGCCATAGAGGACCTTAAGAAGGACTTGAAAAATCAAATAAGAGAAGTGGAGGAAAAATTGGGAAGAGAAATGAGAAGGATGCAGGAAAAGTATGAAATGAGGGTCAACAGCCTGACTGAGGAAAACAACACCTTAAAAAATAGACTAACTCAAATGGCAAAGGAGGCCCAAAAGGGCAATGAGGAGAAGAATGCCTTAAAAAGTCGAATTTGCCAGATGGAAAAAGAATTTCACTGAGGAGATTCATTCCTTCAGAGTTAGACTGGAACAAATGGAAGCTAATGACTTTATGAGAAATCAAGATGCTGTTAAGCAGATCCAAACAAATGAAAGAATAGAAGGCAATGTGAAATATCTCATGGGAAAAACCACTGACCTGAAAAATAGATCCAGGACAGACAATTTAAAAATTATTGGACCACCCAAAAGCCATGATCAAAGAAAGAACCTAGAAATCACCCTTCAAGAAATTCTCAAGGAAAAGTGCCCCGATGTTTTAGATCCTCAATATTGTGGGAACACAATCAGATTAGCACAGGACCTGGCAGCTTCTACACTGAGGGGTAGAAGGGAATGGAATATGATATTCCAGAGGGCAAAAGAGCTGGGACTGAACCCAAGGGTCACCTACCCAGCAAAATTGAGTATTTTGTTTCAGGGGAAAATATGGTCATTCAGTGGAATAGAGGACTTTCAAGCATTCTTGAGGAAAAAACCAGAATTGAATAGAAAATTTGACATCCAGACACAAGAAGCAAGAGATGCCTGAGAGGGTAATCAGGGAAAAGAAATCAAAAGGAACTTATCAAAGTTGAACTATTTACATTCCTATATGGAAAAACAATAACTGTGACTGATGAAATCT
Source organism: Gymnobelideus leadbeateri (assembly GCA_011680675.1). Lineage (NCBI taxonomy): Eukaryota > Metazoa > Chordata > Mammalia > Diprotodontia > Petauridae > Gymnobelideus > Gymnobelideus leadbeateri. The sequence continues at coordinate 67,784 of WOXC01012149.1, read as the reverse complement.
TTCTCAGTATGAAAATAATGGAAGAAGGGTGTATGATCATATGAATACATATGTGTATATATGTTTACAATTATATATGGATAGAGGGCATAGGTTGAATTTGTTGGGAAGGGAGGATACTCAAGGGGTGAAGCTGTGAGGTGAGAGAGGAAAGTGGCAAGAGGAGATGGGGAAAAACAGGGTAGAGTAAACTATCTCATGTGGAAGAAGCAAGGGGAAGAGGCTGCAAGGGAGGGGAAGAATAGGAAGGCAAAAAGGCAAAACCACATTCTCATTTAATTTGGTTCAGGGAGAGAATGACATACATACTAAATGGGATATCTCAACCCGCAGCAGAATAGGGGGAAGGGGGATGAGAGGAGGGATGATGGATGGGAGGGCATCCTTGTGGGGAGGGGAGGTTGGAAGTACCCACTATAGAAGAGGGACAGGATCAAGTAAGGAATGGACCAGGTGGGGGGTGGGATGAGTGGGAGGGAATTATAAGCAGCCTTGTACAATATATCTACTATGATAATGTTTTGCATAGCTAGACATGTACAACATATACTGAATTACTTATCTCCCCAGAGGGAATGGGTGACAAGGGAGGAAGGAAATGGATCTGAAATTCAAGGTCTTAAGATTAAATGTTTCAAATATATATAAATACTATTATTAATACTCTTTTGCTTATATTGGGAGATAAGATGTGCAGGCATTGGGACACAAAGATTCACCTTCCTCTAATGGAAAAGTCAAAGCGGGTATGGGAGAAGGTGTGGGAGAGAGCAGATTGGAGGAAGCGATATCTTGTGGGACTGCTATTCTGGGAGGGTGGGTAGGGGAAAAACAGGGGGGGGGGAAATAATTGTAACTCAAAATCTGGCGGAAATGAATGATATAAAACAGAAGTTAATAAAGCATTTGTTTAAAAAAAAAACCATCTGATCTTGGATTAAAAAATAGAGAGTCAGAACAATGGAACAGGCTAGACAAAGGAGAATCAGAAATAATGGAACTCAATATCCCAGGATTGCAAAACCAGAAAATTTAAATTACTTAGAAAAGAACTACCTACTTGAAAAGAACTGATGCAAAAACTGGAAAGCAGTTGTGGACAGAATTAAGCTTAGATCAGAAATTTATACTATATTCCATAATACAGATATGTGACCTTAGTATCAAAGATCATGCTATAAGGAATAGGGAAGCTAGGTGACGTAGTAGATACAGTGCTGAGTCTGGAGTCATAAAGACCTTTCTGAGTTCAAATCTAGCCTCAAACACTTACTAGCTTTGTGACCCTGGGCAAATCATTTGCCCTATTTGCCTCAGTTGCCTAATCTGTAAAGTGAGCTGGAGAAGGAAATGGCAAACTTCTCATGTATTCTTAACTAAACAGAGGTAATTGCAGAAGAAAAAACAAATAAAACTGATTATGTTAAACTGAAAACTTCCACACAAACAAAATCACTTAGGATAAGAATGGAAACAACCAAATGGAAAAAAATCTTTCATATTATGAAGTATCTAAGATAATAAACAATTAACATATTATAAGACAAAACGACATGCCTCAATAGCTGCGGTCACCCCCTTTACTCAATAAACACCAGTGGTTCCCTATTGCCTCCAGGATCAAATACAAAACACTCTGTTTGGCATTCAAAGCCTTTCATAAACTGGTTCCCTCCTACCTTTTCCATCTTCTTACACCTTAATACCAAACACATATTCTTGAATCCAATGAGACTGGCTTCCTGGCTATTTCACTGTGCCACCTAGCTGCCCTCCTCACATCTGAACTGCTATTTTTATATATGGGCCCAGATATGTCTGAGTCTTTCAGCCAATCACAAATGTTTCCTCTGTGAAACCATCTGTCTTCATCCAAAGGTTAAAAACTATAGCGTTGGGGTGGCTAGGTTGCGCAGTGAATAGAGCACCGGCCCTGAAGTCAGGAGGACCTGAGTTCAAATCTGGCCTCAGACACTTAACACAAAAACTAGCCGTGTGACGTTAGGTAAGTCACTTAACCCCAACTGCCCTCCAAAAAGAAAAAAAAAACTACAGTGTTCCAGAAACTTGAAGGACTTGTTCACATATTAATAGGAAAATTTATTAACAACTAGTACTCCACTGATTAACTGATTAAGTTGAGTTCTCTGGGCCATTAACTGGGGAAGGGGTGGAGACTCCACCTTTATGAAGGTAATACAAGAGAAGAGACATAACTGACTGTTGCAGTGGATGTGAAGAGGGGGAACAGATAGATGTAAGAGACAGTACATATAAGGGCCCTTTAAGACTTTACCTGAACTCTGAGAACTCAAGGAGAACTCAGGCAAATGACAGCACAACTCAGGCTGGGTCAACAGGCAACTGAGCGTGTGTCCTGCCCCATGATTGCCGGGTATTGAGTACGCGTTGCTAACAGGGGAGCACTTCCCTCCCATGAGGAGCCTGTTGCTGAAGCATGTGGGAACAGAGTCAGGGAAAAGGATATAAAAGGGGGGAGGTGAGGTGAAAGAGGAGGAGGAGAGAGAAGAGGGGGTTGTAAACGAGAAAGAATAAACTGCAAGACACACTACATCTTGGTGTTGGACTCCTTTGTCTATTCGGGAGGAGCAGGCTCTCCCAGGGGTTGTAGGGGTGACCAGAGTCATAGAGGCAACTGGAGAGGTAAGTTTGGCGCCAGTCCAGTATGGCAGGATCCACACAGGTACAGAGGTAGAAATGTTAGTATTTGGTGACTGATCATAGATGTGTATGGTAAAGAAGAGTCCAAGTTGATATCAATGTTACCAGCCTTAAGAATGAATGAATAGTGGCATTATTGACAAATATAAGGATGCTAGGGGGAAGAACTGTATGTTGTAGATAAAGTGACCACCTATACTGGTAGAAGGATTTTCCTCATGTGGGAGTTCCCTATATTGATGAAATCACAGGTCCAATTTCTATTGCTATCTTGATCCCTAAGAAAAGCAAGTTTCAGGAATAAAGTGATAAGTTCACTTCTGGACATATTAAATTCAAAGATTAAATGAGATATCCAATTGGAAATACTTAATAGGGAATTGGAATAGAGAGATATAGACTTGGGAATCACTGGCGACGTGGTGATAAGTCATGGGAGATCACTGAGAGAGGGTGCAGAAAGACATTAGGTGTAGGCACAGAACCCTGGAGGGAGCCACCTTAAGGTATGGGAAGATAAGGCTAAAGAACCATAAAAATGCAGTATTACAGAGACCAAGAGAGAAGGGAGTATCATGAAGAAGGGAGTGCTCCAAAGGGTCAAATGCAGGGAGAAGGTTAATGCCTAAAAAAAACATGACCAGGTCTTGGTCACTAGTTACCTTGGAGAAAGAAATATCAGTACAGTGGTGAAGACAAAAGCCAGGATTGCAAAGGGCTGATAAAGTGAGTAGTTGGTAACAGAAGCAATCAATAAAAACTAAACAAGGGCTATCAGAGCTAAGGATAGGGTTTTTTTTATTTGTATTTTTAGATTAAGAGAAACCTGGAAGCATGACTGTTGATATTGAGGGAGGAAGAAGGTAATAGAAGGGAAATTGAAGATAAGACAAGGACAGGAATGATTGATGGAACAAAGTCCCAGAGGAAATAGGAGATAAGGAGTAAAGGATAGCCTGGAGGGAATGAGTGAAGACTTAATTTCTGCTAAAACAGCAGGGGGTAGAAATGTGGATTGGTTTAATCTCTGTCAGCAGCATACAGAAGAATATAACAGAGAAATCAAGGTAGAAAAAGGCATCAGTTATTAGGATACTTTGATTTTAGAAAAGATGTTTTTTAACTTTAAAATGTCAATTTATAAGATGTAGACAAAAAAATTTAAAGAATATGGGGATTACTCTTACTTTATGAGTGGATTTCCTATTATGACTTGTATCCTTCATCTCAGGGGAACAAATAAGCCCAGAACAAAGGGGCAAGGCTGAGATGTACACCTGTACACTCTTGACCTCTCCCATCGTTTCATAAGGTCTCAAATTTGTACTTGAATGATCACTGTCAATCCCATTACTGTTGGAATGCACTCCCTCCTCACATTTGTCTTCTACAATCCCTAGATGACTTCAAAGTTCAGCTCAACTCCACATTCTATGGAAATTCCTCCCAATCTACCAGTTGTTCATAGGGTCATCAATTTAGAGTCTTGGCACAATTTAGAGTCTTAGCACCTTGGGGGCCATCTAGTCTCATTCCTCACTCTTGTATGAGAGGAAATAGATAAAACCCTGTGTGCTGGCAAGTGGTGATAAGTCATGGGAGATCGCTGAGAGAGGGTGTAGAAAGACATCAGGTGTAGGCACAGAACCCTGGGGGGAGCCATCTTAAGGTATGGGGAAGATTGGAGGAAATATTTTCTCCCCCAGAATAAGAAGTCTTAGAGGTCAAAGAAAAAGAATTACAGGGTTATGTAAATACACTCTGGGCAGCTAGGTGGCACAGTGGACAGAGCACTGGGTCTGAAGTCAGGAAAAAGAGGGATATATATGTTGTTATTGTTCATTCACTCTTTATGACCCCATTTTGAGGGTTTTCTTGACAGAGATACTGGAGTGGTTTGCCATTTCCTTCTCCAATTCACTTTACAGATGAGGAACTGAGGCAAACAGGGTTAAGTGACTTATCCAGGGTCACACAGCTAATCAGTGTCTGAGGCCAGATTTAAATTCAGGAAGAGGAGTCTTCCTGATTCCAAAACCAGATGGTCTATCCACAGCAAAAATAATACTTGGTTAGAATATTTGCAAAATTAAACCACAGAGGCAGGACTGTAACCCAGGTGCTATGATTCCAGGGCCAGTTCTCTTTCTACTGCACCACACAAATGTTCCAATTCCTTAAAAAAAGAGGAGGAAAAGAATGAGAAGGTACTATCAGGCAAATTCTATCAAACAGCTGAGGAACAGAAGATTCCTGTGCTGTATAAACTTTTTTCAAAAACTGAGAAGCATTCCAATCCAATTCTTTTTATGAGGAAAAATACAGCCCTGATGCCCAAAATGGAAAAATATTAGGCTAAAGAATATCACTAATGAATACTGATATAAAATATCAAATAAAATACTCACAAGTAGAATACAGCAATATAGTTTTAAAATTCATTACACTTCAAGTTGCAATTATAAAGAAACTGAAAATAGGTCAAAATTAGGAAAAATAATTTAAAATAATTTAAAAGCCTTTGATAGAATCGGTGGATTTATTTTATTGTTGAATAAAAAGTAGTTGTCATTGTTCAGTCATGTCCCACTATCCTTGACCCCATTTGCGGCTTTTTTTTTTTGGAGGGGGGAGGGCAGGGCAATTAGGGTTAAGTGACTTGCCCAAGGTCACACAGCTAGTATGTGTTAAGTGTCTGAGGCTGGATTTGAACTCAGGTCCACCTGACTCCAGGGTCGGGGCTCTATTCACTGTGCCACCTAGCCGCCCCTGGGCAGGGGCTCTTTTCATTTGTTTTTGTACACCCAGCAGAAATGCCATTTTTCTAAGAACTTCTAAGAATTCTAATTGTTCAACTACAGTACACAAATATCTAACAGTACATAGGATATCATGTTAAAGAATTGTTCATACCATTTCTCTGCCTCCCTAAGATCCTGGTTTACACTATTGGTGCTGTAGACTCTGCCATCAAACGTCCGGATTTTGGGATACTCTGTTCTTCCTGCATTCGCCTCTCTCATTTTCAGATTAAAAGCTGCTTGTGCCATCTGCTTATAATCCTTCCTGCTAATACTGATTTGTTGCTTCACTTGGTACAGAGCATCAAGGAAGAACCTCTCCACTTCCGTTCGCTCATCCAGGATGTTCTTGGCCAACTTCTTCACTCGATTCATCTCTCTGTCCTTCATCTGAAGGACCTGCTCCAGCTTGCTAATTTCCACCCTGCCTGCCTGGTTCTCTATAAACGCCTGCTCCTGGATTTTTTTAATTTCAGCCTCAAACTCAGCAGTCATGTAACCCAGGGCTGTCTCCAGTTTTTCCACCTTCTTCTGAAGACACTGAATCTGGGCTCTATGCTGAGTGATTTGCATAATCTTTTCCCTAACCAACAGTTCGTTGGTTTCCTAAAGCAGAATGAAAAATAATTCAGATTTTTAATTTTTCTTGAATTAGTCCAAAACTCAAAAATACTCTCATTAGTTACCACAAAAACACTTTCATTAGTTACCATCACTTCATGAGGTTGGGGCTTTGGAGTTAAAATCTTTGTACTCTTAACTACTAGGCACAATGACATACATCCCTGGGTATACTCCACAAGCAACTAAAACCTTCCCTGCTCACTTTTCTTCAATTCTTACTTTGCATTAAGTAATGTCTATCTGTAGTAAGTTCTTTACAACTCCAAAGCTGGCCTAACAGCACAGGATAAAACATTCATTGAAATAAATATTTGTACCTACTAAGTATGTGGAAAAAGTTGAAAAAGAAAGTACAAGAAGGCACTGTATTTCCTTACATGCCACTTCAGAACATTAGTACAAGAAAAGACCTTCAAAGTTTTGTAGGCCAGTTGTCTTATTGTTACAAATGAGGAAAAAAGTCCTAGGAAGATTTATAAAGCAACTTACCCAACATCAAAAACCAGAGATTTTCTCACCCCTTCTTAACCTAGAATTCTTCCCCCCTTCTCTGTGCAACCTTGACCCAGATTGTGAATAATTTATTAGATGTAGGTATTTCTGCATTCCATACAAACACAATTTTCCTATAATTTTAACAATGCTGATCACCAGTTCTGTCAGTTTTCACTTTACCACTAAGTTAGTTCATAATAACACCATGATCCCCATCGAAAAACTAAGACTTTTTTTGGTACAGAGCATAAAAATTAAATATACACTTCATGAAGAAACCAATACCAATAAGAGGGTTTCACTGTTTATAGGTGTATTAAGGAAGTTCCAACACAAAAGACATCATTATTATATTGCAATAGTTAAATTTTTAATGAATCCTGATAATGTTCGAAGGCAAAGAACAACAATGTTCAAATGTGAAAAGTTACATTTCTCTTGGGTTTAAGCCTGTCTTTTCATTTCCACTGCTGAAGTCCTGCCCCCATTAACTATTTTGCTTGTATTCAATATCTCCTCCCTTTAATCCACCCTTATTCATGTCCAGAGTAATTTTTCCACCATGTTTATAAAAATTCAAGAACCTACAACACTTTACAATTTGCTAAGACTTCTTTAAGCTCTATAATGATGATCAAGAGCTAGTCCCGGCTAGGTGGTGCAGTGAGTAGAGCGTCGGCCCTGGAGTCAGAAGGACCTGAGTTCGGATCCGGCCTCAGACACTTAACGCACACACAAACAAAAAACCCTAGCCATGTGACCTTGGGCAAGTTACTTAACCCCAATTGCCCTCCAAAAAGAAAAAAAGAAAAGAAAAAAAAGAGCTAGTCCCATATACTGTGTGAGGCTGGGTGAGTCCTTGATGCTGGTCCATGAGCCATCAGAAAGCTAGAAGACACTTCTGAGGGCCCCTCCCTTTTATGGTCATATAACTTTCCCCACTGGAAATGCCTGTACTTAAGAGCAATCCTAGAATAATAAACAGGGCACAAAGATAGTAAAAATAAGAGAGGGGAAATGGCATCTAGATTTACAAACCAATCTTAAATTTAAGGGATATGAATGTTGTATGCTATCTTGGAAAGGGTGCTGGATTTAGTTTCAAAGGGCCTAAGTTCACACTCCTGCTTTGTCAATTATAAGCTGTGTGATCCTGGGCAAATCACTTAACCACTCAAGGCTCCTAATCAATAAAATGAAAGGATTGGACTAGAGAAGAGTGGGCTTTCTGGCCTCCTTCCAAGTTCTAAATCTGTGATCCTGTGATAGTATATTTCAAGTGTCATGAAATTAGACAAACCTTCAGGTCAGTTCAGGTTTTAGTTTTTCCATATTCAAGAGTCAATAGACTGGTGTAACCTTATATTGCTATCTTCCCCACAACAATATGAGCCTCCTCAATATTTCTGAAGTCACTCATCTCAGGTTTTAGGAATCACTGGGACAAAGTGACGATACCAGGAGTTGAGGACTAGTTAGCACAGTTAGGAACAGACATCCCTGTATGCCATGCTACATGAATCCCTTTCAAACTTCCTAGTCTTGTGAGCCAGGCTTATCACCTGGCTTACCTCCTTCTTCTAGAGAACTGAAACTTGATATTTCCAACTTGCTTTGGGCAATTCCTAGCATAGAAAACTGCAGTTTCATAATTGTTTTCTGATTATCATGAAGATGGAGCTGAATAATCAAGATGTTATGAAATCCTCATATAATATTATAAAGCTATTATTAATAAAAGGTGAAGCTGAGATATAAATAGGAGCAAGAACCTTATGTTGTAGAAGCAAAGTCTGATTCTCTTGCAACTTTTGTGTGCTTGTCTGTAGCTCGTTGACTTCCTTCACATGGAAAGCAAGAGCCTTCTGAAGACGAACATTTTCTTTAAATACAGCTCTCCCAGCGTTGTTCAACTGACTGTAACAGATCAATAGGTATGAGATCAAATCCACAACCACTCTGACATCACCATCTGGGGGCAACAGCTTAAGAAAACTTTCACAGAAGTACTGCACTAACACCTCATTGTGAAGTGGAACTGGCCTCAAGGACACAAAAACTATGCCAGGGGAATATTAACTCTGACTTTTGTCTTTACTTGTATTTGTAGACCCAGCATAATTTTTCACAGTCCCTGTTCATAATAAGCACTTAATAAATGCTTGCTGATTGAAGCTCTCCCTACTGAGCTGGACAGGATGGGGAGAAGCCAGGCACCTGTCCTCTGAGTAATAACCTAACAAGTCTGAAGAATCTTATCACTGATAGACTGACTATAAGATAATAAGGCTTTGGGGGTGGGAGGACAGAGGAGAAGGACACAAGAACAGAGGAAGATGACATAGAAACACTAAATCTATCATCAGCGGGCCTTAATTCTAAGCCTGACTGACATTTTCTTGAGGTGCCACTTTGAGTAAGTCACTCTGAACCTTAATTTCCTCATCTATGAAATAACTAGTTTGGACTGGATGGCCTCTAAGGTTCAGTCCAGCTCTAACTCTATGCTCCTTAAACACGAAGGGTTTCAATCTCTATTGGTAGTGGGAATACTGATGAAATCATGAATCTTTTAATATCTTTAAGTATAAGCTTAAGAAAAGCCATAAGCACACAAAGGGGCTGCCAAACTAGGCCAATGATTGCTTCACCTCTGACATCAATGAGGACAAAATGGAGAAGAATACAAATATCAAGAAAATGTTTAGGTCTTTTAAAAATACTAAATAGTTGAAGATTTCAAACTCCTTACTAATTGACCTAGTCCTTAAACTGACCTAGTCAAAAATGAGAGACAAATATCAAAAGAAATTAACATAAAAATGCAAGCAAAAAGTATAAAGAATATGAAAGTGACAGACCTAGAAAAAAGATAAAACTAAAATAAAAGATAAGAACCAACTGGAAAAGAGAGAGAAAAACCAGCAAGACAAAAACAATCTCTTACACAACAGCTTCCTGGTGGGCTCTCTCTGCCAGCATGACTACTTTCTTCTCAGCTTCTTTCTCTAGTCGGCACTAACAAAAAGAATAAGTTAGTTACTTACTAAACTGTAGATAAAAATGCTAACATACATTAAGGTTTTAGATTCTGGGGGAAAAAATTTCAGAGTATAACAAAATTAGCAGCTGAATTAGTCTAGCCATTCTTCGGGACACGAGAAAAAAAGCGGTCATAACCAGGTCAAGAGCACCTAGTGAACAGCTTAATAGCAGGAAAGAAAGAAAAGACAGGAAGACTTCTTCCAGGGCACCTATCATAAACCAAGTAATTTTCAAAAAGAGAAATGCAGGGAAAGGAAGAGAGAAAAGAATAGAGAGCAGTGGCTCTCTACAGGATATCAACCTGACATACTGATTTACTAAATTCATATTCTATCAGAAAACTGGTATTGAACAAGTATGTTATAAAATTTATACAAAGATAATACAACAAAATAATTATGTAGGTACATACAGAGGGAGGAGGAACTTTAATTTATTAAACAGATGCTAACATTCTATACCTTTTCTTCAAAAAATCTGCCTTCCAACCTTCGAAGAGTGTCTTGATGCTTCTTCTCTGAATTTCTTAAAGTATCCTTTAGCTACAATTGAAAAATATTAATAGTCCATTTTGAAACAGTATTGGTTTTCTATATAGTATCAGTAAAATTCTTACTCAAGAAGTTAAAACAGTCTCCAAAATTTCTTGATCCTGAATATGAAAGGGGAAAGATTCACTTATATCCTTTTCCAACTTCTAGGATTTCACAAATCTTACTTTGGGACAAAAAATATATAGAATATGCCCTTGAATGTAGAATGTTAAACATGTACATAATTTAAAAATCAGGTACTGGATCTGTGTTCAATCTAAGATATCATTCTATGATGATATGCAAAGAACCTTTGATTCATTCACTTTTTTTTCTCATGACTTCATTACCCTGACTAGCTTGAGCTATTACATATTATTAGTTTTAAAGAAATTAAAGGTAACTTTTAGGAATGGTAATGTTTTCAGATCATTCATATGACCTGATGTTATTACATTCATCTTTTTAAACTGCTTCTCTGAAATAAATTGAATCATAGAATCTTACTTAGAATTTGAAAGGGACCTAAGAAATCATAGAATCATAGAAAGTCCAAGTTGGAAGGGATCTCAGAGTTATTTAAACCCAAACCACACCTAGTCAAGAATGCCATCTAGGGGCAGCTAGGTGGCGCAGTGAGTAGAGCATCAGCCCTGGAGTCAGAAGGACCTGAGTTCGGATCCGGCATCAGACACTTAATGCACACACAAACAAAAACCTAGCTGTGTAACCTTGGGCAAGTTACTTAACCCCAATTGCCCTCCAAAAAGCAAAAAAAAAAAAAAAAAGAATGCCATCTACAACACCCTGATCAAGGAAGGGGCTTTATCTCCTGGAAAAAGCCATTCCACATTTGGACAGCTCTGATTATTAGCATGTTACCCTTCACATCAAACCTTACATTCACCTCCCCAAATGCTACACACTGCTCCTAGTTATCCTCTGAAGGTAAAGCAAAACTTTTAAGTTTTACTCATCCATGTGAGTGATCTTCAACTAACTGGTTACTAATGTAGGAGTCATGTCTATATCAGTTGTCTGTATATAGTCAGATCACTGACTTGTTAGAACAAGGATCAAAAATCAGCATCAAAAAAGAATAAAAATAAGAAGGGTGTGTCATACAAATGAGGCAATTCCAACATGACCTATTTTTAAAAGTTCTTAAGGCCAAAAAACAAGGAAATAGATAAAAGAATAGAGACATAGACAATGATCTAAAAACTATTTATCCAGCAAATACCTGGATCTCCTTGACAAAAGAGACATGGGCAGCCAAGGCAATACTGGTTTGGAATAAAAACTCACTTCTAAAATCCAAAAAAAAGGAGAATTGCAGGGGGAAAAAGTATAGTATGTAAATATAATTGTGTACAGTATATTAATTAGTATGCAGGAAGAAATGACAAACATGAGAAACATGGGATGATTTAATGAAATGATGCAGAACAAAATAAGCAAAACTAAGAGAAGAATATATACAACTATGACAAAATAAATGAAAATATCCCTAAAAAGAAGTTCAATTCTAAATATGGGGGAGGGGGGACAGGGGAAGTTCCAGAAGAAGAAATAACAAAACTTATCTCCTCTATCATAACCGATAAGTGAGAGAATTCTAGGATAAAATAGCATATAAATTATTTTATAAAATTTCTGTATTGATGTTTTTTACTTTTTCTTTGTCATAATGGAGGGTTCAGTCTGGAGGATGTGGGCATGAAATGGATATGATTCCAAGACAAAAAGCATCAGCAAAATTAAATTTTGAAATTTGAAATTTTTGAAAAATTTTATGGAGGATTACAGGAAAATATAAGCATAAACATCTCCTCTTAAAAGGAAAATAGAGAAAGTTTGATGATAAGACTCAACTAAATAAAATCATCTGGAAGATATTTAAAGATGAAATGTGAACAAAGATGAAAAAAACCTTAAAAGATATTCATAACAACCTTTTCCCACCACCAAATGACTTATAAAATTTTTATCAATATTTTTTTTTACCACTTTTATTTCCCAATATAACCCTTGCTTCTCACCTTCCAAGAGATTCAACCCATATAACAGTGAAAAAGGAAAAATTAATCACTTTAGCTAAACTATCATCCAAATGTGATATATGCAGTGTTTCACACCTATTGTTTCCCACTTGTATAAAGGAGGGAAGGATGGGCATTTTTTTTTTTTTTGCTTTTTGGAGGGCAATTGGGGTTAAGTAACTTGCCCAAGGTCACATGGCTAGGTTTTTGTTTGTGTGTGTTAAGTGTCTGAGGCCGGATCTGAACTCAGGTCCTTCTGACTCCAGGGCCGGCGCTCTACTCACTGCGCCACTTAGCCGCCCCCTGGATGGGCATTTTCATCTCTTCCTCAGTCATCATTATTCCTTAGAGTTCAGGTTTGATTTTTTTCGTTATTTTAATTTTCATTGTTGTAGTCATTAAGTATGTTGTCTTCCTGGTTCTGCTTACTTCACTTTGGATCAGTTCAGATAATCCTGGGACACCGAACCACTGTCTGTCTTGGTTTTCTCAACCATAAAATGGGGATAATAGCACCTACCTCCCAGGATTGCTGTGGGGATCAAATGAGAAAATATTTGTAAGGTTCTTAACACCATGGCTGATATGTAGCAGGCACTTATTGTTTTCCAGGGGCCTAGGTGGCACAGAGAATAGAGCACTGGCCCTAGAGTCAGAAGGACCTGAGCTCAAATCCAGCCTCAGACATTCAACACACACACACACACACACACACACACAAACTAGCCATGTGACATTGGGCAAGTCATTAACCCCAATTGCCCTGCCTTCCCCCCTCCAAAAAGCAAAAAAAACAAACAAAAAAAAACCCCTTATTTTCTTTCATTTGATCTTCTCATGTTTCTCTATATTATTCAGAGTTTAATTTTTTTTACAAACAATAATATTCCATTATATTCAAGTAACACAATTTGTTTTTTCTTTCACCAACTAATGAGTATATACCCTGTCCCCATTTTTCATTCTGGCTATTACAAAAAGTACTACCACAAATATTTTGGTATATATGGCACTTTTATTTTTATCTTTCACCTAGCTGTGGTATATGAATATCAATGGAATCTCTGGGTCAAAAAGTGTGGATATTTTAATCACTTTCTTCAAATAATTCCTAATGGCCTTCAAGCAAGGTTAGGATAAATTATAACTCCATGAACAGTGACAGTATAGTGAGCCTGCCTTTCCACTATCCCTCCAATAGTGACTTTTCCTATCTTTTGTCATCTTTGTTGATTTTGGGGGTGGTATGATCCAATAAAATACTTGAAATACTGAGCCTCAGGCCTTCATCTATAAAATGAGGGAGTTGGACTAGATGGTTTCTAAGGCCCTTTCAAGCTCTTAAATCTATTCCCCTATTAATATATCCCCCCCTGCTAGTGAGCAAAATCTTGTAATAGAAAGAAAGAAGTTAAGCAAGGTCAACTACATGTGACAACACCTTCAACATACCAAACCAATAGTAGTGTATCTCCAATTCAATGACAGGAAGGAACTATATTTCCTTATCTCTAATCTGAGACCAAAATTTGAAGCTTGAAGGCTATGGCATCAGAATGCAAGCTCTGGCAAGGCTCTACTGACCCCTGTGGGACTGGAAAGGGTTAGGCCCAACGATTCACTGGGTCTCTCATATAATAAAATGCCTAGCTTTTTAGAGAGGTTTGTCATCAAGTAATCAGTATTTTTGGCCACAGCTTTTCATGCAAGTAAAGCACGAAAGGAATATATATATACTGTATCATTACAGGGAGGTACCCATGTAAAACAGATATTGGATCTTATGGAGGGCTAAAGTAAGAGATTTTGTGTATGTGTGTATTAAAAACATGTGCATATATATACGTGTGTGTGTATATAAAATCTCTTAATTTTTTGGTGTGGGAACTCTTTCCACCTATGCTGACTGCAACCATTCATTAAAGAATTACCTAGAGCTCAGGCAGTTTAGATGAGGCTCAGGGTCATAAAACTGGAACCAGAGGCAGGATTTAAACTCTGTCCAGCAAATCATGTTGATTCTGAGAGCCTGGGAAACAAGATAGAGGATGGGTAAGAGACAATGGTGATGTATGATATGCCTATAATAAACAGGTAAGAATAGTATAGATTACCTAAGGAAGTAATTTTTTCAAAAACACATCTGTGATGATAAGGGTAACAGAAAGACACCAAGATATGGCAAATCATAGGACAATATTCTTCCTCTTCAAAGACCATCCCCTGCATTGTTATGGTCCACTACTGTATCAGGTTAATTCTAAGCATGTGACATTTATATCATTCCAGACACTATTCTAAGTAATATGGTATCGTCTACAGTAGTCTGAACAGTTTTGGGGACAGCAAACATAACTGTGAATAGCTTTGTATATTCATTTCTGGTGCAGGTACTCTATGTAGTGTTTGCACATGTGAGATATACAAGGAAAAGACATTCTGCCTTAGACGTACATACAATCTAACTAGGGAGATAAGATGTGAAATAACAATAAAAAAGATGAGACAAGTAAATGTTAATTATATCTATACCACCCATGATCAGAAAGCTACCAGGGAGATGAATCAATAAATCAAGAAGCTTTAACCACCCCTAGTTACCTAGTGCCAGGTACTGTAACAGGCTCCAGAGATACAAAGAAAGAAATAAAACAATTTCTTATCTACAGGAAGGTGATATACGACTGGGTGGGGGGTGGGAATACAATATATTCACATATAAGTAAACACAAATATATGTAAAAATACAAATTATTTGGGTTTTAACAACTAGGGGAATGAGTAAAGGATCCTTAAAGAAAGTGACACTTGAGCTGAGCCCTGCAAGAAGCTAGGGGTTCCAATAGGCAGAAGTGAGATACTGTAAGCATTTCACACATAGGAGACAGCCAGGGCAAAGGCCTGAATACAGAAAATGGAATGCAACATGCAAAAAACAAACAAAAGCCAGTCTGGATGGAGCCTAATATGTATGAAAGGGAATAAGGTATAATACACCCTAATGGCAGAGTGGGAAGGCATCTAAATGCTTAAGTGTCCAATGACCAAATTTGGACTTTAGGAATATCAATCTGGAAGCTGTGTGGAAGACTGTGTGGACAGAAGAGGTTGGATGCAGAGAGATCAATTAGAAGACTATCTTAAGAGCCGAGCCCAGGTCCACGTGAGTCACGGTTTTAGCCCCAGGGCAGCAGGGCCAGCAGCCAGCTGGAGGGACCCCAGAACACCAACAGCTGTGGCAATTACAGAATTATCAACATAGACATGCCTAGGACAAAGTGAGAGGTTAGTGCCCTATGGACTTTGGGACCAGTATTTGGGGAACCCGTCAGCTTCCTCCCCTGGGGGCTAGAAGCCGCTGAGGAGACACGCCATTTTGTAGTTTTCAGAGGCAGCTCCAGCTCCTGGCCTGCGAACTCTAGGGAGATCCAGTGATCAGTCTTGGGGGGTAATCGTTCTTGCTTTAACCTCCCTGGATCTGGATTGTGATCTGGGGTGGAGGTCGTGGGTGGGTTTACAGCTCACCAGAAACGGAAGTTGTCCCCCAAACGTTCGGGACGAAAATTCCCGTCTGGCGGCAGAGCCATAGTGTGGCAACAAGCCCAAAAGTCAAGTAATTAAGTGGCAACATGCCAAGGCAAAGGAAAAAAATTAAACAGAAAAATGCAACCTTAGACTCCTACTTTGGGGGCAAAGAGGATCAAAGCATGGAACAGTCAGAGCACTGTGAGGTCAGAAATCCTGCTCCAAAAGCCCCAAAGGAAAACATGAGCGGGTTACAGGCCATAGAGGACCTTAAGAAGGACTTTAAAAATCAAATAAGAGAAGTGGAGGAAAAATTGGGAAGAGAAATGAGAAGGATGCAGGAAAAGTATGAAATGAGGGTCAACAGCCTGACTGAGGAAAACAACACCTTAAAAAATAGACTAACTCAAATGGCAAAGGAGGCCCAAAAGGGCAATGAGGAGAAGAATGCCTTAAAAAGTTGAATTTGCCAGATGGAAAAAGAATCTCAAAAGCTCACTGAGGAGATTCATTCCTTCAGAGTTAGACTGGAGCAAATGGAAGCTAATGACTTTATGAGAAATCAAGATGCTGTTAAGCAGATCCAAACAAATGAAAGATAGAAGGCAATGTGAAATATCTCATGGGAAAAACCACTGACCTGGAAAATAGATCCAGGAGAGACAATTTAAAAATTATTGGACCACCTGAAAGCCATGATCAAAGAAAGAACCTAGAAATCACCCTTCAAGAAATTCTCAAGGAAAATTGCCCTGATGTTTTAGATCCAGAGGGCAAAATAGAGGCTGAAAGAATCCACCGATCACCTCCTGAAAAAGATCCCAAAAAGAAAACTCCCAGGAATATTATACCCAGGTTCCAGAATCCCCAGATCAAGGAGAAAATACTACAAGCAGCCAGGAAGAAACAATTTCAATATTGTGGAAACACAATCAGATTAGCACAGGACCTGGCAGCTTCTACACTGAGGGATCGAAGGGCATGGAATATGATATTCCAGAGGGCAAAAGAACTGGGAATGAACCCAAGGGTCACCTACCCAGCAAAACTGAGTATTTGGTTTCAGGGGAAAATATGGTCATTCAGTGGAATAGAGGACTTTCAAGCATTCTTGAGGAAAAAACCAGAATTGAATAGAAAATTTGACATCCAGACACAAGAAGGAAGAGATGCCTGAGAAGGTAATCAGGGAAAAGAAATCAAAAGGAACTTATCAAAGTTGAACTATTTACATTCCTATATGGAAAAACAATAACTGTGACTGATGATATCTTTCTCACTATGAAAATAATGGAAGAAGGGTGTGTGGTCATATGAATACATATGTGAATGTGTGTGTATATGGTTACAGTTATATATGGATAGAGGGCATAGGTTGAATTTGTTGGGAAGGGAGGATACTCAAGGGGTAAAATTATGAGGTGAGAGAGGAAAGTGGCAAGAGGAGATGGGGAGAGACAGGGTAGAGTAAACTATCTCATGTGGAAGAAGCAAGGGGAAGAGGCTGCAAGGGAGGGGAAGAATAGGAAGGCAAAAAGGCAAAACCACATTCTCATTGAATTTGGTTCAGGGAGAGAATGACATACATACTAAATGGGATTTCTCAACCTGCAGCAGAATAGGGGGAAGGGGGATGAGAGGAGGGATGATAGATGGGAGGGCATCCTTGTGGGGAGGGGAGGTTGGAAGTACCCACTATAGAAGAGGGTCAGGATCAAGTAAGGAATGGACCAGGTGGGGGGTGGGATGAGTGGGAGGGAATTATAAGCAGCCTTGTACAATATATCTACTATAGTAATGTTTTGCATAGCTAGACATGTACAACATATACTGAATTACTTATCTTCCCAGAGGGAATGGGTGACAAGGGAGGAAGGAAATGGATCTGAAATTCAAGGTCTTAAGATTAAATGTCTCAAATATATATAAATACTATTATTAATACTCTTTTGCTTATATTGGGAGATAAGATGTGCAGGCACTGGGACACAGAGATTCACCTTCCTCTAATGGAAAAGTCGAAGGGGGTATGGGAGAAGGTATGGGAGAGAGCAGATTGGAGGAAGCGATATCTTGTGGGACTGCTATTCTGGGAGGATGGGTAGGGGAAAAACAGGGGGGAAAAATAATTGTAAGTTAAAATCTGGCGGAAATGAATGATGTAAAACAGAAGTTAATAAAGCATTTGTTTAAAATGTAAAAAAAAAAGAAAACTATCTTAATAGTTAACTTGAAGTGAAGAGGTCTTGAAGAACTAGGGTAGTTGTGATTTAAGCAGACAAAGGTAGGGATGGATACAAAAAATGTGGAGATAGGATCAATCTGGCAACTGACTAGATGTGAGACATGAGTTAAGAGGGGAGAATGACTCTTAGACTGTGAATCTAGGTGACTGGAAGAACAAGGGCACCCTCAACTGAAATGGAAAGTAATGGGAGTAGTTTAGGAAAGAAACAGTTTTGAAAACTGCTTGCTGGAATACCAGTTTTTCCAACATTAGTCATTTATTATTCTGGAAAAGTGCCTATAGTCAACTACACTTGCTTTTTATTCCTTGATGACAGTTTGAAAAACTTGCCTCATATCTAAAGCCTTTACCCTCTCCTTCCAATCCAGAAGTGGCAGCCAAGTCCTAAAGAACTCTGTGACAGCCTCTCAGCTTCTGCCATTCTTCTGTGTTTCCACAGAATCCCTTCGAAAAACCTGTGTTTCTGTTTCAGCTCTTCCATTTTTGGGAACAAAGTCATTGTGAAATTGTTCTTGCCCCAATGGTATTTCTCTCATCATTACCTCTCTTGATATCTCCACTATTTTCTTAGGACTATCGATGACTTCAGTTATCGCTTTGAGCTCCTGGTCACAGAGGATCAGAGTTTGGTACAAAGCCTGGAATAATGGGCCACAGGAATTGATTCAGGGGGCTATGTGGTAGCACTGCCCCCGCAGTTCATCCTCATAGGCCTGTAAAAAGGCAGTGACCAATGGATGGAAATCTGAGAGGGTCAGACAGAAGTTGCAGCCTAGATTAGTGCTGCATTTGCTGGTTATTTCCCCAGAATGACCCAAACATTCTTCCTCAAGTTCTGTCAGCACTGCAATGAGTTTATTCAATTCCTCTGAAAGTTTTTCCAGCATATACTCCCTAGACTTTAAGAGACAGACTGACTCGTCTGTGAGTGTTTTCCTCTGCCCTAAGGACAGGCTCTACGCCTGGTGGCAAAGGGCTAAACTCAAATTCTAGGATCTCCTGAAGATATAAACTGGAGAAGAACTTCAATAAACTCTCATTCTTTTTTATACCATCATGGAAATTCTCCCCCACATGACAGTATGTATTGTCTCTAGGAGGCAGACTTCTAAGGAGATTCGTTAACTGATCGGAGAAGTAAGAGTTGCTTCTTTACACGGGTACACCCTTCATGAAATTCTGGTCTTCTGGCCCACACAACATCAGTTCATGACCAAGTTTTTCCCTCTCCCTTATTTTTCTTTAGGTCGGCATTCCTGTAAAGTGGTGAATGACTTCTTTTTTTGGTTTGTTTTTAGGAGGGCAATTGGGGTTAAGTAACTTGCCCAAGGTCACACAGCTAGTAAGTGTTAAGTGTCTGAGGCCAGATCCAAAGTCAGGTCCTCCTGACTCCAGGGCTGGCACTCTACTCACTGCACCACCTAACCGCCCCTGAATGACTTCATAAAGGAAGGATATATTTATGTGACCATTCATTCCACAATATCCAACAGTAAATTGAGGGGGTACAGAGGAGATTCTTGATAGTCTTTGGTCCAGTAATATAAAGGCCTTCAAGGAAGGGGAAGTCTATGTCCTTAAATCCCTCAAATACAGTTATATCCTCCCAGGTAAGGGAGTCATCTTCATCTTCCTCCTTTTCTTTATACTCCTCTTCTTCTTCCTTATATTTCTCTTCTACTTCCTCTTCCCCTCCCTCTTCTTCCTGTCTCCTCTCTAACATCATCAACACAGCAGCAGTCAATCAGAAAGCATTGGCCATATTTCCAGCCTAGAATGTATTATTAAAGGGACAGTTAGTGAACATACTAAAAAAGAACAGTGATCACAAAGAACCAACATAACTTCATTGAGGACAGGATGTGCCAGACTAATCTTAATGCATTTTTTTCTGAGAGAGTTTCTAAGTTAAATAGACGAAGGGAATTCAATAAATATAGTTTGTTTAAATTTCAGTAAAGTATTTTGTTAAAGTCTCTCTTGATATTCTTATGGACAAAATAGAGCGACAGTACCTAGATGATACTGCAATTAGGAAGATTCAGAACTGGTTGAATAGCCAAATCCAAAGAATAATAAATAAATGTTTATTGTTAACAATAAAGTTAACATTAATTTGGAAGGGTGTCTCCAATTCTACAGAGATGTTCTATGTGCTAGGGAATCTATGCTTGACTCTGAGCAGTTTAACATTTTTGACAATAACCTAGATAAAAGAATAGAAGGCGCTTTTTTTTTGGCCCGTTCACTACCAGAATGAAGACCATTCTAAGCAACCAGACCGTCGACATCCCAGAAAATGTTGACATCTCTCTTAAGGGTCGGACAGTTATTGTGAAAGGGCCCAGAGGAATCCTCCGTAGGGATTTCAATCATATCAATGTTGAGCTCAGTCTCCTTGGAAAGAAGAAAAAAAGGCTTCGGGTAGACAAGTGGTGGGGAAATCGAAAAGAACTTGCAACTGTGCGCACAATCTGTAGCCATGTACAAAACATGATCAAAGGCGTTACCCTGGGTTTTCGTTACAAGATGAGGTCTGTGTATGCTCACTTCCCCATAAATGTTGTTATTCAAGAGAATGGCTCACTTGTTGAAATCAGAAATTTCTTGGGTGAAAAATATATCCGAAGAGTGCGCATGAGACCAGGTGTTGCTTGTGCTGTTTCTCAAGCCCAAAAAGATGAGTTAATTCTTGAAGGAAATGATATTGAACTTGTTTCTAACTCAGCTGCCCTGATCCAACAGGCCACCACCGTCAAAAACAAGGATATCAGAAAATTTTTGGATGGTATCTATGTTTCTGAGAAAGGCACAGTGCAACAAGCTGATGAATAAGTTGGAAAAGATGCCAAAGGCCGTGTCCTGAGGAGTCAACACTTATTCAGATGTCAAATAAAAATACTTTTTGTCAAAAAAAAAAAGAATAGAAGGCAAGCTTGTCAAATCTTCAGATGATACAAAGCTATGAGGTAAAGTTAACAGTGGATGACAGAGTCAAGATTCAAAAATATCTCGACAGGGTAGAACACTGGATCAAACTATTTATTCAGTTAATGAAATTTAATGAGAATAAATATGTGTTACAGTTAAGATAAAAAAACACAACTTCACAAGTACAAGATTGAGGATGCATGGCTAGACAGCAGTTCATCTAAAAAACAAAGAGTGGACAGCAAAAGTAGAAAAAAATCAACAGTTAGATATGATAGCCAAAAAAAGCTAATATGGTCTGGAATTCTATTTAACAGTGAACAATGTTACAAATACTGAAACTGACTCTATCTTAGCTAAAAAAAAATAGTTTAAGCTGTGAGAATCCATTCAAATCACCTATCCATGTGCAGTCAGTCCATAGCTTAGTTAAAGCAAAGTTCAAAACCAATACCAAATAAGGACAAATATGAGGAAACAATGGATGCCACTACAAGAGTTCCAATCTGACCTACTCAAACAAGCTATTGATGAAAAAAGGGAGGGGAATGGCTAAAAGCCATTGACTGATTATTATTACCTAGGAAGTTTGCATTCTTGATCTATAGCTGGCAAAAGCCTCAAAAGCCATTTAATTCCACTCTCTTATTTTATCTGTAAACAAACTGAGATCAAAGGAAACTTGGCTTTTCCAAGGTCATACAAAGAATCAAAACTGGGGTTAGAACCAAGTCCTTTCAGAAAAAGAACTAGAAAGAACAGAGTTTGAATGCAGATTGAAGCATTAACTACTCTTTTTCTTGTTTGGCTTTGTTTCCTTTTTCCTGTTGTTCATTCCATCCATTAACAATCCTCCTTTATAACCTGACTAATGTCTAATGTGAAAGTATTTGCAGATCCTATACTTGATTGCATGCCGCCATGGGGGGAGGGGGAGGAAATTTGAAACTCAAGGGACTGTGAAACTGAATCTTGTAAATTAAAAGTAAACAAAGAAATTAATAAAGACAAAATAAAATTTAAAAAAACCAATCCTTTGACTCCAAATCTGGGGTTCCTTTTATTATATCATTCTGCCTCTCCTCTAAGACAGGAGATGTAAAGAAAGGTTAAAACAGGCAAATTTTGAAGTCTCTAAAACTTGACTAAAAAAACAAAATATCACTTCCATTCATTAGTGAAGACCTAGCTGAGATTACACTGAATTAATCTGCAGTGGTCCCAATGAACAGGGCCTTGTGATTTGATGTGAGATCTAGAGTTGAAAGAGACCTCAGAGGCTATCTAATCCAATCTTCACATTTTGTGTGGGAAAACTTAAGCTCAGGTTAAGCAACTGGTCCAAGGTTACATAAGTGGTAAGTATCAGAGGCAAAATTTGAACCCAAGACTGACTTCAGAGCTAATACTCTTTGAACTTTACCATACCACCTTCAAAGCAGAGTAGGTGACACAAAAAGGAAGTCAAAAGAATCCAACAATGACTTCATCCAGTAAACATTTTATTTCCTTACCAGGTTGAAAGACATGGAAGGATAACCCTGTCCTTGCGAATTTATTTGCGAAGCTTTGTGCGAAAGGACAGAAGAAAATGAGCAACACTTCAAAATCTCAATATTTCAATGAATACATGATCTTGATGACACAGATATTCCCTCCACTACTACCTTCATTAAAAACTGGCCTCAAGGGGCGGCTAGGTGGCGCAGTGAATAGAGCGCCGGCCCTGGAGTCAGAAGGACCTGAGTTCGGATCCGGCCTCAGACACTTAACCCACACAAACAAAAACCTAGCCATGTGACCTTGGGCAAGTTACTTAACCCCAATTGCCCTAAAAAAAAGGGGCGGGTAGGTGGCACAGTGAGTAAGAGCGCCGGCCTCGGAGTTGGGATGACCCGAGATCAAATCTGGCCTCAGAAAATGAGCACCCACACATAAATAATGACTAGCCGTGTAACCTTGAGCAAGTTACTTAACCCCAATAGCTTAAAAAAAAAAAAACTGGCCTCAAATCTATGTCATCCTAGGAAAGTCACTTAACCTCTGATTCAGTTCCTTCACCTGTAAAATGCGAATAATAAAAGCAGTTACCTTCCAAGATTGTGGAAAGGATAAAATTAGATTTTGTAACATTTGTAAAGTACTTTTAAAACTCTATAAAGCACTATATTAATGTCATCTATTAATAATGATTATTATTGTTATCATTGTTGTTCTTGATCCTTGAGAGAGATCTACCCAGTGTGTTAGAGACCTTCCTTTAGGTCCACCTGCACTTCTTGGATACCAGTGCAGCATTATAGCTATCCTGTCTGTTAATCCTTGCTACAGGGATCCTAATCTATCTCCTCTTCCAATAATAAATTTCCTCAGTATGTCAGTATTTGCCTCAAAAAGTAGCAACAAACAATAAAAAGGAAATTGGTTTACAGAAAGCCTAGTATAAGATCCATTTAAGTTAGGTAATCTCAAAAGCATTTATGGATAAAATTTAAGACAACTAGACAGAAAATGTAATAGATTTGCCAGTGTTTCTAAAGTGATCTGTTCTCATCACCTAAGAGAATGGAACAATCACATTTAGACTCACTATCTCAGTATTAGATGTTCCATATACGGAAGGGAAAATTGCACTTAATAAAATCAAGTTGAAAATAATGGCTGGATTAAACCACTTAAATACAGAAGAGAACTTTGCTGAGGGTGGCACAATTATGATAGCACTAATGGATCTATTTTCTTTACCTTTTTTTTACATTTCAAATTCATTATTTCTTTTTCTTTTTTTTTTTGGAAGGGGAAGGTAGGGCAATTGGGGTTAAGTGACTTGCCCAAGGTCACACAGCTAGTTTGTGTGTGTGTGTGTGTGTGTGTGTGTGTGTGTGTATTAAGTGTCTGAGGCAGAATTTGAACTCAGGTCCTCCTGACTCCACAGCCAGTGCTCTAGTCACTGCACCACCTAGCCGCCCCCAAATTCATTATTTATTTATTTTTACCATTCTTTTTTTAAAATTTGAGTTCCAAATTCTCTCTCTCCCTCCAACCTCTCTCTCACCCATTAAGAAGGCAAGCAATGTGGTATCAATTATACATAGGAAATCATGCAAAATACATTTCCATATTGCCCCCCAAAAAGTCAAGAAATACAAAGAAAGTGAAAAAATTATGTTTCAATCTGTACTTAATTCACTGGTTCTCTCTCTGGAGGTAGATAGCATTTTTCAACATGAGTCTTTTAGAACTGTCATCTTGATCAAAGTCTTTCACAGCTGATCATCATTACATTATTTCTGTGTTGCTGTTCGGTAGTTTTTCATTCACGTCCAACTCTTCATGACTATATTTGGGTTTTTCTTGGTGAAGATACTGGAGTGGTTTGCTATTTCCTTCTTTAGCTCATTTTACAGATGAGGAAGCTGAGGCAAACAAGGATTAAGTGACTTTCTCAGGGTGTCTGAGACCAGATTTGAATTCAGGAAGATGATCCTTCCTTAATCCAGGCCCAGCTTTCTATCTACTGCACCACCTAGCTACCCCGACAATACTGCTGCTCCTGTGTACAATGTTCTCCTGGTTCCGCTCACTTCATATCAATTCACATAAGTCTTTCAGCATTTTTCTGAAACTAATGGATATATTTGTAAGATATCTCTAAAAAGTGAAGATGTTAAACTTCTGGAAAAAATCAAATGTTATTTTCACCAAAAAAGGCAACTGAGAGGACATTAGCTATTACCAACTAATATTAAGTTTCTTTCATGTCTATAAATTCTTTATGAGACCTCAATTATTGAAGCTGTCCTTGATGATGACATAAAAAAGAACCCAGAAGACTTTTACAAATGATTTTTTTGCCTTTTTTTTTTGGAGAGCAATTGGGGTTAAGTAACTTGCCCAAGATCACACGGCTAGGTTTTTTTTTCTTTATTTGTGTGTGTGTTAAGCGTCTGAGGCCGTATCCGAATTCAGGTCCTTCTGACTCCAGGGCTGACGCTCTACTCATTGTGCCACCTAGCCACCCCTACAAATGATTTTCTATAACAAATCACCATCTTAACAGTAACACAACTGACTAAAAATACAAAATTCTCTTGTTTATTATTTATTTAAAATGAAAAAGTATTTAATTCTGTAAAGAAAAATAAAGCCTTATATAGTCCTCCTCTTTCATACCCCTTCTAGCACATTCTAAGATCACACACATTTTTTGACAAGATATAATCACTGAAATAACTTTATTTAGTTATCCTCTAAATTTCCAATACTGAGTCAAACCTTAAACAGAGACAAGATATACACTCATTAATAATGCTGACTACTGTCATGAAGAATGAGTCCAAATGTAAAAAAGGATTCCATTATAGACTGTGAGATCTTCCATATTTTCAGAGGGCATTTTACTTAAAGTATCAAATCCCATAGTACTACAGGGCCTTTTTCAGTGAGTCCAACGCCAATCAAACAGATCAGCCTAACAAATTATGAAGTAAAAAACAAATGGATTAAAAATAAAAATTATCACAACCTATGACATGAAGTCATATGGCCATTACTAGGTAAAAAGGTATTTTATCAATGCACTGACCAATCAATGATGGGGTTTAGGCTCTGGGAACCCCTTTTAAATCTTCCCACTTGGTTAAGCTTTTCATTATCCTAGGCCCAAATCTCAGTTACTCTTAACCTAGTCTAGCCTTTCATTGTCCAGCTATTTCCCACCCTAGATCCTATCAAAATATCTATACCAAACCTATTCCCCTTTAACTAGCCTTGCCCTCTATTGTCTATCATCTCAGGTAGCCTTTAACTATTTCCCATCCTTAATCCCATTCCTGGTGTCTAACCTCAGTCAAGATCCTCCTTAGACTCCTCCTCAAGACCCTCCCCAAACCCCTCCTCTAGACCACCCCTAGATCCCTCCCACAATTTTTCTGTATATATGATCCATCTTGCCTCCATGAAGGTGATGAGGTTCAATCTAGCCCAGACTCAGTCTGTGTCATATTGTTCTGGCCTGCTTGTACAATACAAGCATCACAAATACTTAGGTTCCATAAGAGCCTCCCCATTATGGAGAATCTTTAATAAACTTTGTTCTACTTTGGCTGAAAGGAGGCTTGAGTCCAATTCATTTGGTGGGACCCAGCATGTCGGTATTTTGGGGTCTTGAGCACCCCTAAGACTCTAAACTGCAACATCATGACTCAAAAGACCAGTAATAAGGTATGTTTCCTATCTCTTGTCAGACAGCTAATTAACTAGATGCAGAATGAGCAAACATTAGAGACACAGACAAAGACCCTACTTTGTGATTAGTGGTTACAAGATAAGGGTTTTATGGGTAGTGATAGAAATACAAAAGGAAAGAATATCAATGTAATATTTTTATACACAAAAAACCAAGAATTTCAGAAAGGGACACAGAAAAAGCAAGACCATTTTGTTATCATTGTGTTAAATTTAACACAAACTTTTAAAAAATGGTATGTAACAAAATAGTCAAAGGATATGAACAGGTAATTTTCAGAAGAAATCAAAGCTATCAATAGTCAAATGACCAATTAGGACTGACCTTTTGTTTTTGGTGAGTGGAAAGAAGGAGGGAGATGCAAAGGGTGTTATACAAGAAAAATCAACAAATCTTGAGCTTTGAAAGGGGAAAGTCATCTTTTCCAACCTCTTTATTTTACAGATGAGAAAACTGAGGCTTAGAGTCTTACTTGCCAAAGGTTATACCAATAACATTAGGGCAAGGGTGGGGAATCTGTGGCCTCAAGGCCAGATGTTCCCCTGTAGGTCCTCAAGTGAAGCCCTTTGATGACTGAATCCAAACTTCACAGAACAAATCCCAAGGATTTGTCCTGTAAAACTTGGACTCCAAAAGCTCACACCCAATGACCTAGAAGGTCACATGTACCCTCAAGGTCGCAGGTTCCCCACCCCTGTGACAGGGGAGCAAACCCAAGTCATTTGTCTCTAAATATATATTCTTTCCACTGCACCATGCTGCCTACTGATGTGAGGAATTAAGAAAGTGAAAAGTCAAAAATGAGTCTAAGGTTTGGAATCTGGGTGCCTGGAAGAATGGTGGTACCCTTGACAAAATCAGAGAAGTTAGAAAAAGGGCAGACTTTGGGAAACAGATGGTGAATTTTATTTTGAATATGTTGTTTGAGATGCCTATGGGTCATGCAACTGAAAATGTCTAATTACAAGTTGCTGATATTGAACTGGAGCTCAGAAGAGAGACTAGAGCTGGATACATAATATACATCTTAAAGTTAGCTGCAGAGAGATGACTATTAAGCCCAAGAGAGCTGATGAGACCACCAAGAGAAAAAGTGTAAGAAGTTCTAGATTTAGCTTCCTATTAAGTCAACTGCATACTATAACAATCAAAAGAGCCTGTATTAAGTGAGAGATCTTAGCTTAAATAAGTGAGGCAGTGTCCAGATTTCTGCCCTGTTCACACCACATATGGAGTTCTGGTTACTGCAATTTAGGAGAGACACTGGAGAAAAAGTGAAGAGCCAAAGACTGCCAAGAAAAAACTAATCCTTCCTTCCCCCGTTTACCTAGCCTTAATCACTGAATGAGGCATTGCCTCAGTAAACTGACACCTGTTAAAGACCTTAGCTTAAAAAGGCTAAGATCTCCTACTGAAAGCAGGGCCATCTTTAGTCATTGTGATTTATATCTTGCTACTGGACCCAGATGGCTCAGCAGGTGAGAGTGAGGCTGGTGATTTTGCACAGCCCTCCCTCACTTAAAATCCAATTTTACTTGCTTGTCTTGGCAGCACCTCCCTGATATCATGGTCCTCTTCTAGAATGAGAACAATGGACAAACAACAACAGCAACAACAGGACAATTTAAAAGTCCTTGGTCCCCTCCGAACTTTTCAGTACTTCTTCAGAAATTTTTCTGGAAGAACTCTGTTTTCTCCTAAACAGAATTAGATGGTGCTTGGATCTGGCAAGAGGCCGAAGCCTAGATTATTTCATTTAAGAATAATAACCCCGTTCTACTAAAGGGATTAGGGGAATAATGAGATTAAGAGGGGAAAAAAAGAAGTCTTTGATTGCTAATTCAATTAACAGATATATCCCTGGAGTATTCTTTGAGCTGACAGAAAGAAGAATCCTTGTAGGGAGTGGGTAAAGAGGGACTGAATAGTTTTAGGGAAATAATTTTCATCCCTTTTCATCTCTCCTCAGATTTCCTAAGGCTTTCTGCCACCCCAACCACTTCCTCCCCCACCCCCACTCCATCCTCTAAGCTGAGAACCTTGCTTCATATTTTACAGAAAAAGCTCAGGCCATTCGCTATCCTTACTTCCTTCTCATCTATCATGCCTTCTGCCACTATCTTCTTTCACTTCTGTCTCACAGGAGGTCTCACTCCTTACCAAGATTATCCCACCTGCTCCAACTATACCATTCCATCCCATCTCCTCAACAGACTGCTCCTTGTCATCCCCACTCCATCTCTCATTTTCAAATTCTCCCTGTCAAGGCTCATTTCCTACTAGCTACAAAAACACCATGTCTCTCCCATTAAGACCCCTGTGAAAAAACTCACAATTGATCCTTCAATGTCTATAAACAATCGTCCTATAAAATTTTTTCTGCCCTTTGTGGCTAAATTCTTTGAAAAGGTTATCTACAATTAGTGCTTCTTCACTCTCTTTTCAACCTCTTACAATCTGTATTCAGAAATTTTCACTGCAAAAAAAAATTTTTTTTTACTACATTGAAACTGCTCTGTCCAGTTACCAATGATATCGCACTTGCCAAACCCAATGGCCTTTTCTCAATACTAATTCTTTTTGACCTCAGCAGCCTTTGACACTGATTACTTTCATCTCTCGGTTTTCAGGACATCATTCTTCTCTCCTGGTCCTCCTCCTCCCTGTCTGACCATTCCTTCCAGACTCCTTTTTTAGACCACAGATGTTCCAGTGTTTTGTCCTGGACCCTCTTCTGCTCTTCTCCCCTCTAAAATATTTTATTTGATTATTGTAACAGGAACGGGAATTTGAAGACCTTCCCTGATCACATGGAGCCTATGATGGAGGGAATTGGCTAAAGGGTGGAGCAGAGCTCACAGGAAGCTTCCCTGCTGTGAAGATAAACTCTGCCCCCTAATAGGTAGGACACTGTACAATCTTTATAATATATTGTATTTTATTTAGCTAGTATTTTATTTGGGATTTTTGTCTCCATCTTCATTAATGAAACTGGTCTATAATTTTCTTTCTCTGTTTTTACTCTTCCTGGCTTAGATATCAACACCATCATTATTTCATAAAAGGAGGCTGGCAGAACCACTAATTTATTTAATACTGGAATTAGTTGTTCTTTGATGTTTGGTAGAATTCACTTGTAAAACCATTTTGCCCTGATAAGAAAGCTCATTTGTGGCCTGTTCAATTTCTTTTTCTAAAATAGCTATATTTGGATATTCTATTCCCTCTTTAGTTATCTAGGCATTTTAGATTTTTGTATTCTCCCATTTCACTTAAAAAGTTAAGTATACATGACATAAGTGGGCAGAATAAGTCCTTAGAGCTGCTTTGATATCACCTTTGTTGGTGGTATATTCACCTTTTTTATTTTTAATACTAGCAATTTGGTTTTATTATCTTTCTTTTTTTAACCATACTAACCAATGCTTTATGTATTTTATTGATTTTTCCATAAAATCAACTCCTAATATTCAAAGGTATTTTAAACTCAATTTTATAAATCTTGCCACTAATTTTTAGGATTTCCAATTTAGTATTTAATTGGGGATTTTTAACTTGTTCTTTTTCTAGTCTCTTTAATTGTACACCCACTTTATTGGTCTGCTCTTTCTCTAATTTATTGATATAAGTACTTAAAAAGATAAAAATTTTCTTCTGACACCAAAGTTTCAAACCCAGATAACTAGATGGTGGTGCCCTCAACAAAAATAGGAAAATTCAGCAAAGGGGCAGGATTTGGGTAAAAAAAAAATGAGTTCTGTTTGGGGCATACTGATATGTTCAATAGACAGTTGCTGAGGTGGCTAGGTGGTGTAGTGAATAGAGCCCTGGAGCCAAGAGGACCTGAATTCAGTTCCAGCCTCTGATACTTAACACTTACTAGCCGTGTGACCTTGGGCAAGTCACTTAACCCCAATTGCCCTGCCTTTCCCCCTCCAAAAAGGAAAAAAATAGATAGTTGTTGATATGGGACTGGAGCCCAGGAAAGACACTAAATCTGCATATACACATCTTGGAGTCATTTGCATAGAAATAATAATGAGGTTAGTAAGTGAGAAAGTGTGAAATAAGAGAGGATGGCCTAGGATAAAGCCTAATTAGGACGAATAGATGACCCAAGAGAACAATTTAATAACAGTAACAACAATACTGTAAAGACTAACTTTGAAATACTTAGACATTCTGAACAACACAATGACCAACTACAATTCCAGAAGATTCACAATGAAACATGGAATCAAAGTGTAGACTGAGACAAGGAGAATGAAAACAATTGTTTATGACGGCAAACTCAAAAGGTCTGATCTGTGTGTAACTAAAGTAAAGTGGAGGTCACAATATCGGATTAGTTTGAACCCAGAAAGTTGGGGTGCTTATGAGAATATCAACATATATGTTGAAGTCCCCTAGTATTAAGGGTAAGAACTGGGACTGAAAGGGAGATTTAAGCCAGGTCCTGAATTCATTAAGAAAGGTGAGAGAATGTCCTGGATATACTGGCCACTACCAGGATCTAGACTCAATGATAAATTTGGATTTGTGAAGCTCAAAAAAGAAGAGGTTGCTGAGTGATAGCAATAGGGGCAGAGTCCGGAAATGGCACTGGGGAGCAAGGCACATTTCACCTTTCCCTCTGGAAGCAATGAGTCAAAGGTATAAGAGAAGATGCAATTAGAACTGTTAAGAATAGTAAGACTCGGGGCGGCTAGGTGGCACAGTGAATAGAGAGCCGGCCCCGGAATCAGAAGGACCTGAGTTTGGAGCCGGCCTCTGACACTTAATCCACACAAACAAAAAAAACCTAGCCGTGTAACCTTGGGCAAGTTACTTAACCCCAATTGCCCTAAAGGGGCGGCTAGGTGGCACAGTGAGTAAGAGTGCCGGCCTCGGAGTTTGGATGACCCGAGATCAGATCCGGCCTCAGAAAATGAGCACCCACGCATAAATAATGACTAGCCGTGTAACCTTGAACAAGTTACTTAACCCCAATTGCTTTAAAAAAAAAAAAAGAATAGCAAGACTCTGGTGACAAAGTATATCAATATATATCTTAGTTAAGAAAGTACCTAAATTATTAACAATCATAAAAGTCACCCTCACTAATAATTAGATAAATGTAAATTAAAACTATGTTGGAATACCACTCCAATCTCAAATCTATAAACATATTTAAAAGTGATATGATTCAATGCTGGTGTGATTATAAGATAAGCCCCATTCACACACTGCCATAACTATACTCCAACAAAAACCACAAAAACAATCACATCCTTTTACTGACTATATCTTAAAACAGTCATTATAAAGGAAAAAAAGATTTATTTTAAAAATAATACAGTATTGCTTGTAATGCTAAAAAAAATCTGGTAATAATATGTGTCCAATACTTGGAGGATGGATGAATAAACTGTTATATCAATATATACAAAGTTCTGCCTTAGTGCTTCCTTATGGCATGGAGGTTACCCTTGGTTTTTAAAGGCTATGTCAATGGAGTCCTATCTCTGAGAGGTTGTACCATGCTAGAGATGCTCTAAGAATGATTCTGGCAGTAGACTAAGTCTGTTTTCTGCAGACCAAACTAGCTATCTTGGCCATAGGGAAACCATAAAAGAAAAATTTTTTAATTCTGCTCAATTTTGTGTGGCACCTCCCCCCTTCTCCTTCATCAATTAGAATAGAAAATGAAAAACTCTTTTACTGACCTAAGGCTTTCCATGAAAGCAATGGTCCATCTTTTCCATACTAACATTTTACTAGTATCGCTATATGGCAGTTAAGACTTGGAACACCCCTACCTCTGAAGAACTGAAGATGAGCATCAAAAAGGGGGATACAGAGGGAGATATGAGTAGGTTGCAACATATAATTGACAAGGAATTCAAAAGGATGAGATGTTAAAAGGTTAAGGGTTGTTGTGAAGATGAAATGAGATATTGGTAAAGCATGGAGCCTGGCACATAAAAAGGAATTAATAAATGCTTGTTTTCTTCTCCTTCCTACATCAAGGAATCATGACAGGAAAACAAGATGGGCTGGTCATGTAGTATGAGATAAGATGGGTAGGTAACCATAGTGTATCATTGGTACTCTAACAATATCAAAACAAAGTGAGGAGGGCTTCTACTATTGTACTGGGTGGATATGGGGGAAAACAAGGCCAGAAGTCTCACAAAATAGGTAGGCCTGCAATTTGCATAATTATAAGGAATTACTAAATTGATGAATTCAAAAATATCAATATAATGGAATGTAACAGTGCTACTAAAATATGAAGACTATAAAGACATTTGGAAAGACAAATGAAATAATTAAACTTGAAAAATGCAGAATCAGAACAATATCTATGTTATGATTTTACAAAAGGAAAACTATATAACAATACATAAATTAACAAAGAGGATGAAAGGGGATACAAAGAGTAACTAACACTTTTAGATACAAATTGTACTGAGAAATTAATCTTTAGTGTAGACAGCTATACATTAATTGTACAATAATAAAGTATATCATAAATTATTTTTAAAAGAAAGAGCACCCACGTTGCCTTCAAGGTATTTCAGTCATTGAACTATCTCTCAAAATGCTGACAGGAGTCAACAAGTGAACAGGCAAATATTTATTAAGCACTTACTATGTGCCAGGGTCTACATTAAGCACTGGAGAATACAAAGTAATGCAAAATAGCTCCTGACTTCAAAGAGCTCACATCCTATGGGGAAAGACAACATGCAAACCACTATGTACAAACAAGATCAATATAAGAGGATAAACTGGAGATAATCATAGAGGGAAGACACTAGGCATTGACAGGACTGGGAGGGGCATCTAGAGGACGATAGGATTTTAGCTGAGACTTGAAAGAAACTCAGGAAGCTGGGAGAAGAGGCAGAGAATTCCCAGGCCTGGGGGGAAAGCTAGTGAAAATGCACAGAGTCGGGAGATGAAGTATCTTCTGAGACAAAAAGCAAGGAGGCCAGTGTCACTGGTAGTAAATGGAGGGGAGGAGTAAGTACTAAAAAAAAGTAGAAAAGGTAAGAAGGGGCCAGGTTTTAAAGGATTTTATTTTTGACCCTGAAGGTTAAAAGGTAGCCAGCCACTAGACAAGAGTTTAGGAAATATGGAGGAGAGGAAGGATAAGGGGAAGGTGACATGATCACATGATAGCTCAGCGGAAGACAGACTAGAGTGAGGAAAAACTTGAGGTAGAGACCAACATGAAGGCTGTTGAAATAGTCCAGTCATGAAGTGATGACAGCTTGTTAGCAGGGTGGTAGCGATGTCAGAGGAGAGAGATTGCAAAGGCAGAAATCTAGGAGATAAGCCCTTGGTGGGAGCCTGGATGACTAGATGATGGTGGTGCTCAACAGTAACAGGGAAATTAAAGCCGATGGCAGGTTTGGGGGTGGGAGGATGGAGAGATAATGAGTTCAGTTGTGGACATGTTGAGTTTAAGAGGTTTTTGGCAAGAACGAGAAAGGGCTACTAGATTGTCAATTAACAGAACACTGGTAACTTTAGAGACAAGTTTCAGTTGACTGACACTGCCAGACTAGAGACAGAAGAGAGTGGAAGGAAAGAAAATGGCAGCAGAGCTGAGGGAGGGCTTTCAAGAGCAGCTTAGTTACTAAAAGGAAGAAAGAGACAGGATGACAGTAGAGATGGAACAGGTAAAGGGGGAGTTTCTGAAGGATGGGGAAGATATGGGCATGTTTGTAGGCAACAGGAAAGTAGTCAATCAATAGGGAAAGACTGAAGATTAGTGAGAGAATGGAGATGGCAGAGGCGGCATCCCCAAACCAGTCAGCCGATTCCATCACAGCACCAAAGCCATAATAGCGCTGAGAGCCACAGCATCCTTCAGCCTTCCCACAAACCAATACAAGATCAATATCTACTCACAAACCTCTCTATCCCCTTGCCTGAGTGTCCTCTCTCTCCCACCATCTGGCTAGCTAGGGCTTCCTGTGGGCTCGGCTTCCCTTCCGCAAACTCCTCCCACCACAGGCTCCATGTGACTGCATTCAGCCTATCAGGGGGCAGAGTTTACTTTCACAGCAGGGGAGGTCTTCAAACTCCCTCCTAGGTCTATTAAGGGGCAGGGAAGAGCTTCAGATTCCCATTCCCATTATACATAGCTAGGAAGCCTCTAAGGCAGGATTCAATTTCAAGGCTTCCTAACTCTAAGCCCAATATTCTGTGCACTGTACCACCTAGCTGCTTCTCACAGGTCCTGAACAGAAACCTTAAAATACAAATACACAAATCAAAGGAAATCTAAGAAAGTAAATTTATTTGAGCAACTGACAGGGACCATATAATTACATAATGCTGATATTCTAAAAGGAGAAGAAACCAGTGCCCTTTCAAAACCTTAATGTCTTCAAAGGAATTAAATTAGAAGACAGAGGGCGTGGTGCTAAATTGATTCAATTCTGAGGGTCAAAGAGGGGAAAGAGGAAGGAAGTTAAAAGGAATACATTAAGTAGAAACGAGGATAAAGAGGGCAGACCTTGCTATATCTCATAATTGGGAAGTGCGAGGACAGGATTGGGAAAGAGAACATCAGATGAACCTCAGTCTTATCTAAAACAAAGAAAATCTGAATGAACACACAGATATGTGCGTGTGTAGACAGATATGCTGAAGAGAAGATATACCTCAAACTCAAGAGAGAGACAAGCAAGGATTGGGGAGATACAAGGGAGGTAGAGTGGGCGGGAGGATGCTATCAGAGAACAGCCAGAAGCAAATAAACTTCCTGATTCTGGAAAGGAAAGAGAAAGGTGAGGGGAAAGGAAGGGAGGGCAAAGAAGGGGAGGGGGAGGAAAAAGAGAAAGAAAATCTAAGGGGCTGCCCATTTGTAATGGAAATGCAAATTTAAAGATCTTCCCTACCCCTAGCTTAAGTGCACCTGGAGCCTGTGGTGGGAAGCTTGTTTTTCAGGAAAGCCCACACCTTGTTACTTTGTGATTGGGCAGTGGGTCAAGAGGGTGGTTACATTCTCTGAGCCAGGAGAAGGCTATATAAACCCTGATGTGAGGCTTTGCTTTGGGGCTCACTTTGAGAAGTGTCGTGTGATTTGACCAGATGAGACTCTGGGCAGCTGTTGAGAGCCCCCCGGCTTTGAAAACCCAGATGTTGATGCTTCCCTCTCTGGTAACTGTGATTTGGTATTGATATAATGGTTGGACAGTTTGGAAGCCTGTCTGTTTGATCTGTAAGTTCTGTAACTCTTAAGTTCGGGGCACTGACCTTTTTCCCCTGAACTAGGTAATGTGTGTTTGTTTGATTAAAGTGTGCTTGTTAACCCATTTTGAGTTGGCAGGTAACTGAACTAGGTAATGTGTGTTTGTTTGATTAAAGTGTGCTTGTTAACCCATTTTGAGTTGCTTTCCTTTTGAAAAGATCTAAGAACCTGGGTTGGCAGTCACCCTGGGGATACTGGGGTGCTTGCTGTTACACCATTACAGTAAAAATGTCTGAACAATCTGGGATATGTGAATGTAGTGGAATTTTATTGCATCATAAGAAGTGACAAGGGGCAGCTAGGTGGCGCAGTGAGTACAGTGCTGGCCCTGGAGTCAGAAGGACCCGAGTTCGGATCCAGCCTCAGACACTTAACACACATACAAACAAAAACCTAGCTGTGTGACCTTGGGCAAGTTACTTAACCCCAACTGCCCTCCAAAAAAAGCAAAAAAAAAAAAAAGAAGTGACAAAGGGCAGCTAGGTGGCACAATGAATAGAACACTGGCCCTGGAGTCAGTTCAAATTTGAACCCAGACTTGAGTTCAAATCCAGCCTCAGACACTTAACAGCCATGTGACCTTGGGCAAGTCATTTAACCCCAATTGTCCTAAAACCCCCCCCCCCAAATAAATGACAAAAGGAACTATTTCAGAGAATTCTGAGTTGTATGTACCAATGCAGGAGGAAGAAAGCAGGAGAGCAAATTATACAAGGACAATAATATTGTAAACAAAAATAATTTTGACAACCATAAGAACTATTGAAGTAAAAAATCAATCATGGGGGCGGCTAGGTGGCGCAGTGAATAGAGCGCCAGCCCTGGAATCAGAAGGACCTGAGTTCGGAGCCGGCCTCCGACACTTAATCCATACAAACAAAAACCTAGCCGTGTAACCTTGGGCAAGTTACTTAACCCCAATTGCCCTAAAGGGGCGGCTAGGTGGCGCAGTGAGTAAGAGAGCCAGCCTCGGAGTTTGGATGACCCGAGATCAGATCCGGCCTCAGAAAATGAGCACCCACGCATAAATCAAATGACTAGCCGTGTAACCTTGAGCAAGTTACTTAACCCCAATTGCTTTAAAAAAAACAAAAAAAAACAAAAATCAATCATGCCGCTAGTCACTATGTGGATTTGTTTCATTTGACTGTGCATATTTGTTACAAAAGGGGTTTTTTTCTATTGATTTTTAAGTGAGGGGAAATGGGATGGGGACAGAAAGCAAGAGTTAGTAACACTGATGCCAAAAGAGGAGGTTCAATGAAACATTTTAAAGATGCATAGAAGAGAATTCAGAAGGAAGCATAGACAAGAGGGGCAGTTTAAAAAGTAATATATGTATTTATGATATACTTTTTAAAAAAATCAAGCAGTATGAAATGGTGATTCATATTTTCATATGTGATCCTCTTCTTTTTGTTCTGCTGTGCATATGAAAATACTCATTGTTTTTTTTTTTAAATGAACAAAAGGCCAGAAGGAAACTGAAATAAGAAAGCTTTGAAAGTTACATGTTGAATTTATTATATGCTTAAAAGAAACAATCCTTTTTTGGGTTCTACTTTGTATATATGTAAAAAGCCCATTTATTGGGGGTGGCTAGGTGGCACAGTGAGTAGAGTGCTGGCCCGGAGCCAGAAGGACCTGAGTTCGGTTCCGGCCTCAGCCACTTAACACACAAACAAAAACCTAGCCCTGTAACCTTGGGCAAATTACTTAACCCCAACTGCCCTCCAAAAAGCAAAAAAAAAAAAAAGGAAAGAAAAGAAAAAAGCCCATTTATTGTATGTTAAGTTCTCATTTTTTTTCCCCAGAATTTATTTTTAGTTTTCAACATTCATTTTGACAAGATTTTGAGTTCCAAATTTTCTCTCCATCTCTCCCCTACCCCCATCCAAGATGGCATGCATACTGATTACTCCTTCCCACAGTGTGTCATCCCTTCCTTCAATCTCCCCAACCCCCCCTTACTCCTTACTTTCTTATAGGAAAAGATGAATTTCTATACCCTACTGACCATATATATTATTTCCCAGTTGCATGTAAAAACAATTTTTTTAACATTTGTTTTTAAAACTTTGAGTTCCAGATTCTCTCCCTTCTTCCCTCTTCACCCACCCCTACTGAGAAGATAACCAATTCAATATAGGTTATACATGTGTAGCTATGCAAAACATTTCCATAGCAGTCATACTATGAAAGACTAACTATATTTCCCTCCATCCTATCCCCCCCATTTATTTTATTTTCTCCTTTGACCCTGTCCCCTTTCAAAAGTTTGCTTCTGACTACCCCCTCCTCTAATCTTCCCTCCCTTCTATCATCCCCTAACCCTTATTCCCTTATCCCTACTTTCCTATAGGGTAAGATGTCAACTGAGTGTGTATGTTATTCCCTCCTTAAGTCAAGTCCAATGAGAGTAAGGCTGACTCATTCCCTCTCACCTCCCTGCTCTTCCCCTCCATTGTCACAGCCTTCTCCTGCCTCTTTTATGTGAGATAATTTACCCTCTTCTATCTCTCCCTTTCTCCTGCCAATATATTCTTCTCTTACCCCTTAATTTTTTAAAACACCATCTCTTCATATTCAATTCACCCTGTGCCCGTGTGTGTGTGCGTGCGTGTGCGTGTGCGCGTGCGCACTGTGTGCTCTTATTCCCTCTAACCACCCTAATACTGAGAAAAGTCTCATGAATTACAAATATCTTTCCATGTAAGAATGTAAACTTTAATAAGTTCCTTATGATTTCTCTTTCTTGTTTATTTTCATGCTTCTCTGGATTCTTGTATTTGAAAGTCACATTTTCTGTTCAGCTCTGGTCTTTTCATCAAGAATGCTTGAAAATCCTCTATTTCATTGAATGTCCTTTTTTTTCCCCCTGAAGTATTATACTCAGTTTTGCTGGGTAGGTGATTGTTTGACCTCTGGAATATCATATTCCAAGCCCTCTGATCCCTAAATGCAGAAGCTGCTAGATCTTGTGTTATCCTGATTGTGTTTCCAATAATGCTCCAATTGTTTATTTCTGACTACTTGTAATATTTTCTCCTTGACCTGGGAATTCTAGAATTTGGCTATAATATTCCTAGGAATTTTCTTTTGGGGATCTTTTTCAAGAGGCAATCAGTGGATTCTTTCAATTTTTCTTTTACCCCCTGGTTCAAGAATATCATGGCAGTTTTCCTTGATCATTTCTTTGCTTTCTGGAGGGCAATTGGGGTTAAGCGACTTGCCCAAGGTCACACGGCTAGTTTTTTGTGTGTGCTAAATGTCTGAGGCTAGATCTGAACTCAGGTCCTCCTGACTCCAGGGCTGGTCCTTTATTAACTGTGCCACCTAGCCACTCCTCCTTGATAATTTCTTTTTTTTTTTTAATTAATTTATTAGTTTAGTTTCAGTTAACAAGATTCAATTCCATAGTTCCTTGAATTTCAAATTTCCTTTACCTCCCTCCTCCCACCCCCCGCCCCCGACAGCATATAGTCCAGGATAGGATCTGCAAATACATTCATATTAGACATTAGTCCAATTACAAAAGCGTATTGTACTAGGTGGGATGAAAAATGGTAAAGAAGAAATAAAACCAAACAATAAAAAGAAAAAGATCAATTAGTTTGCTTCCATCAGGATTCAGGCTCAGTTCTTTGTAGTTATATCTCTGGATGGCGCTTTTCTCACTTTCTTGAGTCTTTTGGGATTGGCTTATATCTCTGCATTGCTGAAAAGAGTCCAGTCTGTCATAGTTGGTCATCACACACACGATGTGTCTGTGATCGTATACAAATTTCTTCTGATTCTACTCTTCTTGCTCAGCATCAGTTTGTATAAGCCTCTCCAGGTAAATATGAAATCCGTCTCCTCCTCGTTTCTTATACCACAATAATATTCCATTACATTCATATACCACAGCTTGTTTAGCCATTCCCCAATTGATGGGCACCCCTTTAGTTTCCAATTCTTTGCCACCACAAAAAGATCTGCTATAAATATTTTTGTGCATATGGGTCTTCCTCCCACTTCTATTGATTTCTTTGGGATATAACCCTAGAAGTGGTATTGCTGAGTCAAAGGCTATGAAATCATTTATAGCCCTTTGGGCATAATTCCAGATCGCTCTCCAGAATGGTTGGATCAGTTCACAACTCCACCAGCAATGTATTAGTGTTCCAATTTGTCTACATCCTCTCCAGCATTTGTCATTTTCCTGTTTTGTCATCTTAGCCAATCTGACTGGAGAGATGTGGTACCTCAGAGTTGTTTTGATTTACATTTCTCTAATCAATAGTGATTTAGAACATTTTTTCATATGCTTATAGATATCTTTAATTTCTTTCTCTGAAAACTGCCTGTTCCTATCCTTTGACCATTTATCAATTGGGGAATGACTTGTATTCTTATAGATTTGACTCAATTCTTTGTATATTTTAGAAATGAGTCCTTTATCAGAGACAAAGGTTGTAAAAATTCTTTCCCAATTTCCCACCTCCCTCTTGATCTTGGTTACATTGGCTTTGTTTGTACAGAAGCTTTTCAATTTAATGTAATCAAAATTATCCATTTTGCATTTTATAATGCTCTCTAATTCTTGTTTGGTCCTAAAGTCTTCCCCTCTCCACAAATCTGACAGACTTGCTTTCCCAGATTGCTTACAGTATCATCCTTTACACATAGATCATGTACCCATTTAGACTTGATTTTGGTATATGGTGTTAGATAATGATCTATGCCCAGTTTCTGCCACACTGTATTCCAGTTTTCCCAGCAGTTTTTGTCAAAGAGTGCATTCTTATCCCAAAAACTGGGGTCTTTGGGTTTATCAAACAATAAATTACTCTATTCATTAACTGCTGGGTTTGATAATTTCTTTAAAATTTTTTAGATCTTTGCCTATAACATTCCTCTGATATACCAATCTAGTTTTTAGTACTTTGAAATAGTTATTAGTCATCAATGCCAGAATTTATGCTACTGATGAAAATCCTAACTACTTGCCTTTAATTGCCTTAAAACTGCCATTTTCAAAAGTTGCTATGAATTAAAAAAACAAAAAACAAAAATATTTCATCACCTGATGTCCATCCTTCTGGTAGAAAGTCTCTCCAAATTTATTCAGCTTTATTAGAGTAGTGTAGTCTATTATAGGTAATTTTTAAAATCTTTTTTAGATCATAGCTTTCAGGTAGTCTAATAATTTTTAAATTATCTCTTCTAGGTCTGTCTTCCAGGTCAATCATTTTTCCAATGAGATATTTCACATTGTCTTCTATTTTTTTTTTCATTCTTTTGGTTCTGTTTTATAATATTTTGATTTCTCATAAAATCATTAGCTTCCATTTACTCCATTCTAATTTTGAAGGAATTATTTTCTTCAGCAAGCTTTTGGACCTCCTTTTCCATTTGACCAATTCCGCTTTTTAAGTCATTCTTCTCCTCATTGGCTTTTTAAAAATTTTTTAAATTTTTTTTATTTTTAAAAGCAATTGGGGTTAAGTAACTTGCTCAAGGTTACACGGCTAGTCATTATGTATGTATGGGTGCTCATTTTCTGAGGCCAGTTCGGATCCCAGGTCATCCCAACTCCGAGGCCGGCACTCTTACTCACTGCACCACCTAGCCACCCCTCCTCATTGGCTTTTTGAACCTCTTTTGCCATTTGGGTTAGTCTATTTTTTTAATTTCTTTTTTATTTTTAATTTTTTTTTTATCTTTTGCTTTTTGGAGGGCAATTGGGGTTAAGTAACTTGCCCAAGGTCACAGGGCTAGGGGTGTGTGCGTGTGTGCACTCGTGTGCTCGTGTATTTGGACATGACTGGAGGAGAAGCTCAAGCAAGTTCCTGCTTTTACTCCATCATCTTGGCTCTGACACCCTGAAGACAAGTTCTAATTTAAAGAAATCTAAATTTAAAAAGTCAGAGGGCTTTTTTTCAGTCGGAGGCTGGCGCTAGCGTGTTCATATGCTGCGCTGTATCCCTACCCCAAGCTCAGTTCCTCCCTCACCTCCGCGTCTTTCTCCTCTTCCCAGTCGTTCCCACCACCACCATGGGCTTCAGAGATCTCAAGACACCCATGGGTCTGCAGCACCTCAATGACTTCCTGGTGGAGAAGAGCTACATCTAGGGGTTTGTGCCCTCCCAGGCTGACATTGCAGTATTTGAAGCCGTCTCCGGCCCTCCTCCAGCTGACCTGTACCACGCTCTCCACTGGTATAACCACATTAAGTCCTATGAGAAGCAAAAGGCCAGCTTGCCAGGAATAAAGAAGGCTTTGGGCAAGTTTGGGCCTGCTGATGTGGAAGATACCACCAGAAGTGGAGCTACAGATAGCAAAGATGATGATGACATTGATCTCTTTGGGTCTGATGAGGAGGAGGAAAGTGAAGAAGCAAAGAAGCTAAGAGAAGAACGCCTTGCTCAGTATGAATCAAAGAAATCAAAAAAACCTGCAATTGTTGCCAAGTCTTCCATCTTACTGGATGTGAAACCTTGGGATGATGGGAGAGATATGGTGAAATTGGAGGAATGTGTCAGAAGCATTCAGGCAGATGGCTTGATCTGGGAATCTTCTAAACTAGTTCCAGTGGGATATGGCATCAAGAAGCTTCAGATACAATGTGTGGTTGAAGATGATAAAGTTGGTACAGATATGCTAGAGGAACAGCCTTTGAAGACTATGTGCAGTCCATGGATGTTGCTGCCTTCAATAAGATCTGAAACCTACCATCCTCAAAAATTACATTTAAATAAAAACATTTGCAAGCAAGAAAAAGAAAGTCAAGAGAACTGGAAAGTACTACAAGGGTTGGAGGCAATGTACTGACTTTCAAAAAGAAAAAAAAATGCATGCATCAAACTATACAGAGTCTGGTTTAGATTCTTGGAAAAATTCTAGACTCTATTATTAAAGAGACAGTTTAAGAAAAACCAGGAAGGGAAAGAGTATATCACATGAGCCAGCATAGGTTCATAAAGAATGCTCTCAGACCAACCTGATTTCTCTTTTGGATGGGTCCTACTCTGATGCTTTTATCACTGAGTTGGATGCTACTTTAGGTTCTCCAGGGTTGTCACAGTTTTGTTATATTCAAATTTGATAAGCAGATCACATATGCATTGGTCCAGGTTATTGATAAAAATGTTGACCACCATAAAGCCAAGTTCTACCCCCTAAGCTGCTCTACTATTTAGATTAGCATAGATCTAGTAATCACCTCTCTTTGGGTCTATTTATTCAAGTTCTGAATCCTTTTAACTGTGTTGTTATTATGTAGCCCATGTCTCATCATACTTTTTTTTTTTTTACAAAGTTATGGATTTACTGATTTTACTGAAATTCAGGTATACTTTGCCTATAACATTCCTCTGACATACCAATCTAGTTTTTAGTACTTTGGAATAGTTATTATTCCTCAAAGCCAGTACTTATGCTACTGATGAAAATCCTAGCTGTCCTTTGCCTTAAAACTACCATTTTCAAAAGTTTCTATGAATTAAAATAGTGTAGTCTATTTTCACCTAAGTGTAACTTGTCATAGTTGATTCTGTGGTGACCACTGGAAGGTACCACTGACATAATGAACATCAGCCACAATTTCAGTAAGCCAGATTTATTGGCTAAATCCAGAAAGATGGAACTTAATAGTTCTTATAAAGAGCCAAAAGGGACCTCAGATATCATCTTAAACAGTCTCATTTTATACAGATAATGTTTATATGATAAAACTGCAGCAGAAAGAACTTCCCAAAGGGATAGCATAGCACAGCCAGGACAAGAACCTGAGTCCTCTGAATCCAAATCTAGTGGCCTTCCCATATTCCTGGGTGTCTCCTTTTAGGAAGCACATTGACAAGTCAGATCATGTGCAAAAGAGGGTGACAAAGATGGTGAAGGGGCTTGAAACAATGTCATACTGCATCAGTGGAAGGAAGAACAGACATGTGACTTCAGCCTGGAGATGAGCTAGACAAAAACTTCTATTATAGGACTGCATGCTGTCTTGGGGAGAAAGAAGAGAAGAGCAGGGGCAGGCTAGGTGGCACAATGAATAGAGCACCAGCCTTGGAATCAGGAGGACCTGAGTTCAAATCTGTCCTCAGGCACTTAGCACAAAAGCTAGCCATGTGACCTTGGGCAAGTCACTTGACCCCAACTGCCTTACCTCCCCGGCTCCAAAAGGCAAAAATAAAAAGAATTTTAAAAAAAGAAGAAAAGAGGAAGAGAAAATTTAAAACTTATGGAAGTGAATGTTGAAAAGTAAAAATAAATAAATTAACTAATAATTTTTTTAAAAGGACAGGTATCCCCAAGAGAGGATTCTGGGAAGATGGAGGAATAGGTCAGCAAACTTTCAGCTCTCCAAATTTCCTCCACAAAAAAAGACAGAATATCGCCTTAGAGCAGCAGAAATAAACATGGGGTAAAGGTAAATTTGAGAAGACCCCAGGATAGAGACCCAACCTCCAGGGCAGGAGGCTAGGCCTATATGAAGTGCAAACACCTCCAGGCTGACTCTACAGAATCAACAAACAAGCCCCGGGGGCAGCTGGGTGGAGAGGCAGCCACAATCCTAGGAACTTTCATTTTGCAGACTGTGTTGGGGTCTGATGGCTGAGAGGGAGAAGACTGAGCAACTGTTCACTGTCAAGGGACACCAAGCGTATCTGTGTTAACCCAATTGCTAACCAGACTGCTGACTGGATACATCAGGCTATGCTGTGGGGAGAGGGAGGTAGCACGCCTGGTGAGTGCAATAATGAGGGGCAAGGACCCTTTTGACTGTGGGTACTTGCAAAAGAGCAGAGTCACTGGTTTCAGTTCTGAGGCAGACAAGACAGCTGTAGCTTGCAGCGAGTGGAGGGACCACAGGAAGCAGGATCATTTGTGAGACAGTATGACTAGGGGAGGCCCTGCCCATTGCCTGGGAGTAAAGGGGAGAGCCCAGGGTTGGACCCCAAGACAGACCTCAGAAAATAATCAAAGGGGAGACGTGGGACTTGGGGCATCATT
This sequence comes from Gymnobelideus leadbeateri, assembly GCA_011680675.1. Classification (NCBI taxonomy): domain Eukaryota; kingdom Metazoa; phylum Chordata; class Mammalia; order Diprotodontia; family Petauridae; genus Gymnobelideus; species Gymnobelideus leadbeateri. The sequence continues at coordinate 23,357 of WOXC01012149.1, read as the reverse complement.
CCCCATACCTTGGGACTGCAACTTGATAACACTAAGAGCTGCTAAAAATAAAAATAAAACAAAAACTGAATAGAAATGAGTAAGCAGGCCTCTCTGCCCCCAGATTCCCCACAAACTATGTAAAAAAGGACTCTGAACAACTTCTGGAGCCCCAGCACCCACAGAACGACACAGAGAAGCTAACCTCCCACTGAGGACAGCCCAGCAGCCCTGCAGGAAGGACCAGCGCAGCGGTATGGGAGCTGGCAGAGCACAGAGCGCAGGAGCCGAGCCGAGCCCAGGTCCACCTGAGCCGAGGTTTTAGCCCCAGAGCGGCAGAGCCAGCAGCCAGCTGGAGGAACCCCAGAACACCAGGAGCTGTGGCAACTCCAGAATTATCAACATAGACATGCCTAGGACAAAGTAAGAGGTTAGTGTCCTATGGACTTTGGGACCTGTATTTGGGGAATGCGTCGGCTCCCTCCCCTGGGGGCTAGAAGCCGCTAAGGACAAACGCCATTTTGTAGTTTTCAGAGGCAGCTCCAGCTCCTGGCCTTCAAATTATAGGGAGATCCAGCGATCAGTCTTGGGGGGTAATCGCTCTTGCTTTAACCTCCCTGGATCTGGATTGTGATCTAGGGTGGAAGTTGTGGGTGGGTTTACAGCTTGCCAGAAACGGAAGTTGCCCCCCACACGTTCGGGACGAAAATTCCTCTATCTGGCCTTAAAGCCATAGTGTGGCAACAAGCCCAAAGTCAAGTAATTAAGTGGCAACATGCCAAGGCAAAGGAAACAGAAAAATGCAACCTAGACTCCTATTTTGGGGGCATAGAGCGGGAAAAGGACTGTGAGGTCAGAAGTCCTGCTCCAAAAGCCCCAGGGGAAAACATGAACGGGTTGCAGGCCATAGAGGACCTTAAGAAGGACTTTAAAAATCAAATAAGAGAAGTGGAGGAAAAATTGGAAAGAGAAATGAGAAGGATGCAGGAAAAGTATGAAATGAGGGTCAACAGCCTGACTGAGGAAAACAACACCTTAAAAAATAGACTAACTCAAATGGCAAAGGAGGCCCAAAAGGGCAATGAGGAGAAGAACACCTTAAAAAGTCGAATTTGCCAGATGGAAAAAGAATCTCAAAAGTTCACTGAGGAGATTCATTCCTTCAGAGTTAGACTGGAGCAAATGGAAGCTAGTGACTTTATGAGAAATCAAGATGCTGTTAAGCAGATCCAAACAAATGAAAGATTAGAAGGCAATGTGAAATATCTCATGGGAAAAACCACTGACCTGGAAAATAGATCCAGGAGAGACAATTTAAAAATTATTGGACTACCTGAAAGCCATGATCAAAGAAAGAACCTAGAAATCACCCTTCAAGAAATTCTCAAGGAAAACTGCCCTGATGTTTTAGATCCAGAGGGCAAAATAGAGGTTGAAAGAATCCACAGATCACCTCCTGAAAAGATCCCAAAAAGAAAACTCCCAGGAATATTATAGCCAGGTTCCAGAATCCCCAGATCAAGGAAAAAATACTACAAGCAGCCAGGAAGAAACAATTTCAATATTGTGGAAACACAATCAGAATAACCCAGGACCTGGCAGCTTCTACACTGAGGGATCGAAGGGCATGGAATATATTCCAGAGGGCAAAAGAACTGGGAATGAACCCAAGGGTCACCTACCCAGCAAAACTGAGTATTTTGTTTCAGGGGAAAATATGGTCATTCAGTGGAATAGAGGACTTTCAAGCATTCTTGAGAAAAAACCAGAGTTGAATAGAAAATTTGACATCCAGACACAAGAAGGAAGAGATGCCTGAGAAGGTAATCAGGGAAAAGAAATCAAAAGGAACTTATCAAAGTTGAACTATTTACATTCCTATATGGAAAAGTAATATCTGTGACTGATGATATCTTTCTCACTATGAAAATAATGGAAGAAGGGGATGTGGTCATATGAATACATATGTGAATGTGTGTGTATATGGATAGAGGGCATAGGTTGAATTTGTTGGGAAGGGAGAATACTCAAGGGATGAAATTATGAGGTGAGAGAGGAAAGTGGCAAGAGGAGATGGGGAAAGACAGGGTAGGGTAAACTATCTCATGTAGAAGAAGCAAGGGGAAGTGGTTGCAAGGGAGGGGGAGAATAGGAAGGCTAAAAGGCAAAACTACATTCTCATTGAATTTGGTTCAGGGAGAGAATGACATACATACTAAATGGGATATCTCAACCTGCAGCAGAATAGGGGGAAGGGGGATGAGAGGAGGATGATGGATGGGAGGGCATCCTTGGGGGGAGGGGAGGTTGGAAGTACCCACTATAGAAGAGGGACAGGATCATGTAAGGAATGGACCAGGTGGGGGGTGGGATGAGTGGGAGGGAATTATAAACAGCCTTGTACAATATATCTACTATGATAATGTTTTGCATAGCTAGACATGTACAACATATACTGAATTACTTATCTCCCAAGAAGGAATGGGTGACAAGGGAGGAAGGAAATGGATCTGAAATTTGAGGTCATAACATTAGATGTTTCAAATATATATAAATACTATTATTAATACTCTTTTGCTTGTAATAGGGAGATAAGATGTGCAGGCATTGGGACACAAGATTCATCTTCCTCCAATGGAAAAGTCAAAGGGGGTATGGGAGAAGGTATGGGAGAGAGCAGATTGGAGGAAGCGATATCTTGTGGGTCTGCTATTCTGGGAGGTTGGGTAGGGGAATAATGGGGGGAAAATGATTGTAACTCAAAATCTGGCGGAAATGAATGATGTAAAACAGAAGTTAATAAAACATTTGTTTAAAATAAAAAAAAAAAAAAGAAATGAGTAAGCAAAAGAGAAGGAACCTAACCATAGATGGTTGCTATGAGGACAGAAAAGTTCTGGGTTCATATTCATAGGCAGATAATGGAGCTAAAAAAGTCATTCTTTTTTTTCAATGAGAAACATCAAATGGTAACAAGAACAAAAAGGACTTTAAAAAGCAAAGAAGAGAGACAGGAAAAATAAAGGGAAAAAATAAGAGTAATCCAAGAAAATTATGAAAAGAAAGTCAACCAACTTGATACAAAGAATCAAAAATTTAAGAAAATAATTCCTTGAAAACTAGAATAGGGCAAGGGCAAGTTAATGATGTTCCAAGATACCAAGAAATCATAACACAAAATCAAAAGACTGAAAAAATAGAAGAGAAATTAAAATATCTCATCAGAAAAACAACCAATCTGGAGAACAGATGAAGGAGAAATAATATAAAAGTAGTCGGACCACCTGAAAATTATGATTAAAAAAAAGAATCTTGATACAGTATTATAACAAATTATCAAGGAAAAATTGCCCTGGAGTTCTAGAACAAGAAGGCAAAGTAGAAATAGAAAAAAAATCTACTGATCACCACCTAAAAGAGATCCCAGGAGGAAAACTTACAGGAATATCATAGCCAAGCAGGTCAAGCAGAAAATATTGAAGGCAACAAGAAAAATGAACAATTCAAACATTATGGAGCTACAATAAGGATTACACAAGACCTATCAGCTACTATGTAGAAGGACCATAGGTCCTGAAATATTATATTCCATAGAACAAAAGAGCTGGGGCTACAACCAAGAGTAACTTACCCAGCAAAGTTAAGTATAATTTTGAATGGAAAAAAATGGACATTTAGGAAATGAAAAGACTTTCAGGTTTTTGTGACAAAAACCCCAAAACTTAAGGGAAAATTCAACATCCAGGAGAAAATATAAGGTAAACATTAAAGACCAATTATAAGGGACTTAATAGGTCAAACTGTTTACTTTGTATAGGGGAAAATGTTAGCAATGCTCTTATGACTATCATCATGATTTGTGTAGTTTGAAAGAAAGGCTTAGGCTGAGCTGAGTATGATGGGATGATTCTAAAACAAAAAAACTGCAGAGAGAGATAAAAAGGAGTAGTTATTTCATACAAATGAGGTACAAAAGGAAAAACTGATACAGAAGAAGCTAGTGGTAAGGAAAGTGGGTAGTGCTGGAACCCTACTCTCATCGGGAATGGGTTAAAGAGAGAAATTATATATATATGCACACATATACGTATATTATATATACAGATTTATTGTGTATACATACATACATATATATCTAGAAGTATAAAAGTCTTCTAAATTCAGAAAGAAATAAGGGGATAAGGTAGGGGAGAGGATAAGGGAGAGACTTTTAGAGGAGTGGGTATGTTAAGGAATAGGAGGGCAAGGTAGGGGTTACAAGTAAAGCAGAGGAGTGAAGAAAGATAAGGTAAAATAGGGCAAGTAGGGTAGTGAGGAAAAATAGGAAGGAGGAAAACACACAAGTAACTATAGCTTTGAATGTGAATGGTACAAATTTAGCCATAAAATGTAAATGGATAGCAGATTACGAGTCTGAATTCAACAAATACACTGCTTTCAGGAAATATCAAAAAAATGAGAGATACACACAAAGATAAGATAAAGGGCAGAAGTAGAATTTATTATGCAAAAAAAAATCAAGAATAGTAATCATGACCTCAGACAAAGTTAAAGTCAAAATAAATTTAATCAAAAGTGAAAAATAAACTACACTGTGTCAGCAATATTATTCAACATTGTTTTAAGACCATTTAAAATACTTAAATATTGTAAAGTATACCTAAGTATGGTATACCTGCCAAAACAGACACAGGAATTATATAAACATAAAACACTTTTTATAAAAATAAACTCAGGATTTAAATAATTGAAATAATATTTATTGTTCATGGGTATATAAAACCAATATGATTTTTAAGTGGCAATTTTACCTAACCTATTTATTCAACGTCAATCCAATTAAATTACTAAAAATTATTTTTCTGAGTTAGAAAAAATATCAAAAGTTCATTTAGAAGAGCAAAAGGTCAGAAACTTCAAAGAAACTAGGAAAAAAGATGTAAAGAAAGTAGATTAGGGACGAATAGGTGGTGCATTGAATAGAGCACTGGCCCTGGAGTCAGGAGGACCTCAGTTCAAATCTGGCCTCAGACACTTAACACAAAAACTAGCCATGTGATCTTGCGCAAGTCTTAACTGCAATTGCCCTACCTTCCCCCCTCCAAAAAGAAAAAAGAAAGAAAGAAATGAAATTTAAAAATAGCTTCAACAGTATCAGACCTTAAACTATATGATAAGGGAGAGTACTGCTTAAGTACAAAAAGGATAATTTTGATTATTTTAAATTAAAATTTTCTTGTATAAATAAAACCTATGTAGCCAAGAACAGAAGGAGAGCAGAAAAATGGGAAAAAACTTTCATAGACAATCTCTCAGGCAGGATAGTTAGAATACTGCTGTGGGGTGGTAAATGATGAGATGGTTGATAAAGAAAAACATGGAAAGACTTGGACCTAGCAAGGAAGATGCTATCTACCTTCAGAGAAACAGGTGACAGGTGGAAATCAGTACAGTACAGTCTTACATATATGCATATAAGTGTATATTTATAAACATCTATGTATATGTGTATATGTATGTATGTATACATACGTCCATATGTATGTATGCCTCTATGTATGTGTATATGTATGTATGTATGTCCATGCTTAACTGTAGCCTTTTTTAGGGTAGGAGGGGAAAGAAGGTAGGAAAATAAAGTGAAAAAGTGGACAGCAGAGAACAAAAGAAAACCAATAAGGAAGCAAAGAAAAGCCAGGCAACTTTGAAAACAATGTATAGCATTTATTATATAGGTTTTCGTGAAATGGAAGTTTATTGTTTTATATTGAATCCTCTCTTATGGTCTACTGCATACATGGAAATGCTTTATTTTTTCTTTTCTCATTTTGTATTTAAGTTTAAAATTTTTAAATTTACCACACACACAAAAAGAACAGGTCTCCCTATGTTACCCAGACTGGAAATGTAATATCTACCTACAGTTTCCACCCCACAACTGATCAGCACCAGAGCTTTGACCTCCTCTATTTCTCACCTGTGCTGATTCTTTCTCGCTTTGACAACCTCGTTCTCCACCCCCAACATCCTTAATGCCAAACTGAGAACAGACACGCCATCAGTCTAGCCCACTATAGCTCACTATTCCAGTGCTCAAGATCTATCAGTCTCAGCTCTCTGGTAGCTGGGATGACAGGGGTGTGCCACCGTGACCCTCTCAGAAACAGCCTCTTCTATACAATTTTCAAGAACTATGCAAGGCAATAGTCTATCAATTTCTGATGGAGGTTAAGCCATGATTCTGACTGTACAGATATATGGAAAGGTATGGACTTTAATTTTTTTTACAAATTATATTAGTGAAGAGTCCTTAGCCAACTGGGGTGCCGCGCGACAGCCTGGGAGTGGCAGGAGGGTCCCTGGCCTATCAAAAACAGGCTACAGGAGGAACCCGGAAGGCCAAAAGGACCGTCAGCAAAACAATCATAAGTGTCGACGTGGCAGTAGAGAGACTTCCTGGTTAGGAGACTTCCTGGTCTGTTACACCGGAAACCTCTTAGCCCGATGAGCTGACGTGTCCATGTGGGCAACGGGTTACCACCCCTCACTCTCGGGGCAGTACGCGATTGGCTCGCAGTGGCGGGGAAGGCAGTGCTAAGACCCGGAACTGGAGGCTGGATAAAAGGAGGCTGCCTGACGGGGCGGGGAGAGCTGGGAGGAGTTCGGGGAGAGATCTAGCTGAGTTCGCGTGTATGTCCTGAGACAAATAAAGATAGTTCTCATAAACAGAAGGGTGTTCTGCGTGGGTAGTTCTTCTAGAAAGTCTAGAAGCCGGAGACGTCCGAAGCTGGGAAAAGGTAAATATGTTCTTGTAGGTTCGAGAACCTAGGAACCCTAACATATTAGTTATTATAGAATATATGGCCTATCAATCTGCAAAACAGTAGCAAGAACTTTTCCATTCAGCACTAAGCTCTATGTAGAAACAAAGAAGTTTCCATTTTTGTTTGTATGTCTGTAAGACCTAGCACAGCCCTTGGCACAGGGCAGGTGCTTGATAGCTACTTGCTGAATGATAAATCAGTTAATTCCTCTCAATTTGATGGCCTCTAAATTGACAAAGAGTCATTTACCCCCTTATAAAATCAAACATAAAATAATGATGACAATATGGTTATGATTTTAAAAAGGAAATCTTACCTCTTCTAATTCTCTTTCTATTTGAGTTTTCCTCCTTTGGAACTGCTTTATTGTTTTCAACTCTATCTGAATCAAGCCAATTTCTTTGGTTTTTTGATTGTATTGCCCCTCCAACTCATTAATTTTTACAGCATAGCGTTCTTGCTGTAAGTAAGAAATTAAGAAAATATTAGTGTAAAGTGTTTAGCATTAACTAAGAAAGATCAGTGGATTCACACATTATGTTTTATTGAAGCTCAGTATAATAAGAACTTCTAAAAAATGGTATATTGGTTAATTGTTTGACCTGAAAAAGCTGAACCTAGGGTTAGAGGTTGCTAAGAGGACAGAGACTGAATGTCTAACAAGAGAGAATATCTATCAAGATACTATAACTCAATTAGGTGGAAAATATGCTTCTGGCTAATTTTCTGATTAACTGAGAGTTAAAATGAAAGTCTCTTCTCTTTCAGCCTTTGTGCTAAAAATCTTTTCTACTAAACTTTAACATCTACAGGGGTGGCATATATTGTCTTATTTACATTTTTTTGGTCTCCCTCAGAGTTTAGTAGAGTTCTGCACTGTATAGGTACTTGATGTTTGATTAATCTAAAGTAAAATATATTTTTATGTCTTATTAAGTACAACATCGTCAATCTTTTCCTCATGATCATATATCATAAGGTCATTATTAATATAACAGATTCTCATTATATAGGATTATTAATACAGATTAGTAGGAGAATGGATTGAATATATATTAAATTTAGAATAATACTACAGAAGGGGTTTTTCATTAAAATTTTGAAATTTTTCAACTACATCTCCGATATCAGTTTGTTTTCTCATACTTTATGTTTGCCTCTTTTTGATTAGGCAAAGTATAGTTTAAAAAAAAAAATCATACTTAATTGTGGGTCCTGATTGAGATGTTATTTCCACATCAGTGATTTTTCCAGACAAATAAGTTTGCTTCTATACACACTGACATTTTTAAAATTTTTAGCTATTTTCACTGAAATTTTTTCTAAAATGTATTATATTTTAGAATACTTGCCTTGTTAATCAGTGCATATTATGCATCAAAGATTATTAATCTTCTTGTGAGGAAGTACTGAGATTACTGAGGATAGGGATAAGAGGCATAAAGGAAATACTGAGCTACTGATAGCTCAGTATCTGAGTATAGGAATGAGTTCATTAAGCATACAGTGGAAGGTATTCAGTAAAAGGAGTATATTATAGAAACAACCAATAGTGAAGCTCTCCGTTCTTAGATGTAATTTTACTGGTTAAAGCCTACAAGCATTATTTCTGCACTGTCAGAAATTCTAGCACTGACAAACACCATTAGAAGAGGAGGAGGAGGATGGCAAGAAACAGGGTGGTACTAACAATCAACTCGCAGTTCTACCATGTAGGTCTTTGAAAACAACTGGCAGATTCTGATTTGCAGGTTAAAGGACCCTGCTATACATAATTTAACCCTTTCTTGATAAATTCAATTATCATTATTTTATATTTTACTATATTCTTTCATATTTATTTTATTTTACATATTTTGTTATATAGCAACAGAGTGATACACTCAAGGGCTATAGAAATATTTAGGGTTATTTCTGTTCTATTCTTAAGAATGCATGTTTCTTTGCTCTCTCATAGTTTATGTTTATTTTTTCTAGTTTTTCTTATATTTTGCTTCTAGCTGCCACTTGTTTATTTTTGCCTTTTTCAGCATACTCTTAATCTCCTACTTTTTTACTTCTTATCTGTTACAGGGTCAAAAACAAGATAAACTTTATTAGAAGACCATGTAGAATAAGAAGGGGCAGACAGGTAATACTGTGGATAGAGCATTGGGTTTGAAATCAGAAGACTTATCTTCACTACTTCAAATCTGGTCTCAGACACTTCCTAGCTGTGTGACCCTGGGCAAGTCAATTAACCCTGTATGCCTCAGTTTCCTCATCTATAAAATGAGCTGCAGACGGAAATGGCAAATCACTATAGTATCTTTGCTAAGAAAACCCCAAATGGGGTCACAAAGAGTCAGATGTGACTGAAATGAATGAATAACAACAAAGTAAAATGAGAGCCATGTGATTGTGGAGGTCATTTAGCCCAATGTTCTCATTTTACAGATTAGGAAACCAAGGCCCTAAGAGGTTAAATGACTTTGCTAAAGTCACACAGATATCAAGTAGAAGAGCATGGATTTAAAAGTAAATCCTTTTATCCCAAGTCAGCACTCTTTCCACTGACATACACTGCCTCCTAAACGAAAGCTTTCCAAATGCATAAAATATATGAATTTGATTTAATAAAGAGCCTATGTAACAGCTGTTTGGGTTGTTCCATGTCCTCTTTGGTTTTGTTTCTTGTTTTGGTTTTTTTTTTTTTACTATTTCAAGTTCTCAGCTGTGCTCTGGACTGTGGAGACTATCAGAAACATTACCACTAGAGAAATAGTGTCACTGTGTACAAATTACTCACCAGAATTTCCTTATCAATTTCAGATTTGTCCTTTGCATCTAATATCTGTTGTTTCAGTCTTTCAATCTGTATTAAAATAGAAATAGAGAATTATGAAAGTGAAGAAAATGTTCTATACTGTATCCCTAAACAGCCTAACCTTCAAGCGCAATTAAAGCCACTAAGTCATTGGAAGAGGACCAAAAAAATGTCTGAGTTAAATGAAGCCAACTGGATTCCTATATATGATTCTACATTCAATCTACTGAATTATCTTATTTTGGTTGAAGTATATGATGAAAATCTAGTCTTCCCAAGATATGTATTTGGAACAGGGATCAGCATTTTAGTAGGCAAGTTTCTCTGATAAAGGTCTCATTTCCAAGATATTGATTCAAATTTATAAGAATAAGAGCCATTTTCTCAATTGACAAATATTCAAAAGACATGAAAAGGTAGCACTCAAAGGTAAATATCCAGGCTATTGAACAGTGATATTAAAAAAAAGATAAACTACACTCCAAATCACCAATTATCAGAGAAATTCAAATTAAAGCAATTCTGAGGTAGCTCACATCCATCAAATGACCAAAATCAGAAAATAACAAATACTGCAAGGGTCAACTGAAAAATTTGGAAGAAGAAACCACCATTCCTGATGATTCAGTTATCCATTATTTTATATTTTACTACGTGGCAATACAGTGACATGCTCAAGGGTTACAGAAATATTTAGTGTGGGCTGAATTTTTTTTATTACACTTAAGGAAGACATATTTCTTTGTTTTCATAGTTTACATATGGCTGATCTAAAATGTCCTCTTAGAATCAAACAGTACAAGTTCTGTGTTCTTTGAAGATGTCCTATATTGGTTACTAGCACATTGTGGTTGCTAACTAAATAATCTGTTGATATTTAAGCTCAGTTTTGTAATTCTCCTAACTTCTTTACCTCTACTAACACTTTTATAATAAATTAATTTTACTAATAATGGGAACTGGCTGAGGAAATTACAGCACTCAGGCACACAAAAAAGGCTTCTTTTAGCAACATTTGACAATCAGTGTTGAGCTGGTTTAATATTTAATCCTGTGAGGGGCGGCTAGGTGGCACAGTGAATAGAACACCAGCCCTGAGTGAGGAGGACCTGAATTCAAATCCAGCCTCAGACACTTAACACAAAAACTAGCTGTGTGACCTTGAGCAAGTCACTTAACCCTATTTGCCTTACCTTCCCCCTCCAAAAAGCAAAAAAAAAATATGTGTGTGTGTGTGTGTGTGTGTGTGTGTGTGTGTGTGTATACTTATTCCTACATTTTCTTTTTTCTTTTTGGAGGGGCAGTTGGAGTTAAGTGACTTGCCCAAGGTCACACAGCTAGGAAGTGTTAAGTGTCTGAGGCCAGATTTGAACTCAGGTCCTCCTGACTCCAGGGTCGGTGCTTTATTCACTGCATCAACCTAGCCACCCCCTATCCCTACATTTTCAAGGTGTTTTTAGGTTTTGGGATCTTTTCCCCAAAACATCAAAAGATACTCTCAAAAGTGTGGAACTGAGACCTGGTTCTTAGCTTTTACTCTAACTTTTGTAAAACATAAATGTACACTCACAAATTTATGTAAATAAAGACTTACTCTTGACAGCACTCAAATTTGCATTTTATACTTCAAAATAAAGAATTTTAAAGGATTTATCAATTTCATCAGTCAGAGTGGAGTAGAGAATGGCTAATGTACAGACAGATTCAGGCAAAATTACATTAAAAATTGAAAAATGTCATAACTGTCACTATAAAATATAAAGTAAGTGCTTATGTCATATTGGAGAAGAAAGGAAAAAGCCCTAACAACTGAGGAGATCAGGAAAGAGCTATCCAGTAGATGGCATTTAAACCATGTTCACAGCTTGGGAAGAGCTCTTTAGCAAACACAAGTTAGTTCACCAGTGAAATTACTATGTATATCCAGTAAAATAAGATTCAAGAGGTTTCCTACATACCAAAAGATCTTTTTCTGAATCTTGCCTCTTTATGTAGCTTAATACAGCCATTGCATCTTTCTCCATTTTGTACTGCTGCCTTTTCAAGTCCTCATTACATTGTGCCAATCTCCGAACAGCCTCACGATACCCATCCCGGGATATTTCAGAGACTTCCAATCTGGCCTCCCAAAGGGCAGCATTAGCCCTGGCTCTCTCTAATTCTGTGTCCTCCCTTTTTGACGGCTTCCTGAATGAGAACAGTATATTCATAATTAGTATATTTTCTTCTGCAGGGTATAATTTTTTTTTAAATTTCACTTGGCAAGTATAATCCATTAACATCTAGGTTAAGTATCAACAAGCTCAAAAAGTTCCCTAGATGGCCCAAGATGCAGAAATAATGTGGTCTGGTGTTTTTTGACTCTATCCCTTTCTGAATGGAAGAGTGGAAGTGAAGCCGACAGTAGCACTCTACTTGAATTATGGGAACTACAGAAGGAAATGTATGGAGCACGGTAGTTTTAGGAGACAGCAGAGATGACCTAATAGGGAAGAGTTGTTAACCTAACTTTAAAAACTTGCTTTTAAAAAATATTTTTATAACTATTTCAATATAATGGTTCATTGGGTCATTGGACTTTGAAAATATCTAAAAACAGTATGTATTCACAGAGAGAGAAAAATTAAAGAAACAAGTAAGAGGTTTATTTCTAAAAGCAAAAAATTAAAAGGGAAAGCCTCTGGTCCCCTTGCCCTTTCCTATCCTAACACCTGGTCAGCTGTCTCATTGATTCCCCTGTATACCCTAGAATCTCTTATTCCTTTCACCTTTCATCTTTCCCATTTTACCCATCATAACCCTGAACAAGCCCCCATAACTACTTTCTACAATCCCAATTCAGGATTTCTGGGGAAAGTAAGAAAAAAACAGGCAGCTGATTCTACTACAAATTCATTCTACACCAGACATTCTTAAGCATCTTAAGTGTTATGAATCTCTGGCAATCTGGTGAAACCCATGGACCTCTCTTTCCAGAATAATGTTTTTATTATTTGGAGCAGCTAGGTGGCAAAGTGGATAGAATACTGGGCCTGGAGTCAGGAAGCTGCCAAAGCCAGCTTCAGCCATATAGCTGTAAAATTTTTTTAAAAAATTTTAAATTAAAAAGAATTATCTCCTCCCCCACTCCATCCCCAAGTCTTCAGCACACTTATACATAATTTACAGTCATACGTAGCAAAACAATGAAGAACAAACTAAACAAATCAGAACTTGACACAGTGAAAAATTTATAAAAAGGAAGAAGAAAACTCTGGGGAGGGGGGAAATCTCCATCTCAGCAAAGAGAAAGGAGGGACATAAGAAGAAAAAAGAAAGATATCTTCAGCCTGCCTTCTCAGTCGATGGGGGGCATGTCTACTACTGTTCTCTGGGTACTAATCTCTGGTTTCAGGTATCCCAAGTGTCTGTGGTAGACATCTGGTCTCAGTCTCTGCCCATCTCAGTGCCTCCAAACTTTGTTCAGCTGCAAGATCTCATACTCTCTCATCCCAAAACTAACATGATTTATCAATTCTTTCTCTCCAGAGAAAGAACTATTTCATTAGTCCCTGGAAGCTTGTGAGAGGGGCTACACTTCAATTTTCTACCCACTCACTGCCTTAATCCTTTATTTCTACCCCATCATCTAAATGAAATTGTTCTCTTGTAGGTGACCTACCAACACTAATTACCAAAGTCTTTACCTAGTCCCCATCTTTTGTGTTTTCTTTACATAGCTACAATATTTGATAAATTTGCCTCCCCCTTTCTTGAAGGCTATTAAATGGTATAGTGCATTGGATATTAGACTTGTAGTCAAGATTTCTTCCTCTGTAAAATAGGCATAACAATAGTACTTACTTCCCAGACTTGCTTTGAGGATCAAACAAAGTAAAGATGTAAAGAGTAATGTAAATGTAAAGAGTTTTGTAAACCTTAAAGTGCTATATAAATACTAGCTGTTAATATTATTAAGACTCCTCCCTTGATTTCCAGGAACTACCTAATTTTCTTACATATTAAGCCCTATATATATTTTGAATTCCAATCTAACATCTCCAACTGCCTATGCAATATTTCAAATGTGATATCCCACAGGCATCTCAAACTCAGTATGTCCAAAATAACTCATCATACCACCACCCCCTTTTCATTTCTATTCAGACCACTACTATCTTTCAAGTCATACAGGTGCAAAATTTCAATGTCATCCTTGACTCTTCACTCTTACCCTATTATCTGATTGGTTGCTAAATCTTGCCATTTCTACCTACACATTATCTCTCAAATCTACCCAAATACTCTAGTCATTTGGCTACTAACCTAGTTCAAGGCATCAAGTCTTCACAACTGAACTACTGCCATAGTAGTTCTTATGGTCAAATCAGTCAATGCTTAAATTAATTCAGGCTCCTCACTAGAAAGTCAAATACTGAAGTTGAAGCTTATATATTTTGGCCACATTATGAGAAGATGGAACTCACTGGAAAAGACACAGATGTTCAGAAAGGTTGAAAGGAAAAGAAAAAGAAGAAGGCAGAGGATGAGGATAGACAGTGTCATGGAAACAATGAACATTAACTTGGACAGACTTTGAGAAAAAGACAGAAAGGCCTGGTGTACTATATAGTCCATGGGTTCACAAAGAGTGAGACATGACTGAATGATTGAACAACAAAACAACAGAATAGTCTCCCTGCCTCAAATCACTCAGGTCTGCAGGTCTGACCATGTTATTTCTGTACTCAATAAACTCCAATGGTTCCCTATTGCCTCTTGGATCAAATACAAGCTCTTCAGTTGATCTTTTAAAGCCCTTCATGACTGGGATCCTACCAACTATGTGTGTATACACACACACGTTACATACACACCCACCCACACATACATACACATATATGCTCACACACATATATATACACGCATATATATATACACATATACATATACACACATGTATATGTTACTTCCATTCCCAAATTGCACACACTCGATTTATTAGCCATCTTGCTGCTTCTCACACATGACACTTCCCCATCTGTTTCCGACCCCTTGCATTGGTCTCTTTCCCCATACCTGAAATGCTCTCCTATATAAACTCCATCCCTCATACTTCCTCATTTCCTTCAAAATTCTGCTCAAGAAAGACTTTCTACATGAAGTTTTTCCTGAATATCCCAGCTATTAGAGCCCTTCTTATAAAAGGTGACACTTATTTTATATACATCTTCTATATACTTATTTATGTTATGTGTTGTAGATTGCATATCTCTTGTTTGTACTTATCAGTATATAAGCTTATTAAGGGTAGAGACTGTGTCATTTTTGTCTCTGTCCCCAGATAGTGCTAGCACAAAGCTTGTTGACTGATTGATAAATGCAAGATTCCATACCCAGTAAAGAGTTAAAACAGCAGCCCACTGTTGCTCTGACCCAAATCCAGGTCAAGAACTTGCAATGCTTGGGGTAGGAGAGGGTGATGTGAGAAGTTGGGATGTGGAATCAGACTTTGTTCTCAATCAGACCAAGTTACCAAACTGAGCTGTCCCTGTGAATCTGGAATAACACAACACAAAATATCTCAAGGACAACAACAGGACCAGCCCAGTCCTTCCCTCCAGAAGTGCACTGAACCTGGTCCTAATATCAGGTCTGGAATCAGAAAGAAGTGTGGTGAGCCAAAGAGGCCTGTCTCAGGACTCTGATAATTACCCTGATATCAGTGGACCTGCATGTCAAAGATCTCTTTGAGATGTGACTTCTGCTCCGGAGTTCTTTTGATATAGGTTGCATTTAAAAGGATGGTATTTGGCCCCACGCAAATTTCAAACAATGTGAAAGGGAGCTCCGAACAACTTCTGGAGCCACAGCACCCACAGAACGGCACAGAGAAGCTAACCTCCTGCTGAGGACAGCCCAGCAGCCCTGCAGGGAGTCGCCAGCGCAGCGCTCTGAGAGCAGGCAGCACAGCGCGCCAGGAACCGACAGTGCAGCCCTCAGAGCCGAGCCCAGGTCTGAGGTTTTAGCCCCAGGGCGGCCGGGCCTTCAGCTGGCTGGTGGAACCCCAGAACACCAGCAATTGTGGCGATTCCAGAATTATCAGCACAAATATGCCTAGGACAAAGTGAGAGGTTAGTGCCCTATGGACTTTGGGACCCGTATTTGGGGAACATGTGGCTTCCTCCCCTGGGGGCAAAAAGCTGCTGAAGAAACAGCTGCACAGAAGCCATTTTGCAGCCTCAGTAGTGGCTCTAGCTCCTGGTCTGTGAACTGTAGGAAGATCCAGCAATCAGTCTGGGGGTTAATTGCTTTTGCTTTAAACTGCCTGGATCTGGATTGTGGTCTGGGGGGGAAGTTTGGGGTGGGTATCCAACTTGCCAGAGTGGGCGGAGGCTTTACAGAGGCCACCCAACTGGCAGAAGTTGTGAAGACCCCACGTTTGGGCTGAAGCTCCCCTCTCTGGTGGCAGAGTCCTACTGTGGCAACAAGTCCCAAAATCAAGTAATTAAGTGGCAATATGCCTAGGCAAACGAAACAAAATAAACAGAAAAGTTCAACATTGGACTCCTATTTTAGGGGCAAAGAGGCTCAAAGCATGGAGGAGGACTGTGAGGTCAGAACTCCTGCACCAAAAGCCCCAAATGAAAATACAAGCTGGATACAGGCCATAGAGGACCTTAAGAAGCAGATAAGAGAAGTGGGGGAAAATTTGGGAAGAGAAATGAAAAAGATGCAAGAAAAGTATGAAATGACAGTCAACAGCCTGACTGAGGAAAATAACACCTTAAAAAATAGACTAACTCAAATGGCAAAAGAGGCTCAGAAAGGCAATGAGGAGAAGAATGCCTTAAAAAGTCGAATTTGCCAGATGGAAAAAGAATCTCAAAAGCTCACTGAGGAGATTCATTCCTTCAGAGTTAGACTGGAGCAAATGGAAGCTAGTGACTTTATGAGAAATCAAGATACTATTAAACAGATCCAAACAAATGAAAGAATAGAAGGCAATGTGAAATATCTCATGGGAAAAACCACTGACCTGGAAAATAGATCCAGGAGAGATAATTTAAAAATTATTGGACTACCTGAAAGCCATGATCAAAGAAAGAACCTAGAAATCACCCTTCAAGAAATTCTCAAGGAAAATTGCCCTGATGTTTTAGATCCAGAGGGCAAAATAGAGGTTGAAAGAATC
Source organism: Gymnobelideus leadbeateri (assembly GCA_011680675.1). NCBI lineage: Eukaryota > Metazoa > Chordata > Mammalia > Diprotodontia > Petauridae > Gymnobelideus > Gymnobelideus leadbeateri. The sequence continues at coordinate 6,574 of WOXC01012149.1, read as the reverse complement.
CACAGATCACCTCCTGAAAAAGATCCCAAAAAGAAAACTCCCAGGAATGTTATAGCCAGGTTCCAGAATCCCCAGATCAAGGAGAAAATACTACAAGCAGCCAGGAAGAAACAATTTCAATATTGTGGAAACACAATCAGAATAGCCCAGGACCTGGCAGCTTCTACACTGAGGGATTGAAGGGCATGGAATATGATATTCCAGAGGGCAAAAGAGCTGGGAATGAACCCAAGGGTCACCTACCCAGCAAAACTGAGTATCTTGTTTCAGGGGAAAATATGGTCATTCAGTGGAATAGAGGACTTTCAAGCATTCTTGATGAAAAAACCAGAGTTGAACAGAAAATCTGACATTCAGACACAAGAAGCAAGAGATGCTTGAGAAGGCAATCAAGGAAAAGAAATCAAAAGGAACTTATCAAGGTTGGACTATTTACAGTCCTACATGGAAAAACAATTACTGTGTTTGATGAACCCTTTCTCATTATGAAAATAATTGGAGAAGGGTACATGGCATATGTTCACAGGTATACATGGATAGAAGGCACAGGTTGAATTTGATGGGAAGGGATGATTATTATTATTTTTTTTTTTGGAGGGCAATTGGGGTTGGGTGACTTGCCCAGGTTCACGTGGCTGGGTTTTTGTTTGTGTGTTGGGTGTCTGGGGCCGGATCTGGGCTCGGGTCCTTCTGGCTCCGGGGCTGGCTCTCTGCTCGCTGGGCCGCCTAGCCGCCCCAAGGAAGGGATGACTCATAAGGGGTAAAGTCAAGAGGTGAGAGAGGAAAGTGGCAAGAGAAGATGGAGAGAGACAGGGTAGGGCAAACTATCTCATGTAGAAGAGGCAAGGGGAAGTAGTTGCAGGGGAGGGGAAGAACAGGAAGGCAAAAAGGCAAAAGCATATTCTCATTGAAGTTGGCTCAAGGAGAGAATCACATACATACTAAATGGAATATCTTACCCTCACTCACTCTCCTGAGTAGGGGAAAGGGGGATGAGAAGGGGAATGATGAAGGGGAGGGCATTCTGGGGAGAGGGGAGGTTAGAAGTACCCACTATCAAAGAGGGACAGGATCAAAATAGGGAATGGACCAGGTGGGAGGTGAGACAGGTGGGAGGGAAATATAAGCAGTCTTTTACAATATATCTACTATGGTAATGTTTTGCATAGATGTACATGTACAACACATACTGAATTGCTTATCTTCTCAGAGGGAGTGGGTGACAAGGGAGAAAGGGAATGGATCTGAAAATCGAAGTTTTAAAATTAAATGTCTCATAAGATGTCCAGGCAGTGGGGCTCAGAGATTCACCTTGCCCTAATGGCAAAGTCGAAGGGGGTATGGGAGAAGATATGGGAGAGAGCAGATTGGATGAGGGGATATCTAGTGGGACTGCTATTCTGGGGTGGTGGGTAGGGAAAAAATGGGGGGAAAATGTAACTCATAATCTGGTGGAAATGAATGATGTAAACCAGAAGTTAATAAAGCATTTATTTAATTAATTAAAAGGATGGTATTTGAGTTCTGAGGCTAACAGGCTCTGCCCCAAGACATATCTGATTCTGCACTCAGGTATCTTTGGGTGGCCAGCTGTGTTGACTTTTGAGGACTGCGCTTCAGCCTTGAAGTCTGCTCTCAATTGTATCCGTTTATGACTGTGGCTGCATTAGCAGGTACCTGAGGCCTAGGTCAAAGGGCTTACCCTAAGACTTTAGTCTCCTAGATAAGAAATCCTTATCAAATTATCTATTCCATGCTACTTCCAGGATACAACAGACTAAGGTAATGATTAGAAAACTTGAATCCCCTTTCTTTGTCTCTTTGCTCTATAAAAACCTTTCCCTGAGTATCAATAAATGGAGTTCATGGTTCTTCCTTGAGCTACCCACATGGCCTGGTTGTTTCTTATTCACGTCTCCGAATCATGCTAAGTGCTGGACACTGAGCAGCCCACAGCAAAGAAGACTGGAAGAATGAGCAAAAATAAATGAATGTAAAAGAAGGCTACCACAAAAAGCTGTTATTGAAATAGGGCTACTCAAGATACAAACACAGAAGAAGAAAATGACTCTAAAACATCTACAAACACTGCTTCAGGGAAAAACACAGCTTAGGAGCTAGCAGTCATGGAAGAAATGAAGAGTTAAAAATAAAAAGTTTATTATGATTTTTATCAATGAAATGAAAGCACGAGAGGAAAAAAATCTTGGAAAAGATATGAAAGTCAAGAAAGAATTGGAAAAAGAATTAACAGCTTGGAACAAGAGGTACAACCCTTTGACCAAGCAATAAACTCCCTAAAAATTCAAATGGACCAAAGAGAAAACAATGACTTAGTGAGAAATTAAGATGTATTAAAACAAAGTCAAAGGGCTGAAAAAAATGGAAGAAAATTTAAGGCAAGCTATAGTAAAAACAATTGACCTGGAAAATTGATCAAGGAGAAAAAAAATTAAGAATCAGTAGAGTACTTAAAAGCCATAATGAAAAAAAAAAAGAGGTTAGACATCATATTTCAAGAAATCTTAAAGGAAAACTGCAAAGATCTCTTAGAACTAGAGGGCTAAGTGGGGGGGGGGGGGAATCTACCAGTCACCTCCTGAAGAAAACCCCCAAATGAAAATTCCCAGGAACATCACAGCCAAGCTCTAGCACTTCCAAGTCAAAGAAAAAATACTTCAAAACAGTCATAAAGAAAATTCAAATACTAAGCAAAGCCATGGTCAGAATCACATACAGTTTAGCAGCCACTGCTATAAAGGCACAGAATGCTTAGAATATGACATTCCAGAAGGCAAAGAATATAAGTTTCCAGCCCAGAATAACTTACCCAGCAAAACTGAATATAATCCTACAAGCCAAAAAACAGCAGAGAACTTCCAAGCATTCCTGAGGAAAAAAACCAAAGCCGTGCAGAAACTTTGAAATTGAAACACAAGAGTTAAGGAAAACATAAATGATCAACCCAAGGATAAACAGTTTGCATTCTAATGTGGGGAAATGATAAATGTATCCCCTTTGAACTCTGCCATCATAACAAGTCACAGAAGAAGTCAAATTAGGCAGAAGGTCTAGCAGTGTTTCAGTTATGTCTTGATAATTTTTTTTTTTTTTTTGCTTTTTGGAGGGCAGTTGGGGTTAAGTAACTTGCCCAAGGTCACACAGCTAGGTTTTTGTTTGTGTGTGCATTAAGTGTCTGAGGCCGGATCCGAACTCAGGTCCTTCTGACTCCAGGGCCGGCACTCTACTCACTGCGCTACCTAGCCACCCCGTGTCTTGATAAATTTAAATGAAGAAAGGAAAGTGGAGGGGGCAAGTGGGGCATGCAGTAAAAGGAATACTCTAATGGAGTAAGGGAAAGGAAGGTTTGGGGAAATTATCTCCTGTAATCAGAATGTATCATTAATGTAAGTGACATATATATAAGTGATATAATATAAGTGATACATACAAACATACAAACAAGAAGGGATGGGGGAAGCAGCTGACACTAGAACCTCAGTCTCCTATCCATTGGTCAAAGGATGAAAAAATCCACATGCATACATACTCATTTGTGTATCTGTTTTACTCAGTAGAAAAACAGAAGGGAATCTGAAGAAAAGGAAATTAAAGAAAGAGTCTATTAAGGGACGGAACACTCCTAAGTAAAATCAACTCAAGGATATAAAAAAAAATAATGATAGCTTTTTTGGAAGCAGCCAAGGACTGAAATCTGAGGGGGCTTTCATCAATTGGTAAATGACTGAATAAATTATGGTATACAAATGTGATAAAATACTAATGTATTATAAGAAATGATGAAGGGATGGTTCAGAGAAACCTGAGAAGATATGCATGAACTGATTGCCAACTAAGATGAACAGAACTAGAAGTTTATATACGACAATATTCTAAAAACAAACAACTTTCAAAGACCTAGGAACTGTGATCAGAGTAATAACAACAGACCACAATTCCGAGGAACTAATGATGAAAAATGCTACCCACCTCCTGATAAAGAGGTAAAAAACTGAGTATAGAATGAGGTGTATATATACACATACAGACGTATATAAATACATACATTTAAGTCACTTAACCTTAGTTTCCTCAAATGTAAAATGGGGATAAAAACAGAACCTACCTCACACAAAGAGTTGTTGTGAGGAGTGTCTGGCATAGTAGGCATATAACAAATGCTTATTTCATAACCTATTGTAAGAACGTGTGTATATACGTATGTGTTTGTATATGTGTATACATACATATTTATGTATCATATATATCACATCCATATGTGATCTGGCCAATGAAGACATTTGTTTTTAATTTTAAAATAAATAAGTAAACAAATGCTGTTATATGGCCTAGCATGAAGAAAAGCCTTTTGGAAGTTCCTGGTTTGAGAAGGTAAGAATGTAGATAAGTATTAAGTAGATAAAAGTCCTCCTTTCAAACTGTTTGAATCCTCCTTTAGATATTTACCAGCCCAGTGACCTTAAACAAGTCATTTAACAAGAGTTTTAATCTGTTAAATGAAGACTATAATAGCACCTATCCCACAGGACTAATGTGATCATGCAAACCTGAAGCTATTATTATTGGATCTATCAAATGTACATTACTATGGCCTTCGAGCAGAAACTTGTGGATTTGTAAATAAGCACCTAATCTACAAATGGCCAAATAATCCTTGTCCAAACGGAAGACCTGCTTTAGCATCATTCAAAACCACATGAACAATTACTTCTTCACTCAGTTTGGATAACAGGAGGCAGGTTTCTTAACCTGGAGTATGTGAACTGTTTTCTGTGTTTTGTTTTGGGTTTTTTTTTTACGTTTTGAAGGGCAGCTAGGTGGCGCACTGGCCCCGGAGTTCAAATCTGCCTCAGACACTGGAGACGAGCTGTGTGACCTTGGGCAAGTCACTTAACCCCAATTGCCTTGCCTTCCCCCTTCAAAAAAAAATATATATATCTATATAGATAACTTTTTCAATATATCTGGCTTCCTCTTGTTTCCTACATGTTTTACCTTCTGCTTTTAGAAACAATATTCTGAGGTGTCTATAGGCTTCACAAAGCTCCTAAAAATGGCACCCCTCAAAAAAGTTAAGGACCCCCCAGCAAATGAGCTCACAGAACTGAGCGCAAAGTTCGGGTTCTGAACTTTCCCATTCAACTCCGCGACCTCAGGCAAGTCACTGCTTCGTGCCCGCGCGGCTCCTCGGAGGAGGGCAATGTTATCTCCGCAGATCCTCCCCAGAACCGGGCTGGGCCTTCCCTGCCCCTCCGGGCGGTCACTCCGCCCAGCCCCAGCCTCCAGGAGCCCAGCCCCGGGCGGGCCTCGCCGGCCCCTCCTTACTTGTCTTTCTTATCTTTGCCTTTCTTTCCTCGGCCTCTCTGCTTCCCTCGCCCCTTCGCCATATCGGTCCACTTGGCTCCTTCTCCAATCTGGCCTCACCAGGACCTCGGCCAACGCTCCGGCCCGTCGCTAAGGAAGCCCAACGCCACTGGGCCTAGAGCAGTTGCCCAGGACGCACCGAACGCAGGCGCGCACGCGCACACGGACTCAGTGCGCGTGCTCGGCGGGGAGAGGAGGGCGGGGCGATGACGCAGCGCCGGGACGCCGCCTCCGCCTCCGCCGCGAGGCTGCGGGCTGCGCGGGGGTCTGCGTCTCCGGGGGCGGGGCCGGTGGAAATCAGGGGCAGGGGGGCGCAGCGGGGTTGGGGGGGGGCTCCCTGGCGAGCGCGCGGCTGGAGGTCGCCCGGCGGGAAAAGCCCTGGACCCGGTGAGTGCCCGCGGCCGCCGAGAAGGTGAAAGAAACGGAAAGCGGATCCGGCCCCAGGCCGCCGGGGCGCCACGGAAGCCGAGGCGGGGCTGGGGGTGGTCCTTCGGGAGACCGGCCGGGCTCTGGGGCCGCGGATCCCGCTCTTTGGGTGTTTGTGTGTGCACGTGTGTCCGTCCGTCTGGACTGTCACCTGTCCCCAGCCGAAGCCGCGCCCTCTTCGCTCCCTCTGACCGCTCCTTTCCGTCTGACTACTGCTCCCGCACTCCCGGTAGCGCCCGCCTCCTGCGGACTCTCCGCAAAGCTGCGTTGTTTCCTGCATAACTCCCTCCCTCCTTCCCAATTCATTCTGCCAAAAGAATGGGCAGGGGGCGCGCGCAGCTGGTGCGGGGCGGGTGGGGGGGCAGCCTCTGAAGCGCCCGCTGGGCTCTGGGCCGGACCGTGGGGTGCCAGCGCCTGCCACCTCCTCCTCCTAGTGGGGAGACGCGTTCCACAAGACGTGTGAAGCGCACTTCTGTATAGCGGACGTACAGAAGGGAAGTACCAGGCACGTCAGGAAAGGCTCCTGCAGAAGGTAGTTTCTGAGTTGCACTTTTTTTTCTTTTAAAAATAAATTTATTGTCGATTTATTCTTAACATGAATTTGTTTTAAAAATTTGAGTTCAGAGCTCTCCCTCCTGCCCTTCCCCCACCCATCGAGAAGACAAGAAATGGGCTATCAATTCTACGCGTGAAATCACCGCATCTCTTTTTCCTCAAAGCACTCTCCCCTCCTCCATTCTCACCACCGCCCCCTTGAAAAAGA
>WOXC01012148.1:0-55862 GCA_011680675.1 Gymnobelideus leadbeateri | reverse complement strand
ATGATATAATCATACACATGTGTGTGCATATATGTGTGTATATGTACATATATACATATATAATACTGCATAGAAAGAATTATAAGGAGAGTCATGCAGTATTCATAAAGAGGAACAGAGAGAGAAAGTGGATCATATAGAAGAAATGTTTATAGAGAGGAAAAATTTGAATCCTTTTGGATAATATACAAAACCCAGTGGTTATGAAGAGGGGGACAGAGGACCGTCTGCACAGACAGCAGGGGGTCTCTGGAAATCAGTCCTGGTCCGGGGTCCTCTCCCTCCCTACACAGTTCCAGGAATGGCCACAGACAGGACACCCCGTCGGCATTTGGGGACACTTTAGCTGTGGTGAAGGAGGGGGAAATTAGCCGGAGAAAGTCTTTTGGGGAGAGGGAAAATCAACAAGGTGGGGGTGGGGGTTGAGGGTGGGGTGGGGTGCTGATGGGGTAGGGGGAAAATTAGTCCCTGAAGGCTCATGGGGAAAGAAAAAGTGAGCTGGAGGATTCTGGAGGGGGAGGAATGCTGACTGCAGAGAGAAAGGTGAGCAGGACGTCAGGGGGGGACAGTGGCAGGAGGGACGGATTTGACTAGAAGGGCCTCGTGCCTTACTAAGATGGGTGCTGACGTCAAGAGCTATTGGCGGTCGGTGCTCATTTTGGGGTATGCTTTGGCCAGATTCAGTTCCGGTTGGCTGGAGGTTACCTAGGGACCGCAAGGGCTGCGTGATGGAGGAACGGAAAATGGATGGGAGAAGATTTTGGGAGGAGGGGAAACTGAGGCATAGAGGGTGTGGGTCGGTGGGGAGGAATGGTGACTGCAGGGAGGCGGGTGAGTTGGATGCCTGCTGGGGACCAGTGGAGGGAGGGGCTATTCCTGCTTCAAGAAGGTGGGCACTGACGTCAGCGTCCACTGCCACTCAGCGGGAGGTGGGGCCAGGGGGAGTCAACCTTGCTCAGGCTCAGCTCTGCTTGACTGGTGGCTCCCTGAGGGTTGGGAGTGGACATCTGAGAGGGGAGAGAGGCCAGGGGACCGACCCACACAAAGCCCACCTGAGACTCAGCCTCCTGAGCGTGGGAGACAAGTGTTCAGGAAACATGAGCCCCACAACCACAGGATTTGCTGCCCATGCTAGGGGAACGGTCCCTGATGGGTGTCTACCAAAACTTTGCCTTCCATCCCCCTGAAATGTGAGGTCTGACAGCCCTTGTGAGATGGGGGCAGGACACCTCTAGTTCAGGAGGCAGGTCCAGGAAAAATCAGGTTTTTTGTTTTTTTGTTTTTTGGGGGTTTTTTTCCCCAATCACAGGGCTAGAATAAGGGCAGAATTAGCTGACTGGGGGCTGCCCCAAGGGAAAGCATTGTACTAGAAAGGTTTTCTCTGCTGTAGGGGTGGCGGGCGACTTTGTTAATATTGGCAGGGTTATAGATATGGGGGTAGGGCCTGAATTGACTTGTAGCTTTGGATAGGATGGAGAGCTAAAAGAGACATCAAAACTCATCTAGTCCAACCTCCTCATTTGGGAAAAAGAGTAACTGAGACCAAGAGGGCAGGGACATGGCCAAGGTCTCAGAGCCAGTAAGGGGCAGATGCAGACCCTTAGGTACAGGTCTCTCTTGCCTGCCAGGCTAGCTGGCTTCCACCTTGGTATCTTCCTCCTCTGACAGCCAAGCTTTATGGGGCAAGGATCCCTCGGAAATCTCTCCCCAGAAGGAGTATGGTGGGTTCCCTGTAGAGGTAGGGGTCCTAGGAGTCTTCAGTTATGATTTTGGAGTTAACTGAAGGGCAAACTGTGGCCTGCCCCCCGAACTTTGGGTTAGCCTTGGATACACATTTAATAGCATGAGCCTGAGCCAATCCCACACCTTCTCTGAATGAGTTTCTTCCATTTGTGAAAGAAAGGGGGTGACTCGCACATGCTTCATTTAGAGTCTTACTTAAATATTTTCCTGTAGCTTGGGGGAATTAACATGCTTCCTGCCCTCAGGCAACCCCCAGTCTAGGAAGGGAAAAGATGTGTCTTAGACATGCCCAATGTGATAGCAGTCACAAAACTTTGGCTAAAGGAGGCAAACCCTAGAGAGGCAGGGATCAAGAACTGCTTGGTGGAGGTGGGCTGGATGGCACTTGGGCTTTCAATGATAGGAAAGAAGGTGCATGTTATCAACAGAACAGAGGAAGGAATTCTCAGCTGTGAAAAGGGACCTACTTGGGCTACAGAATGGTCCTCTAGGAATCAGAGTGCATAAGAAAGCCAGAATAACCCCTTGACCAGAGTTCATGTGCCCCTTCTTTTCCTACCATGGAAAAGTCAGTTGGGCTTTGCTACCAGGGAAAGAGGGCTTCTCCCTCAATCTGGAGAGATCAGCCTCATGGACATCCATCACTAAGACTCAGGCTGATCTAGTTAGAGAGAGCTTTCTGTACCCCTTGTAGCCAGCTGGCACTCTGGCAAGAACACATTCTGGTACTGAAAATACTCAAAGGCTCACAAACTAATACTAAGTGTTTGGGGGTTTGTGGTTGACAAAACCACTCACCCTTCAAGTCACCAACTCTCTTGAGGTGTTGTCTATACCCAGCATGCGCTTTAAGAAGGAAGAGGAAAGGGTTTCCTCTTATTAAAGATGCTGAAAAAGTGGGTTACCAAAATAACAACCTCTGCAAGAACTCAATGTCCCATCATTAAATTTTTTTTCCCCAAGAGAAGATACAGGCAGCATCTAAAGAATCCCATTAAGAACTGTGGGTGGCTGATTCCCAACCTTAAAGGGATTGGATTGGAGGAGGAAAAAACCCAGAGACCTTTCCACGAAAACTATACAATTCTGAGTCTGCATAAAGCAGCCCCTTACCAGGGTTACTTGACTAATCTTTGAATGTAAGAATCTACCCTCTTTGGGCTTCTGATGGCTTTCACCTAGAAAGAGTCCTGCATTTGGAACCTTCCCTTTCCAAGAGTCCCCTGTACCCAAGAATCTAAGCAAGTTCCAGCATTACCAAGCATCCCAAATACTTGTCACTTATTCAGGGGCCTTAGATGACAGAGCTCTTTGCCTGAATACCCCTAGAATAATCCATTCCATTTAGGATTTGCACAAAGACATTTCTTAAAGTTTAAAACAGTACACTCGTACACTGATAGAAACTACTTTTGCAGACAATTTCTAACACCGTACAAATAGCACCAAGTGTATGTCCAACTACACAGAAACTAACTTGTAAACATAAGAGACATGCAAGGTTTTATGTCTTGCTTGAAATGGACTTGAAAGCCAACAGCAATTAGTCATAGGAGAGGAGCAACATCAAGGTTTCGGTATTTTTTTTAACATTTTCTGAAGAGACAGGCTCACACATGAACAAGGGAACAGGGGAAATGGGACTCTTCACAAAGAAGTCACGAGACAATACTACTCAAAACTGGAATTGCAGGCCTGCTGATATCTCAGCACAATGTAGCTCTTAAACACAACACAATCTCAAGCATCATTTGGAAATGGCCTGCGTTTTTGAAACAATTATAGGATATCTTTACTGTAACTGAAATAACACATTGAATATCTTCCGAATAGACATCAAACACTCTTGGACAACCATTTAAAGCTGCTAAGCTGGATGATCTCAATGTTAATGCCAGTCCTGTGCACATCCGTTTGCTTGTCAATACTGCTGCTTCCCCTCTGCTGGAAAAAGAGGGGAGGAGTCTTCTTTCTTTATGCTATTCATTTACCGCTGGTGAAGATTGGGAGGAAAAACAACACAAAAACACAGCAATGAAAATTAGGCAAGCAGCTGCGACTGAATATTTTCAATATCTTAGCATGTAAAATTCAAAATTGTCTTATTTTGAGAAATGAGAGGGAAATTCCTGCTCTACGTTCAAAAGCCTCACTGCCACATTAGTCTATGGCTAATGGAGAGATTTATTGGGACAAGGCTATGTCATAATAAAAATAATTTCCCAGCAAGGCTATGTGATTCAGCAGCCAACTTAGAAAGCTCTTGAAAAGTCAATTATTTGGCTAAGATGATTAAAGAACTATGGCACTGGGAGGTAAGATTAGCTTGATTAGGGATGAGCTGTGGAGTCAAGGACTGAAAACACACTTGTGAGAAGAATCTCATCAAGAGAGGCCTCGTAGAGATAGGGGGATAAACATATCTGACGAAAAACCAGCCTGTTGCCCTTAGCCACAGTCTTCACTGTGTGGAACTGCCCCACCCCCACACCTCCCAGCTCTGTATTGAGCTAAGGTTTCATGCCCAGTTACTTTTGAAAGGTCTCCCTTTTGGGTCAGAAACAAGCTTTGCTCGGCTGTTCAGTGGCACAGTGGACTGCGATTCCAGTGCCTCCAAGCGCTGGGTCAGTGCCCGTTTCTGCTGAATTGCCAGGCTCAGCAAAGACTTCAAGGTCTTCTTTTCGTCTTCTGCAGCAGCAAGCTGTTGCTGTATTTCACCAAGCTGCAAAACATACTCATCACACCTGCAAAAGAAGAAAAGAAAAAGGCAGCTCAGCATCTCCCACCAATCACTTCACCTAAACATCTCAGTCTCCTTTCAGGCATGGGCCCCCAAGTAGGCAATCACACACAACCCAGGGACCAACTGGATCACTCATGAGCCAGCAGCTGCCATGTCATTTCCTTGTCCTTCGAAAGAACACAGCTCTGCCCACCCCCCTCTTACAACCTCACTGTAGTTGTCAGTTCAGAGAAGTAAAGGCAGGGATCAACCCCTACATCAAAAAGCCTGGAGACTCCCCTCTTTTTTTTGCTTTTTTTCTTTTTTGGAGGGCAATTGGGGTTAAGTAACTTGCCCAAGGTCACACAGCTAGGTTTTTGTTTCTATGTTAAGTGTCTGAGGCCAAATCCGAACTCAGGGCCTTCTGACTCCAGGGCCGGCGCTCTACTCACTGCGCCACCCAGCCGCCCCGAGACTCCCCTCTTAAAGTAAACCTCCAGTCAATAAATAAATTTAATAATAATAAATAATATTTAAAATAAATATATTTAAGTAATTAATTTAAAACAGATGTTTTAAAGTTTACAAAGCTCTTTTCTCCCAACACTGAGCTGGCTAATCAAGGACTGCTGCCTCCGTTTTTCAAATGAAGGAAGCCTCACAAAAGGGATGTGACTTATCTAAGATCCCACATCTAGTAAGCCCGAGCCAGGGTGCAAACCTGCCTACACTCTGGGTCCACTGCTCCTTGCTACATCCCTCTGACTGAAAATAATCAAAATACTTCTGCATGAGGAAACTCAGTCAAACGCAGTCTTGGTTCTAAGAAAGCTCCTAGGCATTGACCTTCAGTGATCATTGTTAGCAGTGTCATCCTCTTGATAGATTCTCTTTATGCTTTAGTATTGAGCGTTCATTCGAACAGACCTCCTACTGAAGGAATCGTACAAGGAAGGCATCATGTAGCACACTTCACTAAGAGGACAGTACGGTTTAAACCACACAAAGGTGAGAAATCCAACTGATCCATCCACTGTCACACAGAATATGATGAGCAAAGTTAGAACCGAATCCCCACTTGGCAGTCCTTTCTCACGGTGTCACGTATTTAGACTAGTGATGGGAGGAACATGGGCAACATGGGCAGGAACAGCTCTATGTAGGCATTGTCTTCTCTGGGAAGAAAAGGTACAAGGTCTTTCCTTCCTCCCCTTGTCACACCTAGACCAAATGTGCACAGATTAGTTTAGGGGCCCACGCCCATTTTAGGGCAACCAAGGACTGGAAATCTCTCCCTTGGTCCAAGCTCTATGTTGCCTCACAACCAGGAAGTGAGTCCCCTAGAGTGTCAGGGCAGTTTCAGAAACAGAAAAGAGGCAGAACTGAAACTTACCTGCTAGCAAACACTGCCCGAAGGGAGGAAAAGGTGGCAGCATCTTCTTTGAGAACTTTCAGCTCGTGCCTCAGCTTACTCATGGTGTCTGACAGCACAAGTTTCTCATCTTCATACTTGCGTTTCATATTGGAAAGGGCACCTTCAGCAGCCTAGGGGAGAAAGACAAGAGCACAGGTCTACTGGAGAGCTGCAATGGAGAATTTGCTACGCCCTATTAGTTGGAGGAGATTTAATTTGCTCCCCCTTACTCCATCAATACTAGTACTTTCCCTCAGATAGTCCGATTTACCCTTTGTCTATCTTGCATATACATAGTGGTGTGTGTGCTGGCCACTTCATCAGCATGTGAATACCCACAGGGCAAGGACCATATGTTTACTTTTTTCTAAAAAAATTTTGTGTCCCAGAGCTTAACACAGCTCCTGGCACAGAGTGAATGCTGAGAAAATGTTACCGATTTGATTTTACCAACCAAGTGAACCAACTTCTCAACAAACTTTACATTATGATAGTTACTTCCTATTAACCCACTACAGCTATCCATTCCATATCAAGGGAGTTAGGAGCATGGTGCCCCTAGACCTGGAAAATCCACATAAGATTTTTTGGCCTTCCCTTTGTACCAGAAAAGAAGTCTGAATAATTATAGTATTAAAAGATAAAATATGTTGATGTTATATGATATGATATATACAATTTATGCATTTCTGGGTTTCTAAACTTTTTCTGTGTCATCTCCTAGCCTTCACCTGCCATCTGTGGATTCCACAAAACTCCCCATAAGTTCCCATTAAATATCATATGCCAACCCTTCATACGGCAAAAACAGCAATGGGAAAAGTCAAGATGTGGAAGGTATAACTATAGTCACTAATTTTAATCAGAACTGTAAGATTAACCTGCCCAAGGGGCTAGTCCATGACTCAGCTAAATTCCCATCATGATGGGCCTTGGGTATGACGAGTCATAACTTGCACACAGTCACTGACAAGTAATTTTGTACTTTGTTGGAGTAACAACACCTTAAAGTGGTAGAAATCGGAAAATATCGACTATTCCTTATATCTTTCCAAGTTAACATGTTGAATTACTTTACCTTCAAAAAGAAAAAGGAAAAAAATGTTCTTTTGGATGCCTGGTTTTCCCAAACTGACAAAAAATCATCTTTGAGCCCTTAAATCTGTCATCCATAGCTTGTCTCTTTCTGCCTCTACTCTAGAGGCAAACATGACATGTCTGTGTGCTGTCCAAAGTGCCCAGGATTGTCACCGATAGCTTACCTGCTTGTTGGCCTTCAAGACAGTCCTCAGAGTTGCTATTTGCTCTCTTTGGGTGTTCAACAAAGACTTCAGTTTCATTATTTCATCAACAAGGGCATTTTTATCCTTCAACTCTGTTGACATGGCTTCGAGGGACTTGTTGCGTAATGAGATCGACAGGGCTGTCTGGAGTTGCTTCACCTGGCTTCCAATGATGGAAATTTGGTTGGAAAGACTCTCAGGTTCCTTGTCATACTCTTCTCCATCAGACTCACAAGGAGAATCACTAACGGACTGGTTGCTGCTGCCACTTTTCACGGTGCTTGTCTCAGGGCTAAACAAGACTTTCACAAAGAGATCATTAGACTGGCTTCGGCACATACGTGCATTGGTCACAACATCATTGGCATGCCTTTTGCAGGTATGGACAGGGGCCCCTTCGTTATCTTTATAGCCATCCAAAAGACCGCGATCAGGTAACAGGTTGTTGCAGACACAGACTCGGCGATACATGTTGGCCAGGTCTTCAGTAATCACCTGCAGCTCCTCCTGGGCCAGGCTCACTTTGCTCTGAAACTCCGATGACCGCTTCCTCGAAGCCTGAAGCTCATTCTCTAGATTAGTAATGATCTCTTGCTTCTGCTTACCTGATTTGGCCCAGAATCTTATCTTCTCTGTTAGGTTTTGAGACTCTTCTTGCCAGGCCTCTGTGTCCTGTTTGTACTTGGCTTCAAAATCCTCATATTTCTGATGCAGCTCCTGAAGTTCTGTCTTCAGCCTGGCTACCTGGGAACAGTTTGACGCCGCACATTTTTGTTCCAGGCCATGGGGTTCGCTGCTGCCACTCTTCTCTCCATCTTTTCCAAAGAGCAGACCTAGTTCATTACTGCCGTACCGTTTGTTTAAAGCCTGGATTTGCTCAAGGAGGTAGTTATTCTGAGCTTGCTGTTTGGACAGCGCATCCTTCGTACCATCAAGCTGTGTCTGCAACTCTTTTATACTACTTAATAATGTTGACTTTTCATGATCAACCTGTAGGTACAAAGCAAAGAATTGCAAGCGGGGATTAAATTTCCCTCTAAATCTTGGCCACTGAATCTGAATGACCACTTGTCTGACAAATCATACAGTGGATTCCTTCATGCGTAAGAGATCCAAAGGGTCTTAGGGGTTCTCTGGTCCAACCTCTGAGATTCTAAAGCTTATCCTCACTGTATGCTTAGAAAAGGGCATCAAGGAGAGGGGGAAAGGGGAACGGGACTCTGTTTGACTCAAGATCAATTGATCAAAATTCAGTAGAAGGGAAGAATACTTTTTTGGCCTTTACACCACAGTGTAAGGAAGCTAGTAAACACCCAGAAAGCAACCAGGAGAGTGAAGAGACTTGAGTTCATGCTGTATGAAAAATGGTTAAAAGAACCAAGGAGGAGGTGAGGTAGGGCAAAATGGCCATCTTCAAGTATTTGAAGAGCTGTGATACATAAGAGAGCTCAGACTTGCTCTATTATTTGGCCCCAGAGGAGCGAACTAGGAACAATAATAGGTAGAAATTGTAGGGGTGGCTAGGTGGTGCAGTGAGTAAGAGCGTTGGCCCCAGAGTTGGGACGACCCGAGATCGGATCCGGCCTCAGAAAATCAGCACCCACACATAAATAATGACTGGCCATGTAACCTTGACCAAGTTACTTAACCCCAATGGCTTTAAAAAAGAAAAGAAATTGTAAAGAGACTCAGTGTCAGGGACAGGCAGACAGTTGTCCCAAAGTATAATCAGCTGCTCTGAGAGGTGACTGGTTCCCTCCATGGAGGCCTTTAAGCAAAGGATGAAAGCATGCTATACCGGGGATCCTTTGGGGGATATGGGCTGGACCAACTGGATTTGAGGTCTCTTTTGAATTCTGAAATCCTGTGATTCCACGAAGGGGAAAAACCCACCTACTCTTCCTGACTTCAGTTTCTGTTGGTGGTAGCACCATTCACACCTCCCAGGTGTGTAATCTTGGGGTCAGCTTTGGACTTTTCTAGCTTTGTGACTTTTCTTAACCAGTCAATTACCAGGTCCTGCTGATTCCACTTCCAAATATGCCCTGCAACTGTCTACTATGCTCTCCATTCCCCCAGCACTCTTGCTAATAAATCACAGGCCTCCTTATCAGCTACCTAGACTATTATAATAGCTTCTCTCTGCTCTGCTCCTCAGGCCAAAAGAATCTTTCAAATGCATAGATCTGGTGATGTCACTCCTCTTTTCCAAAAGAAAAGGAGAGGAGAGGAGAAGAGAGACAGGACAGGACAGGACAGGAGAGAAAAAAGGAAATGAAACAAAGTAAAACAACAATGAAAATAAAAGCTTCCAGGCCACTGTGGGTACACAGATGAACATGAAAGGAAGTCCTATCCTCACAGACTTTAGGTTCTGATGAGGGGCTGCAACACATATCGTGATCATTAAGTTCCAGTAGGTAGTAATGAAACTGAGGGACATTTCTTACAAACTGATCTAGGAAACTTTCAAAAGAGAACCTTAACCACTGGGGCAAATCAGGTCAATCTTCCCAGAACTGGGGCCTAAGTGCTGCATGCAGGAACACCTGTTGGTACATTCCAGCTGGGATATAGATGACAAGAAAGGGAATATTGTGAGATAAGGGTAGATCAGAGCCTGGTGGAGATGGGGAGAGCCTTAAATGCCAAACCTACAAAGTTTGTCATTTATCCTCAAGGAAATAAGAGACTCCTGTAGGTTTTGCATCAGGGGAGTAAGATGGTCAGATTTGTCTGTGCCTTAAGAACATTATCTCAGCAGCTTCATTAAGAATGGTTTAGAGGGGTGGCTAGGTGGCACAGTGAGTAGAGCGTCGGCCCTGCAGTCAGAAGGACCTGAGTTCAGATCTGGCCTCAGACACTTAACGCACACACAAACAAAAACCTAGCGGTGTGACCCTGGGCAAGTTACTTAACCCCAATTGCCCTCCAAAAGGCAAAAAAAAAAAAAAAAAGAATGGTTTAGAGAGAGGAAAGAGTGAATAAAAAGGCCACTCTTCTAAGCTGTCATTCTTTAAGGTCCATCGCCACACCTCTTTTCTGGCCTGCTCCGTTCGATGGGACTTACATCCAAATACTCTATGCTCCCGTCAGACTACATGACTCTACCTCCTGGCCCTGTGCCTCCCACCTAGCATAGTCTCCCTCCTGTCTGTCCGAGGAATTCCTTTAATGTCCCAATGAAAAGCTGCCTTCTCCAGGAAGCCTTCCCTGCTCCCCTGGTTGTTAATGACCTTGTTCCACAAGTTTCACATAGCCCTGGGTTTTATAGGTCTTTGACCTACACCATGTAGTACAGGTATTAGTATAGGTGAATTGCTAACCATACTAGAATGTAAGAGCTCCTGACCTCAAAGAGCTAACTTCTCTAAACTCTGTACCTTCCCTAGTGCCCAACAAATGCTCTGCACACAACAGGAGAGTAATCAAGATATATTATAGGGGCCTCTAATAAGTACCTAGATTCCAAACATCACCCTTAGGAAGTAAAATATACTAGGTTGGCTTAGAAAATCAGTAACAATTACTTTGATCTAACTGACTTAGTTGCTATAACAAACAAAAAGCAATTGCACCAATCTTGCCTGAAGCAAATTCCAAAGTTTCAATCTACCAAAAGGAATGGAGGAAAAGCACAGAAAGTGCTTTGGGGGGGTGGGGGGCAGCAATCCAGGCTTCATTACTCTGAGCCCTAGGCCAGTTCTCATGTAAGTGATGTCAGTCTTAAGCCTTGAGCCTCAAGATGTGGCATTTTGAGAATATTTTTAGTCGTTTCCAAATCTAAAAGTACAAAGTATTAAAAACTAACCAGTAAGTTGCTCAAGCATATTAAAATCCAGGCTCTCTCCCACATTCCCTTTGTGAATCTTCCCAGAATATCACATAGGAAGAGATGGCCATTTTCCTAAGTGAGTGTGTATGTATGTATGTATGTATAGATGTGTGTGTATAGATGAGTGTGTATATGTATAGTGTGTATATGTGTATGTGTATGCCTATACATATATATGTATGTATATGTATATATGCCCTTTGTACAAACAACTACAAAAGGTTATTTCTGAGGGCATTGCTGCTGCCAAGTACTAGGAACATGAATGACCCTGGCTGTGAAAGCCAAGCCAGAGACAAAGAACTACACACATAACAGTGAAAGAAAAGAAATGAGTGCTTAAATGGAAGGTTTTCTTGCCATATACCCCAAGCATCACTTAATAACAGATGGAAATTAATTCCTAGACCAGGAGAGACTACACTGCAATACCACAAAACACAGGCAGTTTATTCCATTCTAAAGGTGAATTTCCTGCCAAAGAACAGAAATCTTTTAAACACTCAAGTTGAGGACATCATAGGCCTTCTCAGCTTAGTATATGGCAAGGAACATCGAGAAAAATTGCAAGCGACTTTTTTCCCTCCAAATCTGGAAGAAGGAAATGAGAGAAACAATAAAGTTCATAACTCGTGATGGTGATGGAAGAAGTATTCTCTCTTAAGAGAGAATCAGGGCCAGCCAGCAGTCAGCTATGTAAGCAATGCTATGGCAAACTTCCACCTTGGAAGTGGGCTCAGGACACAGATCCTTGAGCAGGGCAGCTGCGACCCATCGAGTTTCTCCAACTCATCTGTACAACTGGTCAGTGGGAACTCAGTAAGGTGTGCTGCTCCACTGAAGCACATTTCATTTCTCAAAGTACCCTGCCAATAGCAACAAGAAGATCTGATCACAGTGTCTTTCCCCATTACCTTGACTTCCTGTTTTGTCTCTTTCTTTGCTCTTCATACTGAATGAGGTCCACCCACACATAGGATAGGTTCCTACCAGATAGCCCAAGCCTAAAGTAAACTGTTTGGGACTTCAACCAGAGGTCTTGTCACAAGTACAGAGACCAGCTCTCAAGCCCCTGGCTCCATTCTTGCTCTGGGTGTCTATTACTGGAACCCCTTGCTTCAATGTAGACCCCCCCCTTACCAACCCAGTGCTCGGACTCACCAGGTGGGACCATGATTCTTCCCTCTCCAGTCTTCTAACCTGTCTATTCCTGTAGCCCACCCTCAGAACCTGGCCTTTGTCTGTCTGGCCTCTAGGGAGGCTGCTTGAGCTCCTTACTCAATCTGACTGCTCTGGTCCTGACCTCTGGCCTACCTGATACTTTCCTGGCTGGATGGACTACCGGCTGTGGCCAGCTCTGTCTTACATCCAAGCCAGTATTTCCCTTTCCCTTCACTGCCTTCCCAAGCACCCCAGTCATCATCTCCTTCCTGTGTTCCTACAGTGGCCTCCTCATTGGTCTTTCCCTGCACTGTTCTCCCCAGCTCCAGAACCATGCTTCCCACCTGAGTCCTCCGGTTCTGACATATGAGCTGTCTTCCCCCATTAGAGGGAATTCCTTCAGGACTTACATTTGCACCCCCAACACTCAGCACAGTGCCTGGCACATAGTAAATGCTTAAGAAATATTTGAGCCCCCTATCCATCTTCTCCTTTCTCCAGTCCCCTTTCCACATAGCTGTTGAGTTGATATTCCTGAGGCACAGGTCTGCCCATGTTACTCCCTGGCTCAGGAATCCCCTGTGACTCTCTGGTGCCTAAAGGATGAAATCCAAACTCCTATGGCATTGAAAGTTCTTCCCAGCCTAGTTCTAGCCCATCTCTCCAGGCGGATTACATAGAAACCCCCCACCACTGCCTCTATCGGTGGTTCTTCAAACCATGATATTCTCTCTCTCACCACCTTTATACTTTTTGGCTTCTTTTGTTTGGGGCTCTCTCCCAGGCCTGAAATGCTCTCTCTCCCCAGTTTCCAAAAGTTGCCTCCTGGAACGTCTACTGGGATCAGTTCAACTGATACTTCCTTCAAGAGACCTTTCCTGGCCCCACTGGGTTGTCGGGGCTGCCCCACACCCCCAAATCACTTGATTTGTATACATAGCCTATATTTGTTCCTCCATCCTGTGGAAGAGAAGTCCTTGAAGGCAGCATGGCTCTCGCCCTTTTGCCTTTGGATCCCCAGCATCTAACACACGGTAGGTTTGTACTTACAGCTTATTGACTTCGAAGTCTCAGCGATATCCCGCTACAGCAGAAGAAACATGTGGTTAAATGCAATTGTGCCAACTAGTATGGACCTGAGTCACATTGACCTTGGTTCCTCAGCACTAAGAGGCCTGTCCT
The DNA here is from genome assembly GCA_011680675.1 of Gymnobelideus leadbeateri. Lineage (NCBI taxonomy): Eukaryota > Metazoa > Chordata > Mammalia > Diprotodontia > Petauridae > Gymnobelideus > Gymnobelideus leadbeateri. The sequence goes on along the minus strand of WOXC01012148.1, from coordinate 42,522 downwards.
TCCCTGGTTGGTGCTAGAAGAGCACCTTCAGCCTCCATCGCAGGACTCCGGCTCCAAGAAGGGCTTGGTAGAGAGTCGTTATCTGTGCTGCAGAAGAACATTTTTTCTACCACAAAAGTGGAAATGATTTAGAGTGGGGGACGTAATTTTCCAGAGGCAAATATTCTTTTAAAAAAGAATCCTCTTAAAAGGAAGGGCTGAGTCACTCACTATTAAATGAGGCATCAGCAGCTTCAACACAGCAGGTTAGAAGCAAAGGCATGCTATGGTCCCATTATCATTAGCAAAAGACCTTTCCCATCATGGGATGGTAGGGACACCATTTTCTGAGAAAGTGCTTTTTCAGATGCTTTTAAGATACTAGAGCCAGACCAAGTCAAATGCTACCAGCAACAGACAAGGGACAGAAGGCCTGTTTCCTTAAAAGGACAGACTCAAAGGCTTTAAGATTTAGAGGTAGAAAGGACTCAGAGGTTATTTGGTCATAACCAAATGCTCTCTTACTGAGTCACACGGGTCGTAAATGTTGGAGGCAGGATTTGAACCCAGGTCCCCCTGAGGAGCCTCTGACTCCAGAGACAGGGTTCTTTCTAGTCTACCATCCTGCCTCCTATAATGAATTCTTCTTTATCCAATCTATTTAGGAGCCCATGTTCTCGGCACTTTAATCTAACCCTTTTGGAGCAGGCAGGCTAAGGTGGTCCTTTATCCTTTGGTGGCAATATCTTCCACCGTTGGAAAGTAAATTTCTCGAAGGCACGTGCTGTCTTGTTTTCTTGTATTTGTACCCCTAGAACTCAGTACAATATCTGGCACATAATTGAGGCTCAATAAATGTTTGCTCTCTCATTTGTCTATCCAGCTAGCTAGCTAATGATGTTAGGCTGGGATATAATTCACTCATTGTAATGGGCCACATTGGTTTCAGTTTGATTTAGCAAAAACTGTTCAGCCCAGAATATTCCTAATGAGGCCAACTCAGTTCAACAAACATTTATCATTGCCACATATGTGTTTTCAAGTGGAACAGACTCAGAGATGGGCAGTTCCCAATTCATCCTAAAGCTTATTTCCTGGGCCTGAAAAGCTGAACAATTGTTACCAATCACTAACACCTCAAAGCTACTTCGAGAATGAGTAAGAGGCCAAAATACCCATGGAAGCATGGGAAACAAGATGTTTCAGATAACTCTCTTTGAAGAAAATGTCTGAGTTGCCAAATGGCTAAGAATTTATCATATGATCTTCCAAATGTCAGGAGAGCAAAATCGAGGGCATCTTGTTTGTGCAACAAGTCTCAGAGAGGTAAGGTTGCAACTCCTCAACCACCTCGAAGGTGTTTTCTCATTTTTTATTTTAAGACGTGCTCCAAATGTCTGCATTTTTCTCAGGAAAAGTCATTTGTGGAGAAAATGCCTTTGACATTCCATATCCTAGTCCCCTTACATCATATCCACAGATCGTCACTGAGTCTCTGCCACTGCCGACCCCACTAGCACTCCTCATCTATTCTTATCTTTGAAAGCCCTAGAGGCAAAGGTATACTAAGGTCACCAGGTTTGTTCCACTGGAGGAAGTCTATACAAAGCTCAGCAAAAGACAGCCAGCCGAGTACTTCTCAGAAGAATTTTGCCACCTTGGATTGGAGTGCTGAACTCTTCTAAGAGGGTCACTTAGATCCTCATGCTGCCTAGCTGACAAACACACAGAAAAGAGCCCTCCTACCTGCAGAAGCTGCTGGTTCAGTTTCTGAATCTCTGATAAACTGAGCTCACTCAAAAGATCACACACTAAACCAGGCTGGGGCCTGGAGCTGTTGCTATTTTGAGGCATGGACATCGTGTTTTCTCTGTGGTTCCTGAAGACTTGGTTGTTGTAGCCAATGCCCAGGCCGTCATCATGACACTGATTCGGGTCATCGAAATTTGTCGGCAGAACCCCTAAGGAATCATAGGTGTTGATATACCCAGAGAGCACCCTGCGCAGCTCGCTTTTTTGTTCTCGCTCACTCTGGAGGGTTTGCAAGGCCTCCTCTAGATGATGATCAGAGATCTCCTTCTGTCGGGTTACTTCAGCCAGACGACTGTTTCTAAGCTCAATTTCTTCATCTCTTCTCTGAACTTCACGTCTTAAGCCTTCATACTCCACCTGAAATGACAGGAAAAGATCCTTTCCTAAACCAACTATTTACCCTGTGCAGCTCATGAGTTTTAAATTTACACTTCTTATTTATACTGGAAACTGCCTTGTTTAGAGCCATTCCCCAATAGGTAAGAACCAAAGGACAGGAACAGGCAGTTCTCAATGGAAGAAATCCAAGCTATCAACAATCATGTGACAAAATGCTCCAAATTACTAAAAGATTCAGAAATGCAAAGTAAAGCAACCCTGAGGTTCCATCTCATACCCTTCAGATTGGCAAGGATGTCAAAAAAGGGAAATTACAATTGTTGCATGAAAACAGGCACACTAACGCACTGTTGGTAGAGTTGTGAATTTTAGAAAGCATCTGGGACCATGCCCCCAAAGTCACTAAATTGTGAGTAAGACTCAGTGATGCTGCTATCGGGCCTAAGGCTCAAAGATCAAAGAATGAGGAGAACTCATATGTACAAATATTTTTATAGTAGCACTTTTTTATGGCAAAGAACTGAACATAAAGGGAATCAGTCCAGCCCTGCTCAGTCAATGCCAACCACTATGCTAAGCATCAGGGATTCAAGGAGGCAAAAAACAATCCAAGCTCTCAAGGAACTCAGTTTAATGTAAAGGTCATCATTTGGAGAACTGAACAAATTATGGTATATGGATGCAATGGAATATCATCATTGATATGATGATAAGTAAGAAATGATGAAACATGATGAAAAAGAAACCTTGTATGAATTGATGCAGTGAGGTAAACAGAGCCAGAAAAAAGTATATATAAGGTACAGGATGAGATAGATACATGTTGGGAGGTGGCCAATGTGAGAATTTGCTTTGTTTGACTGCATATTTGTTACTAGGGGGCCTGTTTTTATTTTCGTGGTGGGGAGGGGAGTAGCTGGAGGACAGAGGAGAGGATAGCAATAGGGTTTTTAGAAAGAAAAAAAAGAAGACCATCAAAGCTTTTTTTTAAATGCACAGAAGAGAACAGAAGGAAGGCCAGAAGGAAACGCAGACAAACAGGATAGCTTTGAAAGTTACAAGATGAATTTATCTTAGACTTAAAAGGAAAGGGAAACTGTAAGTAATAGTTGCAGTGTTATATTCTATATATAATATTCTTTTTCTATTCTACTTTGTATGTGGAAATGCTCATCTTCATCAGTGTTTAGGCTCAGCATTTAAAAAAATTTTTAAAGAATAAAATTACCTGGTTCTTACCCCTTCACTCCAGTCAGGTGTCCCTGGATCTGTCTGTCCCTAGAAGGACAGTCAGTCAAAGACCAATTCTGACTCTGGGCTGGAATTCCACAGAGAGTTCCTAGCTCCAAGTCTGTGGCCTGGTATCAAGCTCCATTCCCGCTGGTAGTACCTATTACCCAGACCCCTGCTTGAATGCAGAACCCTTGTTGCTCAGATTTCTTGCCTGGATCCCCTATTCCTGAGTCTCTTAACCTGTCTATTCCTGAAGACCACTATTTGGCTTCACCTGGAGAGCTGTATATCCAACAGCTGCATGGTTCTCTGTTCTAGATGACAGCTCTGGCCCACCTGACTTAAATCATTCTGGCTAGCTGAACACCTGGCTCCTGGTCAGCTTTTTTCTGTTGTCACCTATGACCTAGTGTAACAGTCTGAGAAAACTTCTCTAAGGGAATATTTAGTCAAGTACAATGAGCAGCATTGTGGAACTCAATAGGTCCAATTCAACAAGCACTCATTCATGAAGTGGGTCACGTACTATGCTAGGTTCTGGGACCACAAAAACAAAAAGTGGACCCAAAGAGTATAGCAAACATATAGCACTAGTAGAAAAGGCTAGAATTCCATCTCTAGGCTCAATATCAGGATTCCAGCTCATCAACAATGGCTCAGAGAAGAATGTGGTCATTCCTTGCTGTCCCTGGAGTATTATTGCCCCTATCATGATACCCTGCACATAATGGGCACTGAATTCAGTTAAGGCAGGAAAGGATTTTAATAAGAATTCTGGTATCTTGGGTGATACTTAAAAAAATATCCATGACTTACTTGTTGGCCATGTTGGGGTGGAGGAGACCAAAGAGAAGAGGGGACTGTCTGGAAATTCTTTTTTTTTTATAAGCAATTGGGGTTAAGTAACTTGCTCAAGGTTACACAGCTAGTCTTTATTTATGTGTGGGTGCTCATTTTCTGAGGCCGGTTTCGATCCCGGGTCATCCCAACTCCGAGGCCGGCACTCTTACTCACTGCACCACCTAGCCGCCCCTGGAAATTCTTGATATAAAGGCATCAATGCAACTTTAATTTTAAAAAAATTTAAAAAGAAGGACTAAAGAGATCACTGGCTCTAAAAGGGTCTCTTGTGACCTGCCTACATACTCACATACACTCCCTTCCAAAAAAACACAAAATCATCACATCTGCTACAAAACCTGCCAAACACTCAGACTTTACACCTTACATTCACTGGGTGCTTGAAGAGTTCTCCAGTGAATGAGCTATCATTTTAAATGCCCCTCCCCCAAACATTAGGCATTTCCTTTTCAAAACTATATGAATCATTTCAGAGCCAGATAGATGAACAAAAGACAATCCAACCACTAGATGATCAAGAAATAATACGCACCCAAGGGTTTCTTGCGGAAGCTACTATCTCTGCCCGATCCTTGGGGCTCAAAAGCCCAGTTAGCAGGGCCATGGCCAGAAGCCCGTGCATGCCAGCCCAGTGATGTCAACCTTCAGAAGAACCTTACTACCAACAGGCTGGATGCCCTGCTATCAAAGATCTTAAAGTCCAAATTCTTTCTCAACAATCATTTCTAAGTAAGACTTCAAGTCAGAAGGCTGTTCTACAGTACACCCACTTCGTAGGGGTGAGGTGTCTAGGGCAGGTAAACAGTAGGCAACAAGGAGGGATCCTCTTTGTATACCATCTTCCATGGTAAGGAGGGATTTATTTTTCTGCTGTTAAGCCATGTTTTCCCTTGGTGCCTCTAAGCGTTCAAGGGAGAGCAATCCCCAAGGGCACAATTTTCAACTCTTCCATGAGACATAACTTCAGCTCTGCTCTAGTGACATGATGACTGGTCACTGCCCTCCTGATGGGTGACCTTGGTCCAGATGCCCATTGCTTGAGGGGCCCCAGCCATGTTCACTTTACGTCAGGCTGTGGAATGCTGCACTGCCTCAGCAATTCTGTCCTTTCTCAACCCCCTTGCATTGCTGTTCAGTCATTTCAGTTGCAGTCGACTCCTTGTGACCCCACTGGTCTTGCCAAAGATAATGGAGTAGTTTTTCATTCGCTTCTCCAGCTACTCTTACAGATGAGGAAACTGAGGCAAACAGGGTTAAGTGACTTGCCCAGGGTCATACCACTAGTAAGTATCTGAGGCCACATCTGAACTGAGGTCTTTCTGACTCCAGATCCCAGTGCTCTATCCACTGAACCACTTAGCTGCCCCCACCCACCTTCTACTTCCCCTTTGTTTTCTCTTCTCCAATTAGAATATAAGTGACTGTCTTCTTTCCCTGGATTTGTGCGCCTGGTGCTTATCATAGTGTTTGGCACATAGCAGACACTTATTAAATGTTTTATCTTCCTATCTGCCAGGGGTTTCAGGAAGCAAACAACAAGATGACCAAAGTCCATTTGCAATCTTCAGTAACTACAGTGGATGGAATCTGAGACTCACTTACCTGGGTCTCCTTCAAACAGGAAATCTGCTTCTGTAAGGAAAGATTCTCTTCTTTCAGTTCTGCAGTGTCTTGCAGCTGGCGTAATTCCTTCATCTTGTATTGTTTGACCTCATCTTTTAAGAGGGCTTTTTCAGTTTCTATACACCTGCACTCCTGGGGAGAAAAAAACTTTATCATGAAAAAGACAAATCTGATTTAACATTTCTTTTCTTCCTTCTTCAGGACAGCTTTGAGATACTTCCAAAGATATTAGATCTAAAAGCACAAAATGCAGAAACTTACCTATTAAAAAATGCTTAAGCTTTCTGGCGGCCATGGAAGAAGGCTATAAACATTACTCATTCACCAAACGTTTCTTCAAGGTCTAACACAAGGTATAACTTGTATATGGAGGTGGGGTGGGATGGTCAACCCTACTCTTTATCACCTTTTAAAGGAGGCCTTTCCCAGACCTCCCTCAGATGCTGGACCCTTTACTTCTAAGGTTACCTTCTATCTACTCTGTATGGATCTTGTATGTACGTATTTATTTATATGATTTCTCCCTGATGAGAATGTAAGCTCCTTGAGAGCAGGGACTGTTTTTGCCTTTCTTCATATCTCCACAAGCACAGGGCATTACACATCATAAGCAATTAATAAGTGTTATCAACTGGTTATCAGAACCATTTGACTTGACAGGGGTCTCATGTTCATTTTTGCCTTCTGACTTCTTAGGTCATTAAAATTCACAATGGCTCTGTACACACGTTTAGGTTCAAGGAGAATAGCTAGGGATTAGCTAATTCTCCTGCTTCAGGCACAGAATCCACTAGTAATAGGCACAAGCAAAGTCTTTTGTCACTGAATTTCAGTTTACATAAAACATTCACTGTTTCTTTAAATTTTCAGTTCCAAATTTTTTATTTCTCCTACCCTTCCCCCACCCATTGAGATATCAATATGATATCAATTATACAACCAAAGTTATGAAAACATATCTCCATATTGGCTGTGTCGTTAAAAAATGAAAGAGAAAAAGGGGAAGTAAAAAAGTAAGCTTCAATCTGCATTCTGAGTTCACCAATTCTCTCTCTGAAGGGGAATAGCATTTTTCATCATGGATCCTTTCAAGTAATCAGAGTAGCTAAGGCTTTCACAGTTGATCATCACTATACTATTTTTTTAAAGGACAAGTGTCTAGTTTAGCTTTGCAGCTCAAACAAGGTCTCTGAAAAATAAATGGCAGACTCTTGGCAAAGCCTGAACAGAGGCAGAAAGCCCGGGTCCCCCACATCTATTTCAGCAAATATGTAAAAGTTTAAAATAATGATCAGGAAATCCAATGAAAAACTACAGTAAGCAACTTCATCCACCCCCAGAATTGCACAAAAAGTCAGTCAGAATCCCACAGCAAGGAGAAATCGGGCCCCACCAGCAAAGCAAGATTCAGAATAGGAAATCAAAACAACAATCTTCCAGCTTAATCAGATACTGTAGCCTGCAAGGGGCTGTATCCTGAAGTAGTAAAAGTGGAAGGCTCCTCAGAAACAATCAGGAGAGGTAAGAAACAGTGGTCACAGCAGCAAGTACTCAGACAAGGACACCCAGAACCATGGAGCTCTGCAGTCTCTAGCAATCTGCCCTGAGATGCCACAGAGAGCCCCAAAGATTCACTCTCAACCACAAAGATCCAGGGAGCCTAACCCTGGAGATCAGCACACGAACCCAAATGATCCAAGTTAAGAAAGAGTAGGGTTGACCACTCCACCCAAAAGCACAGTGGAAGACAAAGTCAGATTCTAGCACAAAGGCAGAGCCACCACCAGTCCTCTTGATTTATGTCCTGCCACTGGACTCCCGATGATTCTGGAGGAGAGAGTGAGGCTGATGACTTTGCACAGCTCTGGCTCACTTAAATCCAATTCACTTGCAAGTCAAGACATCCCCTTCCTGATGTCACTGATCCTTTTCAAGAATGAAGAACAAACACCAACAACACAAAGCCCCAGTTCAAGAAGTAAAGCTGGAGAGATGAGTAAACCAAACAAGATACAGACAGCCATAAAAAAATTATAATACATTCAGAGATACCCAAAAATCTCTGTGGAGAGTATCTCCATAACTACAAGCCAAGACTCAAATGGACTTTCTACAAGGACTACATGAATATCTAGGGAAAAAATGAAGCAAGATAAAAAATGAAATAAAACTCTGGAGGAAAGAACTGACAGGAAAATAAATGAGCTGGGGGGAAAAGGGGCAAATCTTAATGAACTACTAGATTCCCTAAAAACTGGAATGGACAAAACAGAAACCAACAAATATCTCTCATATCAAAAACGAACTGATTTGGAAAGGAATTCAAGGAGAGATCACTTAAAAATAACTGAACTCTCTGAAAACTATGACTTAAAGTTTTAAATGGCCTGGAAATTATAATCCAAGAAATAATAAATGAAAATGGTCCAGATTTATTCAAACCAAAGGGTAAAGTGAAGATAAATAGATTCCACTCATCACCTCCTGAAAGAAATTTCAAAAGGAAAAGTCCCAGGAATGTCATAGCCGAAAACAAAGAAAAATTATTTCAGTAAGAGTTCAAGGATCAAGGAGTTCAAGTATCAGGAAACCAATTAGGATGACATAAGACCTGGCTGCTTATACTACAAATGAGATCTTGGAATACGATATTCCAAAAGGCAAAAACATGGGCTTATGACAAAGGACTACTTACACAGCAAAGCTGAGCAAAACTGTATAGGGAAAAAATGGATCTTTAATGGAGTAGAAGCCTTTCACGTATTTCTGATGAAGATTTCAGAGCCAAGTAGGAATTTTGAAATGCAAACACAAGAGTTCAGAGAAACCAAGGAAGGCAAATTTGTTTGAGCCATTGGGCTATATGATGACATTGTGTTAACATTCTAATAGGGAGAGAAGAACTATGTGTCCCTTTAGAATCTTGATGTTTTCAATGGGTAATAAGAAAAACTGAAGACACCCAAGGGTGGACTGATTCTGTGAAGGGGGTTATAAAAGGGAGTATTCAAGAAAAGTATACAAACATGGAGAAGAGTGTTGGGGGGTGGAGAGGGGAATGCAAGCATCAGATAAGACACACACACACACACACACAGACTATGGTGTATACATGTATCAAAAACAACAGGAAAATGGGCTAGGAAAGGGAAAGGAAGGATTAAGAGGGAGGAAAATAGCAGTAAAGAGAGAGTCACAGACAAAACTAATTTCCCAGTCCTGAAGAAGGGAAAGAAAAGCAAAGAACTTGTGCCCATTAGTTGCGGGATGGTTCAACAAACTGATGCAATTAATTAATGGACAATTATTCCAGGTTCACACTATACATATCTGTTGTTGCTGTTCACTCATTTTAGTCATGTACAACTCTTCATGACCCTGTTTTCTTGGCAAAGATACTGGGGTGGTTTTCCATTTCCTTCTTTGGCTCACTTTACAAGTGAGGAAACTAAGGTAAACAGGGTTAAGTAACTTGCCCAGAATCACACAACTAGTAAGTTTCTGTGGCCACATTTGAACTCAGATCTTCCTGACTCTAGGCCTGGCATTCTATCCATTGAATCACTTAGCTGCCCCAAAGATACTGGAGTGGTTTGTGATTTCCTTCTCCAACTCATTTAAGGGTGGCTAGGTGGTGCAGTGGAGAGAGTGCCAGGCCTGGAATCACAAAGGCTCATCTCTCTAAGTTCAAATCTGGACTCAAACCCTTACTAGCTGTGTGACTCTGAGCAAGTCATTTAGCCCTGTTTGTCTCAGGGTCTTCATCCATAAAATTCTTATCTACCACCCAATCAAAATCCTGGTAGCTGTTGCCTACAGATCCCCAGGTCATTCCCCTTCCTTTCTCAATGAGTTTGGTACCTGGCTCAATTCTTTCTTTCTCTACCACAACTTATACCCTAATACTAGGGGACTCCAACATACATACTGATTCTTCCTGAAACACTCCAACTGCCCAGCTCCTCAACATACTTAACTCCCATGAGCTACTGCTCCACCCCACCTCAGCCACACATAAAGATGGCCATACCCTTGATCTTGCCATCACCACCAAATGTACCACCTTCATGTTCAAGAATTCTGAAATCCACTTATCTGACTATAATCTATTGGCTTCCCACCTCTCTCTGCCTTTTCTTACCAAACCCTACTCTTCAAAGGCACTGTGACCTTCAATCCTCTCCCAGGTCATCTCTCCGGCACTAGCCACTCTCCTTTTCTCCCCATCTTGACTCCTTGGTGAACCAATTCAACTCTGTCCAACTCAACACTATCCTCCTTTCTTGAATCCCTAGGTCCCTTATCTTATCCCCAATTATGCCCAACCAAATCTCAACTTTGGATCACTCCCACCAGTTGTCTTTAGTTGTCTTTGCACCTACACATATGCTGCTGAAAGTGAAGGTGGAGAAAATTATGAAAGTGTTCTGACTGGGTCCACTGCCAATTTATGTTGCACAGCTTTAAGTGGGCCCTCACTGCTGCTAGGCAATCCTACCATACCTCCCTTAACAACTTACTCTCTCACTCTCCACAGAGGCTCTTCCAAAACGTTTCATTCCCTTCAAACCTCTTAGGGCTCCCTCTCCCTGCCCTCTCAGCTGAGAACCTTGGGTCATATTTTACAGAAAAAAAAAAACTGGGGCCATTCACCATGACCTCCCTCTTCTCCCCCCTTCATTTCCTATCACTCAAATGCCTTCTGACACTCCTCCTTCACTCCAGTGTCACAAGAAGAAGTGTGACATTACTCTTTACCAAGGCTTATCCCTCTACCTGCTCTGCCTCCAACAGATTACCCCCTCTGTCATTCCCACTCTCCCTTCATTTTTAATCTGTCCTCTCTATTGGCTCCCTCCCTACTATCTACAAACACGCCCACATCTCACTGATCTAGGGGAAAAAAACCTTCAATTGATCCTTCCATCCCTACTATCATCCTATATCTCTTTTGCCCTTTGTAGCTAAACTCAAAAAAGCTGTCTACACTAGGTACCTTCTACACTAGGTACACTTTCTCTCCTCTCACTCTCTTCTTAACCCCTTACAATCTGGCTTCCAAATTTATCATTCCACCAAAACTGCTCTCTCCAAAGTTACTAATGATCTCTTAGTCTTGAAATCCAATGGCTTTTTGTCAATCCTGATTCTCCTTCACCTGTCTGCAGCCTTTGACACTGCTGATCACTCTCACCTCCTTAATACTCCCTTCTCTCTAGGTTTTCAGGACACCACTTTCTCCTGGTTCTCCTGCCTATCTCATCACTACTTTTCTGCCTGGATCTTTTTTCCAGACCACTCCCTCTAATCATAGGTATCCCTCAGGATTCAGTCCTGGGCACTCTTCTCTTCTCCCTCTTTACTACTTCATTTGGTGATTTCATAGCTCCCGTGAATTTAATGACCATCTCTATACTGATGATTCTCACATCTACCTTTCCTTCCCTAAATTCTCTGCTGACCTGCAGTCTCACATCTCCAGCTGCCTTTCAGACATCTCCAACTGGATATCCAATAGACATCTTAAACTCAATGTGTCCAAAATGTAATTCATTATCTTTCCCCATGAAGCTTCCCCCTTCCTACCTTCCCTATTACTGTAGATGGCAACACCATCCTCCCAGTCCCTGAAGCTCACAGTCTAGGAATCCTCCAGGATTCCTTACTATCTCTCCCCCTGCCCCAGATCCAAGCTATGGCCAAGGCCTATCCATTTTACCTTTGCAACATCTTTCAAATACACTCCCTTCTCTCCTCTGAAACTGCCCCCAACCTGATGCAGGCCCTCATTTCCTCATGCCTGGACTATTGCAATAGCCTGTGGGTGGATCTGCCTGCCTCAAGTCAATCTCCACTCCAGCCCATCCTCCATTACGCCACTAAAGGGATTTTCTTAAAGTCCAAGTCCAACATGTCACTTCCTCCCCCACTCAAGTCCAGTGGTTCCCTATCACCTCTAGAGTCAAATACAAATACAATTCTGTTGGGCATTCAAAGCCCTTTATAACCCAGCCCCCTCCTACCTTTCCAGTCTTCTTACACATTACTCCACAACACATACTCTGGCCTCCTGGCTACTTAAAGAACTATACATTTCATCTCTCACCTCCAGACATTGTCTCCAACTGTTCTGCGTGCCTGGAATGTTTCCCCCTATATCTCTATCTACTGGCTTCCCTGGTGTCTTTTAAGTCCCAAATAAAATCCCACTTTCTACAGGAAGCCTTGTTCAGCTCCTTCATTCCAGTGTCTTCCCTCTATTAATTATTTCCTATTTATCCCATACATAGCTTGCTTTGTTAGGTTTCCAAGTTGTCTTCCCTACGAGCTTGGAAGCCCCTTCAGGACAAGCACTATAGTTTTCTTTTTCTTTTTTTGTATCCTCAGTGCTTTGCACAGTACCTAGCACATAGTAGGTGCTTAATTTTGAATTGTATCACAAGACATTATGAGATCATTGTACCATACTATACTTGACCATAAGAAATTATGAGATTATTTCACAGAATTTTAGGAAGTAGGAACCAATGCAAAATACACTGTGGGGAGCCAGGAAAACAATCTATACACAAGACAACAACACTGTAAAGAAAAACAACTATGAAAGACTTGAGAAATATGATGATCAACAATTTCTCTAGAGGACCTATGATGCGTGTTACCCACCACCTGACAGAAAAGTAATGCACCCAAGGTACAGAAAGGGATAGACATTTTGGACATGATCATTGCATAGATGTGTCTTTCTTGACTTTCCTTATTTGTTAAAAGGTTTTTTTTTCCCATTCTTAATTCAGAGGGTATTAGGGGGAAGGGGATGGAATTAGGAATAAAAATGCCAAAAACATAACAATCAGAGTGCCACTGAACACTTAAAAAGGGAAGAGAACAGAAGGAAGCAGACAAGAGGGGCAGTTTTGAAAGTAACATTTTTTCTGTTCAGTTGTTCTGCGACCCCCATTTGGGGTTTTCTGCTCATTTCACTTTTCATTATTCCATGCAAGTCTTTTCATGTTTTTCTAACACCAACCTGCTTGTCACTTCTTACAGCACAGCCGTATGTCATCACCATCATATGCCACAATTTATCCAGCCATTCCCCCAACTGATGGGCATCCCCTCGATTTCCAACTCTTTGCCAGCAAAAAGAAAGTTGCTATAAATATTTTTGAACATATAGATGCTTTTCTTTTTTCCCTGGGAAACAGATCTAATAGTATATTGCTCCGTCAAAAGAGCACACAGTTTTATCATTCTTTGGGCATAATTCTCCATTGCTTTCCAAAACGGCTAGATCAGTTCACAATTCCACCAACACAGTGTATGTGTCCCAATTTTTCCATATCCCCTCTAACATGTTATTTTCTTCTCCCTTCATTTTAGCCAACCTGATGGGTGTTAGATGATACCACAGAGTTATTTCAATTTGAATTTCTCTAATCAATAATGATTTAGAGCACTTTTTCATATAACTATATACATAGCTTTGATTTCATCTTCCAAAAACTGCCTTTACATATCCTTTGACCATTTATCAAATGAGGAATGATTCGTATTCTTATAAATTTGACTTAGTTCTCTATATAGTAGAGGTTAGGCCTTTATCAGAAAAACCAGTTATAAAAATGTTCTCCCAATTTTCTGTTTTCCTTCTAATATTGGTTACATTGGCTTTATTTGTGCAACCCCTTTTTAATTTAATGTACTCAAAATTATCCATTTTATATCTCATAATGTTCTCTATCTCTTGCTTATTCATAAATTCTTCTCTTATCCATAAATCTGATAGGTAAAATGTTCCTTACTCCTCTACTTTACTTATGCTATCTCCCTTTATGTCTAGGTCATGTATACGCTTTACCTTATCTTGGCAAATGATGTAAGATATTAGTCTATACCTAGTTCTGCCAGACTCCTTTCCAGCTTTCCCAGAAATTTTTACCAAATAGTGAATTCTTATCCCAAAAGCTTAGACCATTGTATTTATCAAACACAACGTTACTACAATTATTACTGTGTAATGTATACTTAATCTATTCCACTGATCCACCATTCTATTTCTTTTTGTTTCTTTGTTTTTGGAGGGGGAGGGGAGGGCATTTGGGGTCAAGTGACTTGCCCAAGGTCACATGGCTAGTTTCGTGTGGGGGGGGGGGGTGTATGAGAAGTGACTGAGGCCATATCTGAACCCAGGTCCTCCTGACTCCAGGGCAGGTGCTCTACTCACTGCCCCACCTAGCCGCCCCATGCCATTCTATTTCTTAACCTGTATCAGATAGGTTTGATTAATTTTTTTAATTTTTTATTATATTTTATTATATTTGACTATTGATAATTACCAACTTATAATGGTTTAAGATCTGGTATTGTTAGACCTCTTTGTTTACATTTTTTCCATTAATTACTTTGATATTCTTGCCTTTTTGTTCTCCCAAATGAATTTTATCATTTTTATAGCTTAATGTAATAATTTTTGGAAGTTTAACTGGGATGGCACTGAATAACTAGATTAGTTTAGGTAGAATTATAATTTGTATTATGTTGGCTCAGCCCACCCATGCTGCCTTACTCTTTAAAGGAGGTGGTGAGAGAGAAGGCACATTGAGGACTAGTGACCTTTGCTTGATGCAATTTTATCCCCCTTATCTATTGACCATCACAAGTTTTTATACTTTCTTTCCTTTTGCCTTTTGACACACTCCGCTCACAATACTACTCTCTGAGTCTGAAGTTTGTTTTCCTTATGACTAATCCATACTGCAATCCATCCACTTTCTCAGTCCCACCCCAACCCTACTCCCACTTATCCTCTATTTGCCTATTGAGTTAAATGTTTGTGTGTTTGTTAGAGAACAGGTCTCCCTATCTCACCCAAACTGGAAATACAGCAGCCACTCACAGACCCAATCCCACTACTGACTGGCAGAGGAGTTTTGTGCTGGCTCACCCCTCTTTAGGCAGCCCAGTAGCCCTCCACTCCCTGGGACTCACCATGTTGGTGTTGCATTTACTGCAGACATCAGATGGGCTTTAGCTCCACTGCAGTTCAAATTTCTCAAGCTCAAACGATCCACTGGCCTCAGCTTCCCTAGTTAGAAGGTGTTACAGGAGTGGTCCACCACACTCAAGTCTTAAATACCAAATCCTGTGTGCATGTGTGTCTGTCTGTGTCTGTCTGTGTTTGTGTATGTCTGTGTTTTCATTCTACCATCCTCAGATTGGTTCAGATGAAAATAAACTTTAACTAATACTCCCTCTACCCCTTCCTCATTTTTACAGTCATATGCACATTGATTAACGTGAGGCAGTAAATTCTCCTACCCTTCCTCCTTAGTATACTCCTTTTCCCCTCCATTTTCTTTCTTTACGATCAACACATAAAAAAGAAAAAGAAAAAGAAAATTGTCATAAAGAAATATGAGTAGTTCAGCAAAACAAGTTCCCACACTGGCCATGTCTAAAACTGTCTCACTTTAATTCCATCACCCCCTTGGCAGCAGCTGGGTCGTATGATTTACCTTCAGGCTTCCGGATCCATGGTTTATCTCTGTATTGATCATAAGTCTAAAGTCTTTTGAAGTTGCTGTATTTTTGATAATGCTGTTGTCAATGCATAAATTATTCTCCTAGTTCTGCTGATTTCACCCTCCATCAGTTCACAGAGGTCCTCTCAGTTTCCTCTGAAATGTCCACTTTATCATTTCTTATGGCACAGTAATGTTTCATTACATTCATATATTATCATTTGTTCAACCACATCCCAATACACACCCCCTTAGATTCCAAGTTTTGGCTACTTTGAAATAAGCTTTCCTAAACTGTTTTCTGTTGGGGTTTTTTTTTATTTTTTTAACATATGGATCTTTTTCTCTTTCTCTGACATTCCTGGATATAAAATGTATAACTGGGTCAAAAGGCAAGCATCACTTAGAGTGACTTTTGGAACATAGCTTCAAATAGCTTTCCAGAATGGCTGGAGGAGTCGGGAATCTTACCAACAGCACACAAGTGTACCTGTTTTCCCTCAGTCCTTCCAACATTTGTCCTTTACCTTTCTGTCATCTTTGCCAACCTGATGAGAGTGAAGTAGAACTTCTGATGTGCTTTACTCTAATTATTAGTTATTTGAAGCATTTTTCATATGGTTGGTGATACCTTGTATTTCTTCCTTTGAAAACTTGTTGGCTCCTATTCTGTGACCATTTACCTATATTTTTCATTTTTATACCAATTATTTGTTTTTTTCCACTTACTGAAAAAATCAGACTAGTTGTTTATTTTATTAGATTAAAAAAAAACCACTCCAAATTTATTAACTAATTCAGTGGTCTTTTTGCTTTCCATTTTATTAATCTATTCTTTAATTTTCAAAATTTCTACTTTGTTGCTTAGTTGGGGGTCAAGCTGTATTTTTCTTTGAGGCTTTTGCTTACATATGTTGTAGTGTTCTTCTCTTGGTCTGAGTTGGTGTTTTGGGTGGCTCTGGCTCTATAACAGCTTTTTATAAGTGAGAGTTTTTATTTGTTTACTCATTCCAGCCTTACTTCCTAAATTAGGACTTTGTATAAGGTGCCAGGCTCTACACAGTTCTGGAGGGAGGATTAGGGACCTTGTTTGTATTCTCTGGGGTCCTGAAACTGGCTCTCCAGGTACTGAATGCTGTATTTTTCCTTTTTATTTTTTTGGAGGGGGTGAAGGTAGGGCAATTGGGGTTAAGCGACTTGCCCAAGGTCACATGGCTAGTTTTGTGTTAAGTGTCTGAGGCCCAAATGCTGTATTTTTCAAGGATGCTAAAAGCAACTCAGACCAGGAAATTGCCAACTCTCAGTTCTCCCCACATGTTCTCCTCTGAGCAACACAACTGCAGGCTTGCCTCTGGCTGAAGCTCCAGTAGACAGCTGCTAGCCCCAGTCCATCAGCTAGCTGGAAGAATGTGCAGATTCTGAGCAATAAAACTGCAGCTCGTTCCTGCTCTCTCTTCACCATTCTAAAACTAAGCCAGCAGAGGAGTTGTGTGCAAACACAAGATTTCAAATATAATTCAACTTTTTCTTGAGAAGAACAACTTTTTTGTATGGTATTTGATAAATCTCTATGGACTGTTTTCATGACACCCCTATGAGGAGGCACTGTTACCCCTATTTAACAAGTTGGGGAACTGAGGCATAGAGGACCTTAAGTAACTTGGCCAGAGTCACACAGTTCAAAGCCAGAATGCTATCCCAGGTCTCCCCTGACTCCCAAAGCCATTGTTCTTTTTCTTAAGGACCAATTATCATTCCAGGCTGTGATGTAGGATGCACTCAAAGGCCATTGTGGTATAGAGGGTCATTTGTTTCTTGATTAAAAAGGGCTTTTGGAGGGACCTTTTTTTTGGTTCTTGTGTCTTTTGGCGGGTTTATTTTTCTGTCTCCTTCCTGTTCTCATAAAGCTGATAAGATTTTATTTAAAATTACCATTACTAGATTTTCCAAGAGTGCCTCTTCATGTATATAAACGTGTTTTAGGACATGACCTAAATGACATCTATTTTGGTTGTTCTATACTTTCTTTTTCTCGGTGAGGATCTGGGGAGCTAAAGGTTATTGACTAAGCAAGCAAGGTACTTCATAATGGGACCCTCAATGGAAACATCTTGGAAATGTATAAGATATCCCCCACACAAGCTTGGAGTGGGGCCCATACACCCAGGGGACCAAGGGACATTACGGACACACACCTTTCTCAGCTCCTGGATTATGGAAGAAAGGCGATCATTTTCTGCAGATGTATTAGTCACAAGAAATCTCATTTGTTTAATGTCATTCTGCAATTCTTCAATTCTCTCCATCAGCTTTGCCTCCTTGGAAGCAGTTTCTAGCAGTAAGCATTCTTCTCTGTTCTCTCCATCAAATGTGGCCCGCTTATGGTTGCTATGACATTCTGCTAATGCCTAGAACGGACAAAGACAACAGCCATTTTGGAGGCAGACTAGAGATGGGATTTACAACTAAGATACTATAGCATAGAACATACCAGTATTCAATCGTAACCCAGAGGGATGACTTTTTCCAATGACCGAAATACTTTTGCTGGACAAGTCAGCAAGTAGTTCTTGAACACCTATGATGTGTCTGATACTAGAAGGAGAGCCAAAACCCAGCACAATGTTATGGAATTCTAAGGGACTGTCTCTGCCCTTGAGGAGCTTATAATTTAGTTGATAAAAATAAAAATCTTAACCTCTCTCTCCCTTAAAGAATACCCTTACATATAACTTGAACATATTTAAAGAATTCGGCAAAGAGAATTAATCAAAGAAAGCTGGGTTGGGCTTTTTTGGGGGGTGGGGGCTCGAGGGGGATGATCTGTTTTTCAATTTTCCCTAAAAGGAAGGAGTATAGACAGAGCTAGCCTTGTCAGCTCTCAGTAAGGAACCTCCCAGGGGCCACTGATGGCTCTGAGTTCCTGTTAACATTCTGTTTACCTCTTTCAGTTGATGTACTTCCAACCTATGGGACTCTAGCTCTGTTTCCAAGTCCCCATATTTCTGTTTCAAGTCGGCATTTTCCTCGAGCACTGCCAGGCCGTATGTCGCAGCCTGCACTTTCTCCTGGGTTGTCTCCTGCAGCTCGCTGGATAACCGTTCCACTTCTGCTCTTAGAAGTGCCAAGATCCTTTCTTGTTCCATAGGGGATAAACTGGGCCCCTGCCTGCCAAGCACAAGCCAAGAATCAGTTTGCTGTCACAGGAGAAGCCCTTAAGGAAAAGCAAGATTTCCTGAGTACACTGTGAAACAAACACAAGATTCATATGGAAAGAAACCCAAACATACAGCTTGGTATTGGGAGGTGGGGCAAAAGGACAAGGCAAATTCTAGTGCAGTTAAAAAAAAAAAGACTGAGGGTGAGGATGCATAAGAAGAGCCCAGGAAAATAGGGAGAGTTCAAGGGACAAAGCAGTCCAGTGAGAAGATTTGACAATGCAGGTTTGGGGTTTGGAGGGTGTTTTTTGCTTTTTGGAGGGGGGCAGGCAGGGCAATTTGGGGTTCAGTGACTTGCCCAAGGTCACACAGTTAGTTAAATAGCAAGTGTATGAGGCCAAATTTGAACTCAGGTCCTCCTGACTCCAGGGCTGGTGCTCTATTCACTGTGCCACCTAGCTGCCCCTGACAATGTAGTTTTAAGACAAAAAAGCTAGCCACTCAAAACATCTCCAGCATTTCCAACATAAATAAATAATGGGGGGGGGGGACAGTGGAGGAAAGAGAGAAAATGGTTATTCATAAGCAGATACTACAAGAAAACAAAATGTTTCCTACTCATTCTATAATGGGTCACAGAATTGGGGTGGGAGAGTCACTGGCATAAGAGGGGAAAAATCACTGCCATAATACAAGCTCTTAATAAATTTCTATTGATGGAGACAGCTAGGTGGTGCAGTGAATAAATACCCTGCCTTACCCACTCAAAAAAAACAAAAAAAGCAAAAAAGTAAATAAAAATAAATGTTTGTTGATGGATAAAAGAAAGCAACTTAAGATTTTAAAAAACTTTTTAATCATCCATGTTTTAAACTGGTAAAGGGAAATGTGAAATTATTTTTAAAATAATGTATGGGTACAAGTTGAATAGAAGTGAAGTACTAGGTGTCCTAAACATCTTAGTGCAGAGTTTGGTTGTTGTTCAGTCATTTTCCAGTCATTTCTGACTCTTCATGACCCCATTTGGGGTTTTCTTGGCAAAGATACTAGAGTGGTTTTCCACTTCCTTCTCCAATTCATTTTACAGATGAGGAAACTGAGGCCTACAGGGTTAAGTGACTTGTCCAGGGTCACACAGCTAGTAAGTGACTGAGGCCATATTTGAACTCAGATCCTCCAGACTTTAGGCCCTGCAATGCAGTGTCACCTAGTGCAGTTTTAAGCTTTAATAACTTCAGAAGTTGAAATGAGACCAAAAAAGTTTTAATCATTTTAAAATTTAATTTGATTTAAAATGTATTTAGTTTTGAGAATTTTGAATAATGAATTTATCATTAAAAATTAAATTAATATTTTGCTTCAGTCCCTCTGAAGAGGACAATGAAGAAAAAAGTCAACTGTATTCTCTGGCTAGCTGAACAGCAATAAAGAGAAAATCACTTCCCATTATAAAAAATGGGTTCCCTAACAGAAATTTAATAATTGAATGAAAACATTAAGAGGAAACTGGCTCAATTCATGATGAGCCTAGATCTAAGGGACATCAAGTGCATGAAAAGACTATGGCTGAAAGGGAGAGGGCATTTGGACTGAGTCCCTCCAAAATCAGTACAGTGTGTATTTGCTGAATTGAGCATTCCCGAGGCCACAATGTACCGAATTCCAGTAGCCAAGGTTACAGATGTTGAAATGTTCCTGGGAGAAGATTTCTAGGCAAGGTTAGACTTCTGTCAATTGATGGTGTCAAAAATGGAAAATTCCAATGGAGGACATGACAAGGTGATTTTTTCTGCTGAGGAAGTTGTCCATATAAGTGGCAATGTTAACCATCATAACTGCAACATTTGGGGCCCAGAAAAGTCTCAAGGAGTCTAGTAACAAGAAAGACTCCCCAAAGTTCATATTTGGTGCACCTTGCCTTTTTTTGAAGGCTCTACATGTAGTCAACAATGAATCTTACTTGGCAGTGCTTCCAAATTTTTTTCTTTGTGAGGGAACACTTTCTGGATGACAGCATCTCCAACCAGTGGAGGTATAGAGGGTGCCACCCTGCCAGGCCAACTTGGCCACCTGATTTGTCTCTATTACACTTTTTTTCAGTGTGGCCAGAGTCATGTCAAAATTCCCTATATATCAAAAACTTGTTCATTGGATGACTTTAAGAGTAACATTACAAATGCAATCCTTTGAATGAAGAAAATTTTCACAAAACACAAAAATCATCTAGAACAAGACATAACACAAAATGGTAGTTATGTTGAATTTTATTAAGAAATGCCAATATTTTAAACACTTAACCTTTCAAATGTTTTTTGTTAAGTCTATGGCACTTATACTTCTGAAGTTATTAAATCATGGCTCAATATCTCTCAGATCTAGGCTTGTCATGAATCAAACCAGTCCTTCAATTTTTGATCCAATTGTTAAATTTTGGGGAGAGGGGGCTCCTTTTTTAAAATTAAATTATTAAACTTCCAATTTTTTTCATAATTTTGTAGCATTTCTACTTCTGAAGTTACTAAAGCTTAAACCTGCACCAAGACTTTTAGCATAAGGCATCTTGGTTCTGCTTTCTTCATTTTTTTTGCTGCTGGCTTTTATTTTTGTTAAAGAAAATAATCCCATTTCTTCCAATGCAAGAAACCTGAGTTTTTGCAGAGGAATTGTCTGGGTTTTTTTTTCCTAAAAATAAGCATCAAAAAATGCTGTTTATTCCTTTTAAGCATTTTCTGGAACAGAGAAAGTTCACAATAGGGAACGATACACAAGAAGCCCCCTTACCACTACATAATAGTGTCAGACAATAAGGATTTATTACATAAAGTGGTGATGCTAACGGCCAAGCACAGAGGCATCCCCCAGAATGACCATAAAGGGATACTTTCTGAATCATAAACATTCCCATTCACACCATTACCAATTGAGCCCACTTCTATCATTATTCCCCTCTGCGATCCCCACCTCCCAGGGAGACTGCCTAACACAGGTCCACTTCCAAGAGGGTAGTGAGGAAGATGCTGCCACTTTCCCATGCCATCTCCTACCCTATATGGGGTCAGGGTTGCTGCCCACTCTCCACCCCAGTGGGGCACTGCCCCAGGACCATCTTCAGCACTGTTCTGCCCTTAAGACCTCTTCCACCTTCTCATTCCAAATAACTACAAAATGCATAAAATATCTGGGGATCGACCTCTCAAAGCAAACCAAAGACATACAGATTCAATTGCAAGTCCTTAAAGAAATAAAGGACAACCTAAATAGCTGGAAGACTATTCAGTGCTCATGGCTAGATCATGCTAATATGATAAAAATGACAAAACTATCAAAATAATGCTTTAATACCATAACAAATTTCCAAGGTTATACTTTACACAGTTTGATTAAAAAAATTAACTTGGAAAAACAAAAGATCCAGACTACCAAGGCAAATGATGAAAAGAAAGACAAAAGGGAAATAGCACTTCCAGACCTCAGGCTATATTTTAAAACAGCTCTCATCAAAATCATCTGGTGTTGGTTTAAGAAAATGGAGATATAGATCAATGGAACAGACTAGACAAGAGAGCATCAGAAATAATGAAACTCAATAATCCAGTGTTTGAAATTGTAGAAAATATTAATTACCTAGGAAAAAAATCCCTTATCTGATTAAAAATTGATGGGGAGGGGCGGCTAGGTGTCTCAGTGAGTAGAGTGCCGGCCCCGGAGCCAGAAGGACCTGAGTTCGGTTCCGGCCTCAGCCACTTAACACACATAAACAAAAAAAACCTAGCCGTGTAACCTTGGGCAAGTTACTTAACCCCAATTGCCATCCAAAAAAAAAAATTGATGGGGAACCTGAAAAGTGATCTGGCAAAAATTAGGCTTAGCACAGTACAATATACTCTGTTCCCTAAGACCTTCTAAATGGATGTGACTTTAATATTAAAGATGATACCATAAAAAATTAGAAGAGAAACAGATCATGTATCTCTCACAGGTATGGGTAAAAGATATATTCTTTTTTGTTGGTTGGTTTGGGGGTTGGTTTTTGGTTTTTGGGTTTTTGGGTTTTTTTTTTTTTTGGAGGGGGAAAGGTAAGGCAGTTGGAGTTAAGTGATTTGCCCAAGGTCACACAGCTAGTAAGTGTGTCAAGTGTCTGAGGCCACATTTGAACTCAGGTTCTCCTGACTCCAGGGCAGGTGCTCTATTCACAGCAGTGCCACCTAGCTGGCCCCAAGAGATATACTCTTAACCACACAAGAGATAGAGGCAATTACAAAGATAAAATAGATAAGTTTGATTACTTGAAACTGAAAAGGGTCTGCACAGACACCACTAATTTGTTTAGGATAAGAAGGCAAGTGGTTGAATAGGGAAAAAAACCTTTGTATCAAATTTCTCTGATAAGAGTTTGGTATGTAAAATAGATAACTGTGTGTGTGTGTGTGTGTGTGTGTGTGTGTGTGTGTGTGTGTGTGTGTAGCTGAATAATGTTAAGGGGTCCCCTGTGTGTGTGTGTGTGTAGCTGAATAATGTTAAGGGGTCCCCTGTATGTGTGTGTGTAGCTGAATAATGTTAAGGGGTCCCCTGTGTGTGTGTAGCTGAATAATGTTAAGGGGTCCCCTGTGTGTGTGTAGCTGAATAATGTTAAGGGGTCCCCTGAACTTGTCTTTTGGAGTTGCCATATTTTCCAGAAACACTAGATCCTGAGTATGTAGGAGGCCCTGAATGTGTCAAGAATGAAGCCCCCTCCAGCTGACAAAATTTGTTGTTTGCATCCCAAACTGGTCTCCCTATGTGTCCTTGGGAGTCAAAACAGGTACCAGTCAGTCTGCATTAAATTGGGAAATTGCTTGTGCAGCTGGGACCCTTGGAGATAAAGCAAACCATCTTCATGGTCTAGCAGTTCCCAAGGGAAAAGAATTCCCTTTTTGCCATTGTCTGGCTCCTCCCCTCCAGAATGGGTTTTGTCCTCTTCCCACCTCTACTGCTCTCTCCCTCCTCCCAAGCCACTCTCCTTTAAGTAGAGATTCCTTTGTCCTACTGTTAGAAAATGACAAACTTCTATATGGATTATGAACTCTTTGGCTTCCACATACATGTTCATTTATCTTATAACAAACCAAGCTTTCATGTAAGTTTGGTGACGTATTTCCCTGTTATATCTATCTCTCTGTCTGTCTGTCTAGCTCTGTATGTGTGTGGGTATACAGACAGACAGAGACAGAGAGAGAGCCATTTGCCATTCACCAATAGACAAATGGTCAAAGGATATTCAGTGATCAAAAGAAGAATTGTAAAGTATTCACAACCACATGAAAAAGGCACCAAATTGGGGTGGCTAGGTGGATCAGTGAGTAAGAGTGCCAGCCCGGAGTCTGGAGGACTCGAGATCGGTCCTGGACTCAGAAAATGAGCACCCACACATAAATAATGACTGCCCTTGTAACCTTGAGCAAGTTACTTAACCCCAATTGCTTTAAAAAAAAAAACACAACACCAAATCACTAATAACAAAAAAATGCAAATCAGAACAATCCTGAGGTTTGACTTCAGACCCTGCAAATTGACAAAAAAGACAAAAAACAGCAACACACCAATACATTTTAGGTGGAACTGTGAACTGGCCTAACCATTTGGAAAGCAAATTGAATTGTGTAAATAACGTGATAAAAATGCCCATACTCTTTAAAACAAAGACCCCATTACTGGGCTTAGACCCCAAGGAAGCCATCAATAAAGGTGTCACTACAGTAGATAGAGCTCCTAGAGTCTGGAAAACTCATCTTCCTGAATTCAAATCCGGCCTCAGACATTTACAACTGTGTGACCCTGAACAAGTCACTTCACCCTATTGGCCTCAGTTTCCTCATTTGTAAAATGAGCTGGAGAGGGAAATGACAAACTACTCCAGTATCCCTGCCAGGAAAACCCAAATGGGGTCACAAAGAGTTGAACACGACTCAACAACAACAACAACAACAACAACAAAGCCATCGAGAAGAAAAAAAGTCCCCGGATACTTCAAAATACTTACAACAGCTAAGAACTGGAAACAAATTGCAGATGCTTAACAACTGGGCAATGGCTAAACAAAGTGTGTTACGTGAATGTCATGGAACATTTCTGTGCTGTAAGAAATGACGGGTGTGATGAGTACAGAGAAGCATGGAAAAAGCTTTTGTGAACTGCCATAGAAGAGCCAAGAAAAAATATCCACAGGAAATATAAAAATAGAAATGGAAAGAGCGAGGGCACATCAAAAAATCGAAAGTAAACAACAAAATCAAAACGGTCAAGTCAAAGCGGCCTCCATACACAGATAGGAGAAGACACCCCCAACCTTCCCCCTTTGTGGAGGGAGGAGATCCACAGGTCTTACATATCGAACAGATTTTTGAACTTTCTCCATGTACCAATCACTTAATCCTGCTGACTTTTTTTTTTTACTCCTTTCTAAAAAAAAAAAACAAAAACAAAAACAAAAAAACACCATTTGTCATTCGGGATGCCTCTTGGGGAGGGGGAGGGAAAGGGAAGAAATCCATGGGATACTATGGTGATGTAACAAACAAAGCATATCAAGAAAACGTTATTTTTTAAGCCGAAAAGAAGAACCCAGGGATGATGAATTCAGACTTGTCCATTAGAAAAATCAGAGTGGCAGTTAGGTGGTGGATGGATTGGAGAGGAGAAAGATGAGGCAGGGATACCAAAAGGTTATTGGGCTAGCCCAGATAAGAGGTAACAGGCTTGAACTTGGGTGGGTAGCTGTCTGAGGAGCAAGGAGATGAATGTAGAAAGGTAGAAAGCATAGGATTTAGCCACTGAAAGGATATAAAAGGTGAAAAAACGAGGAATTGAGGCTCTGAACCAGGGAAATTAGAAAAATGGTGATGTCCTTGACATAAACAGGGCTGGGGAGATAGTATGGTCTCTTATTATTTTACATTATATATATATATGTTTTTTAAACATATTATTATATATTTATTTTATATATTATATATTTATATTTAGTTTAGGATGTCTGTGAGATATCGGGTCAGAAATGTCCACTAGGCAGCTGGTGATATGGGACTGGAGACAGAGACCTGAGAGCCATCTGTCTAGAGAAAATGAAACCCATGGGGCCTGCTGAGGTCACTGTGAATAGAAAGGGAACAGTAGGGGACAGACAAGGACAGGGTGAGGAGCCTGCAAAGGAGAACGGGGAGCAGTCAGCCAGGTTACCAGTGCTTCCACAGTTCACAGCAGCTCTTCCAAACCTTTTCATCCCTCCATAAACCTCCCACAGCTTGACCTCCCCCACACCCGCTCAGCCGAGACCTTGGCCTCATATTTGACATACAGAATTGAGGCCATTTGCTGTGAACTTCCTGTTCTCCCACTCTTTCTCATCTGCTGACACTTAAATTCTTTCTGCCATTCACCCCTCTTTCACACCAGTCTCATGTGAAAAGGTGTGGCCTTACCCCTTACCAAGGCTACTTGTTCAAGTGATCCCATTCCATCTTGCCTCATCCAACAGATTGCCCCGGCTGGCATCCCCACTCTCCCACTTATTTTCAATCTTTCCCTCTCTACTAGTTCCTTCCCTGCGGCCTACAAATATGCCCACATCTCCCCCATCCTGAAAAACCAAACACCTCACTTGATCCTTCCATTCCCTATTTCTCTTCTGCCCTTTGTGGCTAAACACCTTAAAAAGGCATCTATGATAAATGTCTTCACTATCACTTTTTAACCCCTTCTGACTTCATCATTCCACTGAGATTGCTCTCTCCAACAATCTCTTCATTGCCTAATCCAATGCAATTGGCCTTTTCTCAGTCTTCATTCTCCTTGACCTCTCTGCATCCTTTGGCACTATTGGTCACTCTTTTCTCCTCGATGTCCTCTTCTCTCTAGGCTTTTGGGCCACCACTCTCTCTTGCTTCTCCTTATCAGGCTGCTCCTTCTTCCTTTCCTTTACTGGACCCTGTTTTCTTCGAACCATAGGTGTGTCACAGGGTTCAGTGCTGGGCTGTCTTCTCTTCTCCCTCTCTACTACTTCACTCGGTGACCAATCAGTCTACGGCACTTCAATAAACACTTCCCATCAGTCTCCTCTGGATTTAAGTATCATCTCTATGCCAATGAATCTCAAATCTACCTATCCTGCCCTAAACCCTCTGCAGACTTGCAATCTTGAATTTCCAAATGCCAGGTAGACATCTTAAACTCAACAACATTCAAAACCGAATCATTACCTTTCCCCCAAAATCCTCCCCTTAATTACCATCCCTACCTGGAGGATTCCTAAAATCTACCTATCTTGCCATAATCCCTTCGATGACCTCCGATCTTGACATTCCAAATGCCAAGTAGACATCTTAAACTCAACATATTCAAATTTACCCAAAACCCTCC
Organism: Gymnobelideus leadbeateri; assembly: GCA_011680675.1. Taxonomy (NCBI): domain Eukaryota; kingdom Metazoa; phylum Chordata; class Mammalia; order Diprotodontia; family Petauridae; genus Gymnobelideus; species Gymnobelideus leadbeateri. The sequence goes on along the minus strand of WOXC01012148.1, from coordinate 15,599 downwards.
CCTTAATTGTCATCTCTACTGATGAGTCTCAAATCTATCTGTCCAACCCTAATCCCTTTGCTGACTTCCCAATCTCGAATTTCCAATTGCCTGGTAGACATCTTAAACTCTTAAATAATAAGTTGAATTTAACATATTCGAAACGGAATCATTAGCCTTCCCCCTAAACCCTCCCCACTCCTCCCTTCCCTATTACTGTAGAGGGCAGCAGCATCTTCCCAGTCTTTCAGGCTGAAACCTAGGAGTCATCCTCCATTCCTCACTATCTCTCACCCCTCCCATATCTAGTCTGTTGCCAAGGACTGTCGATTTTACCCTAGCAACAGCTCTCTTCTCTGCTCTGATACTGCCACCACCCTGGTGCAGGGCCTCATTATGTATTGCAATAGACTGCTGGTGTGTCTGCTGCCCCCACTGCAATCCCTTTTCTGTTCAGCCACTGAACAGATTTTCTTATAGCGCAGGTCTGACCATATCACCCTCTATTACTCAAATTCTAGAAGCTTCCAAAAGCCTCCAGGATCAAATACAAAATGCTCTTTTTGGCGTTCAAAGCCCTTCATAACCTAATCCCCTCCTCCCTTTCCAGACTTCTTACACCTAATTAATTACCTGGCATTTTCTCTTACTCCTCATTCCCATATTCTTTGATGCAGAGACACTGACCTCCTGACTGTGCCAGGAACAAGAATCTCCTTCCATCTCCTGGCTCATGCATTCTCCCCATGCCTGGAAAGCTCTCCCTCGCCATCGCTGGCTACTGGCTTCCATCTTTTTCTGGAAGCCTTCTCCAACCCCTCTTAATTCTAATGCCTTCCCTCTGTTTTCTCCTATTTATCTCATATAGTTTATTTGGATGTATTTGTTGCTTATCGTCGTCGTCCCCCCACCCCCACCCTCAGACTGTGAGTTCCTTGAGCCTTTTGCTTCTTTTTTGCTTCCCCAGCTCTTAGCACAGTGCTAGGCACATAGTAGGGATTTAATAAATGCTTATTGACTGACTGGCAGCTACAAGTTAAAGGTGATAGGATTTTGCTAGCTATAGAGATGGCAGAGAAATACAACTTTCGAACCCTTTTCCTCTACAGCGGGGAAGAGATATTAGCTGGGGAGGGGGTGGGGAGAGGAGGGAGATCTCGGAAAAGGAGCCTGTCGGGAAATAAAACAGTCAACGAGCATTTATTAAGACTTACTATGTGCCAGGCCAGGCCAGGCTCCAATCCAGTCGTTTTCACGGTTTGGGAGGTTTCATGAGGAAAATCAGGCTCTTGTGCTATGAACCCACCCCACCTTGGGCGGGAAGGCAAGGACGAGGTTGTGGCCATCAAACCGTTAACAAACATCTATGCCCCCTTCATCTCCCAATCTGCCACCTTACCTTTTCATGAGGGCATCCGAACGTCGGACCAAAAGAAGCTGCGCGGCTGCTTTCCCTCTTACCTGGGTGGGGCAAGCCTTCCAACCCGCAGCCTAGGCAGACGTGGGCGGACTGACTTGACAGCCACAGGTAGCCGGCGCAGCCGCGTGGACCCGCAACCACGGTCTTCGCCAGTGCGCCTGCGCAGAGCCAGGGTGTGAGCCACGCCCCCGCCCCCCGCCCCCCTCAGAACTCCACCCAAGGCTGCTGAGACCCGCTTGACCTCTCTAGTAAGGAAGTAGCTCCGACTTGGGAAAAGAGTGGGCCGGGAGGAATGGCTAACCTGGAGCTAGCCCTCCCGACTTGCACAAACTAGCATACCTCCCAAGGTCGATCCTGCTACTCTCTCAGCTCGTTGAGGCCTGGGCGACGGTTCGAAACTTCTCTAGCGTCTAATGTTCCCCTCTGGCCACATCGAAGCCCCTGATTTGCCAGCTCGTTTGTCCCGCCCCCTTCTCTCGCCCCATCCCCCCAGCGAACCTCTCGGAAAGTAGGAAAACTGATTGGTTGGGCCGCCGTCCAGGGAACCAATTAGAAAAGCATTCTCTGTGACCCACCCAACTCCTTCCCCTTAATGCCGCAGTCCTTCGCTTGGTGCGACGTTTTATCCGCAGTCTCGGCCTAATTTTCCTCAGGTCTGGACCCGCCTCTGAGGCATTGTCCCGCCCCCGGCTGTTGGAGGCGTGAGGGACCGGGACGGAGGGAGGGGGGGGGGGGAGAATTGAGCGTGGGAAAAGGGGCTAAAGCCGGCGGGAGGCCTGTGTAGCCCCCCCCCCCCCCGGTGGTGACCGTTTGGGGCGAGACCGAGCTCGCTGGGAAGCTGGGGACGAAGCCCTGGACCGTAAGGTAGAGGGGTCGCATTGGTAGGGTAGCTGGAGCCTCGGCCCTGACCACTTGGGTTGGGGGCTCATTATGTGCTAGGTTAACTGGCCAGATTATTAAGAGGCCCAGGATCGGGGTAGGGGAGCTAGTGACTTAGGGGACCCCGCGCAAGTGAGAGACCCTCTGCACTCCTCCGTGCTATAGGGTTGTGGAAACGATAGCGTGTACAGGAAAAAGATTGAGACAGTATGTGAAATCTCCGACCCCCTGGGGGTTAGGGGTAGGGCCCCCTGCCAGGCTCCCCAGAGATAGATAGCCTGGATAGGGATGCCCACCCTACCAGAGGGGTGGACGCCCGTTGGGGAGGAGAGAGAATGAGGACAAATTATTTAAGGAATCTCACTTAGGCTAACAACATTGGTGCAGTGGTTAACAGTAGCTAGAGGGCTATCCTAGGACCCCACTAGACATGAGTTTAAGAGGGTCTCTAACACACTGACTTTGTAGCCATCAAATCCATCAACAAACCAATATATGCCTACTGGGTGCTAAACATTGGGCATAACAGATACAAAAACGAAAGTCTCTGTGCTCTAGGTAACCCCCTAAAAAGAGCTCAGACTTCTCTGTAAGGTTTGCAAAGCATCTTACCTCATCTAGTCCTTACATGAATACCTTGAATAAGTGCAATTATTATTCTTTTTTTTTCTTTTTGTTTTTTTGGGGGGAGAGGGTAGAGCAATTGGGGTTAAGTGACTTGCCCAAGGTCACACTGGCTAGTTTTTTGTGTTGTGTCTGAGGTGGGATTTGAATTCAGGTCCTCCTGATTCCAGGGCTGGTACTCTATTCACTGAGCCACCTAGCCGCCCCATTATTCTCCTTTTTACAGATAAGGAAACTGAGTGTTTGAGGCAGGAGTTGAACTCTAAGACTATTAAGGTACAAATAAGTTTTGGCTGGAGGCAGCTGCCCAGCACTGGGAGGGGGCAAGAAGACTGGAGTTCAAATATGGCCTCAGATACTACTAGCTGTGTGACCCTAGGCAAGTCATTTAACCTCTTACATCCCTCAACTGTAAAATGGAGCATATAAAAGCACCTGTGAGGGTCAAATGAGATATTTGTAAAGCACCTGGCACATAGTAAGGGCTTAATAAATGCTTATTCTCTTCTCTCCCTTGTTGATCTGTGGAGTTTCTGCACCAGAAATTCCCCACATGAATGAAATCACAGATGGGGACCCCCCCCAAAATGCCCATTTTATTTTGTTTTCACAACCCACAGAGATAGGTAAAGGTTCAAGAGAGACTGACAATGGATCCACCCTACATGGATCACAGCTGTTATTGGTGCTTGTCCTCTGTTCTGGAAGTTGGGAGGTGATGTCCTGATATGCAAGTTAATTGGATTTAAGTGAGGGAGGGCTGTGCAATCACCAGCCTCACTTTCTCCTCCATAGCCATCGAAGTCCAGTGGCCAAAACAGAAGAAGGTCCCAGATGCAATTCGAGACTTGGCCTTTTTAAACTAAGGTCTTGGGGTAGCTAGGTGGTGCAGTGAGTAGAGCACTGGCCCTGGAGTCAGGAGAACCTGAGTTCAAATCCAGCCTCAGACACTTGACACACTTACTAGCCCTGTGACTCTGGGCAAGTCACTTAACCCCAATTGCCCTCCAAAAAGCAATAATAAATAAATAAAAATAAACAACAAACAAAGGTCTTTAACAGGTCTAAATTTGACTGAGGCAATGCCCATTCAGTGATTAAGGCTAGGTAAAAAATGAGGTGGGGAATGGCCTCTTTTACCTAATCCAGAGGTTCCCAAATTTATTTGGTCTACTGCTTTAAAAAAAAAAAATTTAATCACCACCCCGGAAATCTACTTTCTTTAATTCTTTAACTTTTTAAAAATTTGCATCATTTCAAAAAAATAAAAAAAATTTTGAAATGATGCATCTTAAACTTAATTCATTGTAAATTTGTGGAGTTTTTCCTGCATTGAAATTTTGATGACACAATATTGCATTGTGTGTAACTGTATAGTATGGTATTATAAACAAGCCATTACACTCACATTCAGGCTGATGCATGCTGGAAAGGCTTGCTTGCCAACGCTTGCTTGTTAAGACCTGTCAATGGACTTGACCACTGACTGTTACAACTTGCATTTTGTGTGTTTATTTGGAAAATAATGTAAACACTACGACTTTAACTCTGATATACAACAGATAAAACGTGTACAATGGTTTTTCAAAATTTCCTTCTTTCCTTATGCTTCCCCCACTCCCTTATTCAATGCCCTCCAATTGCACCCAAGGCTGCTACTCCCCTGCCCACTGGATCTTTCCTGTACCCCACAGGGAGCCATACAGCCCATTTGGGAACCTATGACCTACTCTAAAAAAAAAATCTGGGAAGGGAAGACCCTCAGGGTTCCTAGCCAAAGCAGAAACAATTGCTATTTATGTTCACTTTGACCTATCTGGGTCCAAACAAGGTCCATCTGGGGCTTGGCCTTTGATTTAGGGTTGGTTAATCAGTGAGAGCCAGAGTGATTTGAGTTTAAGTTGAGGTCTTTAAAAAAGTAATCTAGGGACGGCTAGGTGGCGCAGTAAGTAGATCGTTGGCCCTGGAGTCAGAAGGACCTGAGTTCGGATCCGGCCTCAGACACTTAACACACAAACAAACAAAAACCTAGCTGTGTGACCTTGGGCAAGTAACTTAACCCCAATTGCCCTCCAAAAAAAGAGAAAGTAATCTAGCCTGTAAGTAAATTGCAAAATATCTTTCAAGATCAGAGCTAGATCTCAGCTAATTAGCTCCAGAAGAAGTACTTGAATCCTAAGTCAATTTAGAGGTTAAATGAGCAAGACCTGGGGGGGGAGGGTCCTCGTCCAAACTAGAGAAAGCTGCTCCCCATACCTAAGGAATAGACAAAGCAGATAGCTCATGTCCATTCTTCCCTCAAAAGCCTCGGTCATTTTTATTTCCTACTACCTTATAGTGGATGGGAGGTGGTTCAAACATACCCTGAAACTAGAAAGTCTCTGGAGGAATAAAATGGAAAGCAAAGTGTGGGCTTTCACTTAGTATTCCATTAGCATTGCTTACAAAGTTCATAAGTGAGCTCCTTGACTGAAAGAGCCCATTCTATCTTCCCTGACTGGATAACACTTAAAACAGGGTGGACATTGATGGACACTCTTACTGGCAAAGGTGTATAACCAACATGAGTCGTACACGGTTGAGTTACCCATTCTGCAGCCTATTTCTTCCAAGACAACAGTTAATTGATCTCCACCTTAGCTGGTCTCCCACAGACGGCTAAAGTTGTGCAAGGCTTGCACAAGCAAACCCAAGGAGTTTTATTTGTTTCCAATATACAACATAACCACAGATGCCACCATTGAGGCTGTTGGTGAATTCCTTGAAAGTATTATTCATAATAACCTTTACCGTTTAAAAGCTTTGGACTTGAAAAAGAATGGTTTTGCTCCATGGGCTAGAAAAAAGGAATCCCAGTATAGGAGATCCTGTGCTAGCCACGGAGTCAGTAAGACCAGGACAAATGAGTTCAGTAAGCTCAACTCCAATTTCCTTTTGCAAAATAAAAAGCACCTACTTCACAAGGGTTGTTGTGAGTGTCAAATGAAATAATGTATATCAAAAACTTTACAAACCTTAAAATATATGGCTTTTTGTTGTTCTTCAGTTGTGTCCAACTCTTCATGACCTCTTTTGGGGTTTTCTTGGCAAAGATACCAGAGTGGTTTGCCATTTCCTTCTCCAGTTCATTTTACAGATAAGGAAACTGTGGCCAACAAGGTTAAGTGACTTGCCTAGGGTCACACAGCTATCAAGTGTCTGAAACCAGATTTGAATTCAGAGCAAAGTCTTCCTGACTCCAGGCCTGGCACTCTATTCAGTATAGGTGGTAACCTAACTGCCCAAAAATGATATGGCTACATCTGCTTTATATATGTACACATTTTGTTTTACTTAGGGTGGTAGCCAACTCTCATGTATCCTTGGTAAAAGTTAACCAACTGCAGGTTTGGGGCAAGGACCCAAGATGAAAATACTAACAAGCACCACAGGGCATGGGGGAAAAATACCAGGAGAGCATTATTTAAACTCAGCATATCTGCCAGAGCATGGTAGATAGAGTGACCAGGTTTGGAGTCAGAAGGCCCTGGGTACAGGTCCCACCTTGGTAGTGTGCTCAATCAAAACATTGCTTAATATATATGGATTCTCTCCATTTATACGTCACTTTCAAAGAAGAACATGGAAGGGCATTCAAGGTCATTATAGATATACAGCAATTATTCCATTTAACTTTTTTGGAAAAAATAAAAATCCCATTTTTTCAGGCTTTAAAGAAAAAATTCTTGATTAGCAATTGCAAAAACTCAGTTTTTCCACTATTCGGTAGAAACATCCACTTGAGATGAAAATGAAAGCTGACCCAAGTCGAGAATGCAAAGATTCCAAAACAATAAAGTAAGATCATTTGTTTAATGCCTTTTTATTGTTGACTCATGTGTGTTGCTATTATTAAGTAGTCAGTCTGGACATTTAGAAAGTGAAACACAAGAGCTCACAACACATACAAACCACAAGATGGCAGAGATGGGCCAGAACTAATAGGTTGGTTTTGTTTGTTTTGTATGATCTCCTTGCAGAAGCACTATAGCAAAGGAGATACAGCAAGGGAAGGCCGTGTATCATAAAAGCTTCCATTCTTGTTTTATGGCCCCAGAAGTGAAATGAATGCAGTTTAAGGTGAGAGGTGACCTTCATTAATCCACTATTCAGGAAGTTACAGGTATGCTAATATTTTAAGAAAGTTTGAACTGGGGATAAAAAAGGAAAAGTAGAATTTCTTTGCCATCTACACTGTTCAGTGTTCACACACAAATTCACACTTTTAGAAATTACAAATAATATAAGAACACACATCAGCTTAAGAGATCAGATTCTCTCTATTCATCCCCCCCATCCCAACTCCCATTTCTTCTAGACTTATCAGAACACTTAAGACACGATGTAGTGAAAAGTTATAACAGCATTTCTATGCACAATAAACACTTTAACAAGAACTTAATGAACCTAGAGCTGCTGAAGAACAAACAGAAAAGGCATTACCTGCCCTGGTCCTTAAAAAAAACAAATAAAAACAACAAAATCTACATCTTTGAAACTGTGACTTCAAAAACTCCACAAACACATCAACTTCTTAAAGCTGACAATGCTGATTTCCTTTTTAGCTGGCCACAATTGATTTCACAGCATTCACAATGTATCTGGCACTAATACCAAACATATCAAGCAATTCCGAAGGTTTTCCACTTCGAGGCACCCCAGACACTGCCAGCTGATGAACACTGATGTCAGGTATACCAGAAACAGCTGCACACACAGCTTCCCCAATGCCACCTAGAAAAGAAATGCCAAGGTCATAAGAGTCCGAGTTGGCTTGATAACACTGCTATAAAACATCTCACCATTTACAGAGACTACTCATGGCACTCTGACATATCACCTGGGACTGGTGGGAACCTGCTGAACTTTGTTCTTTGTTCTGTGAAGTTTGGATTCAGTCAAAGGGCCACCCTTGAGGACCTAGAGGGGATTTGTTCTGTGGAGTTTGGATTCAGTCAAAGGGTCCCACTTGAGGACCTAAAGGACCACATGTGGCCTCTAGGCCTCAGGTTCCCTACCTGTGACCTGGGAGAATGTTAGAAATGGAAGAAGCATGGGGCAGCTAAGTGGCATAGTGAATAGAGCACCAGCCCTGGAGTCAGGAGGACCTGAGTTCAAATCCAGCCTCAGACACTTAATACTTACTAGCTGTGTGACCTTGGGTGAGTCACTTAAACCCAATTGCCCTGCCTTCCCCACTCCAAAAAAAGGCAAAAAGAAAAAAAATTTAAATGCAAGAAACAGAGGTTACTATGTGGGTGGCATTTCAAATTCTAGGAGTAATTTTACTTTGCCTGTTGAAATCTCCACTTTATCCTACCTAGTTGGTGTAAAGGGTATAATGAATAGTTTCCAGAATAGTCATCAATGAGAAAGGGTCTGAGCCCAGTTTAACATTTTTTTTTAATTCAAGGAATTAGTGTATTTTAATCAGTCTCCAAAATCAGCACTAGCTCTAGATTTTCTGTCTGGCCATTTACATATTAGAGGTGTATCTCCTATGTTGTTCCCTTGCAATTCCATTATTTGCTTTATTGACCCCAAAGTTATAGTACCATTCCCATATACAGTACCACTTCACCAGAAAGTCCTTCAGATAACAATGTGAGTGAAAATGCTTCAATCGATCACTCACCTTCTTTGTAATGATCCTCCACTGTAATAATACGCCCCTCTGTTACTCTGGCACTAGAAAGGATTGTGGCTCGATCCAGTGGTTTGATGGTGAATAGGTCAATTACTCTGATAGAAATACCTGAAAGACCAGAAAGGGGGCTAAGAGAGACAGCCACATATTTAGAGAATGAGGAAAATGAAAATAAAAAGATCAACCAAGGCATGTACCAATTCAGGCACAAAGTCTTGTTATCTTTACTCAGATGTGTAACATAATTCTTTTTAAAATATTTTTTGTGTGTAATACAATTCTCAGTTCTTAATATATTACCTTCTTTAGAAAGTTCCGCAGCAGCTGCTAAAGCCTCATGGAGTGTAACTCCAGCTCCAATAACTGTGGCCTTGTCATCAGCGCTCTGATAGATCACCTGGCAAAAATGTTAAAAATAGAAGGGGCACAGGTTAGGATATGGATGGCATCTCACATTCTAGGAGGCTTTTGTTTCATTTCTTTTAATTTTATTTTTAGTTCCAAATTCTCTCTCCTTCTACCCCCCTCCCCAACCCTCTGATAAGGCAAGAAAAATGATACCCATTACACATATGAAATTATGCAAACCACATTTCCACATTTGCCATGTTTAAAAAAAAAACAAGAAAAATAAAGGAAAAAATATGCTTCATTTTGTACTCTGAGTTCATCTGTTCTCTGTCTGAAGGTAAATAACATTTTTCATCATGTGAGTCTTTTTAAGTTGTAGTGGATCATTGTTACTAAGTCTTTCATAGTTGATTATCTTAACAATATTGCTGTTATTAAAGTACAGTGTTCTGCTGGTTCTGCTCACTTTACTCTACATCAATTCATATAAGTCTTCCCAGGTTTTTCTGAAACTATTCCCTTTGTCATTTCTTATAGCTTTCTATCACATTCATATACCACAACTTGTTCAACCATTCCTCAATTAGTTAATGGACATCCCCTAAGTTTCCAATTCTTTACCACTACAAAAAGAGCTGCTATAAATATTTTTGTACATATAGGTCCTTTTCCTTTTTCTTTGATCTCCTTGGGGTATAGACCTACTAGTAGTATTCCTGGGTCAAAGGCTATGCACAGTTTTATAGCCCTTTGGGCATAGTTCCAAATTGTTCTCCAGAGTGCCTGAATGAGTTTGCAACTCCACCAACAATGCATTAGTGTCCCTATCTTCCTACATCCCCTCCTAGGAGACATTTGCTACATTTTGTCCTTTGGAACCTCTGTGGTCATCCTTAAGCTCCTCTACATCCTCATGCTTGCTCTTCCTTCAATTTAACTGAAAGTTGCCTTTCCCCTGAAGCTTCTGCCATTCAAGTCTTCACTTTGTCCCTCTGCACTATTCTCTTTATCTACAAACATGCTCAGGTCTTCCCTTTGTCGAAATGGAAACACCCTACCCATATACACTGAAAATCTGAGGAAATACAAAGGCAAAGTAATCCATCTCTCTCTCTCTCTCTCTCTCTCTCTCTCTCTCTCTCTCTCTCTCTCTCTCTCTCTCTCTCATTGCCTCTTTACTTGCTGCTTCCACGATTTTCCCTTCAAAATGACACGGCATTACCTAGTCTCTCTTTTTTCTCCCCACCTTTTTCTTTCTAGCTAATAATTTTTACAAGAATTGTTGGGTTGTTTTTTTTTTCAGCTTTCTCTAGGGCTCATTTAATTGCAGAAGCCTGTGATCTACTCTGGAATCAAGAATCTGATCTTGCAATATCTAGTTAATAATATGGATTTTTAACTCATATTGGGCCATCCCATAGTTTGGAGACATTTTGTCTTTTTTGCTAATGAGTCCTTTTTGTCTTTTTAAAAGTCTGCTTTTCTTTATATAGCACTTAAGCCACCTATGACCAAGCATCTATATTCATATGTTGTTTGTTTTGATTATTTCTCTTTCTCTAGCTTGTATACACACACACACACACACACACACACACACACACACACACACAAATACACACACACCCCTTAAACTCATAACCTGTCACATGAATTCACATCCTAAATCATTATCAAGCAATTTACCTCTAGATGAGTTAAAAAATATAAAAGATGTGGTAGCAGAGACAAATGCAGATCCCCTGAACTACAGACACTGTCCCCATACAAATTAAAGTTAAAAAACATGTGCGCCAGATACAGCCTTACTGCTGAGATGCAAGTAACATAGTACAAAAATTAGAGTTAGCATGAATCCTAACTGCTAAATCAAATCTTTAGGGTAGAGATGTCACACAAGTGGCTCATTGGTCTACAACACTTCCAAGTGCCATTGAACCAGATTAAAATGTAATTGGGAAGTGTTTTTTTAAAAAATCTAATAAAACATAGACAACATTATGCTTTAAAACAAGGTCAATAGGCAACTGCAGACATCTTTATGTAAAGATTAGTGACACCCTCTCTACTGAGTTTGACACTACTGATTTAAGGTATTGCTTTTAAGCTGCCTATTGGCAAGCAAAGGACTCTAGAAAATGCTTTTTTGATAGCAACTCTTAAAACAGTCAACTGACTTTTTAGTCACAAATGGGAGCATTGGCATAAATAATTGTAGGCCCTGAAATAGCTGAGGCAGACATTTGAATTCGTTACCCCTTTAGAAGGTGTTGTAGAGACAAGGAAAATGAATCCCCCCAACACAGAAGTTGTCATCAGGGATGTTGCTTAGCTAGAATTCGACTAACATAGACTGCTCTTATGGTCGATTTGGCAAGTAAAAGAACTGTTCGATTCAAGCTAAAATTGATGGAGTTGCTCACTTGGGATATCCCTCTATGAGGAAAAGTGGCCAAAGGCTGCAATGAGGGAAGACAGTCAGTTTCCAGAGTAGAAAGGATAAAACACAGGATAGAAAAAAGTCTAAAAGACCATCCACATGAAGAGAAGAGGAAAAATGTGAGAACCTAAGCCTTTTTTTACCTTGGCCTGTCCAATCTTGAAGTTTTCAAAGGGAGAATAAATAACTGAAGTATCTGGTCTGCTGGTGCGGATGAAGCACATTCCCTAGGGCAAATATAAAAACAAGAGTTACATTTCAGAAATCAAAATTATGAATTCTTTTTAAAAAAACTATTAGTTAGAAAGAAGAAGGTGAGAGAAAAGAACAAGCTAGTAAGACTTAGTGCCATAAAAAAGGAAAAAAAGACAGTGCCAGTCTCTTTTAGAGAAGGAAGTCTGTATTCTGACAAGGAATAAGATACCTTAAACCTTTAGAAAACACAGAATAACATCTGAATAAACTTACTACTACAATGGCCTTTCTATTCAGACACAAAACCAAGGAGGAACCCCGCAAACCCCATGGGTGATGAGCTTTACATGCTAAAATATTTGCTGTAGGTGAGTGATATCCCAGATACACATTGATGCTTGTTATATCTGCAAGCCTCCTCTTTTAAGGATAGGGAAATGGGTGGAAACTCAGAAGGTACACTTTCAACATCTCTGGGATGGAAATAAATGACACTTTTACCATCACTAATGTAATTCTGGTACAGGGTAGCATGGAGGCCTCAGAATACTACATGCCTTGACTCCTCTGCTCACCAAAATGAAGCATAAACACCCATTAACATCCCCACACATCACGATAAAGACAAGAAGGGAGAAAAATCTAAGCCCCAACACCACAGCTACATCCCAGGCTCTTCCTAGACTCAATCCCCTTTCTACCTGCACTTATGATACTCAATTTCACCATGTATGGACTAGTCCAGGGGTGGAGAACTTGTGGCCTTGAGGCCACAAGTGGCCCTCTAGGTCCTCAAGAGTAGCCCTTTGACTGAATCCAAGTTTTACAGAACAAATCCTTTTATTAAGTCAAAAGGCCACACCTGAGGACCTAGAGGGCCACAGGTGGCCCCAAAGCCACAGGTTCCCCACCCCTGGGCTAGTCTGATCCAAGGTACATGGATCCATGGACCCATACTGGTACATTACTACTAGATCCTTTAAATACTTTGATAGAAGTGCCAGTACAATTAACTTTGGTTCCATTCAGCAATCATGTTGGAGCCAAAACCTCATAGGAGCCCCTAGGGCAAATCTACTCAGCCTGAAGAGTGGCCTCCTGCACCCTCTTCTGGCTCCTCCACTCTGCTGCATTCTCACTACCATGTCTCTACTGTTTGGTCCACACATACTACAAGTTTAGGGCAGGGATTTATTTTATGTTCACTAGGAAGCCTAGGACATTTAAGAGCTCAGTACTCAGACTAGCATCTCAAAGGTCCAGAATATATCATACTTCCTCAAACACTTTTTTTTTTAAAGCAATTGGGGTTAAGTAACTTGCTCAAGGTTACACGGCTAGTCATTATTTATGTGTGGGTGCTCATTTTCTGAGGCCGGATTTGATCTCGGGTCATCCCAACTCCGAGGCCGGCACTTCTTACTCACTGCGCCACCTAGCCGCCCCTTTAGGGCAATTGGGGTTAAGTAACTTGCCCAAGGTTACACGGCTAGGTTTTTGTTTGTATGGATTAAGTGTCGGAGGCCGGCTCCGAACTCAGGTCCTTCTGATTCCAGGGCCAGCGCTCTATTCACTGCGCCACCTAGCCGCCCCTCCTCAAACACTTTAAAAGCAGTTGTAGCTCAATGGTTTATTTTCCTGCGTCCAACGTCGCCAAATTTATCTTGGTTGGTGCTCAGACAAGAGATCTCTAATCCATCATTGGGCCCAGTTCAGTGGCACCAGATGGAATTTGTGGTTTCCTGGCAGAGCCAGGGAATTAGTTGACAATTAAAGGTCAAAGACTCTTGAATCCATAGTAGAGGCTTTAGTGGGAAAAAGTGCTCAATCTTAAAAATTCATTTTTTGCAATGAGATTATGGAATGCTTGTCTGTCAATGTGCTTCATTTAATTGCTTAGCCTGCTAGTCCCTTAAGCAATCAACAAGCATTTATTAACTATTTACTATGTGCCAAGCACTAGAGACACAAAGGCCAAAAAACACTTGCTGCTCTCAAGGAGCTTACTAATTAGCTGGGAAACAACATACAAATAAATAGAAACATACAAGATACCCAGCTGTCAGTGTCGATAATCCATTAGATTGTAGATGACAAAGACATATGAAAAAGAAAAAATCAGTGCCAACTACAAAGCTTGTCTTATCTACAAGGCCCTCAAATGTGGTAATTTGATCTGCCTTATAGAGACAAAAACCAATGCCAAATTAGTAGCAGAGACCAAAAAGGCAACATGGTACGGTGGGGAAAGCATTGAATTGAAGGTAAGAGAACCTGGATTCAAATTCCAGCTCCATCACTTACTACCTCCAAGTGGCAAGCTGCTTTACCTGACTGGGCCTCAGTTTCATCTGTTAAATGAGAGAGCTGGACTAAATGAACTCACAGTCCCTTCTTACTCTAAACCTGTGGTCCTAAGAAGCATTTTCTATCTAAGCCAGCATTGCTCTAAATCAGGGGTGGGGATTTGTTCTGTGAAGTTTGGGTTCAGTCAAAGGGCCACACTTGAGGACCAAGAAGGCCACATGTGGCCTCGAGGCTGCCCCCTCTGTTCTAAATCAAGGGTCCTTATCCTCTTTTGAACAATAGACCCCTTTGGCAGTCAAATGAAGCTTATGGACCCCTACTCAGGATGTGGTTTTTTTGTTTGTTTATTTTTGGAGGGGGAAGGCAAGATAATTGGGGTTAAGTGACTTGCCCTAGGTCACACAGCTAGTAAGTGTCAAGTGTCTGAAGTCAAATTTGAATTCAGGTCCTCCTGACTCTAGGGGCAGTGCTCTATTCACTGCACTACCTAGCTGCCCCTCAGGATGTTTTTAAATGCATAAAACAAATTATATATGATTAAAAAAGAAATCAGTAGGGGTGGCTAGGTGGCACAGTGAGCAGACCGTCGGCCCTGGAGTCAGAAGGACCTGAGTTCGGATCCAACCTCAGACACTTAATGCACACACAAATAAAACCTAGCCGTGTGACCTTGGGCAAGTTACTTAACCCCATTGCCCTCCAAAAAAATCAGTTATATTGAAATACAGTTATCAAAATATTTTTAAGACAAGTCCACAGACCCCAGGTTAAGAACCTCTGCTATAAATATACCTTGGTATTGGCAGCCAGATGAACAGCATATTCTGTCGAAACAGCATCACTTGGATAGAAAACTGTGCAATTGGGAACAGTTCTGAACATGGCTAGATCCTCCAGAGCCATCTGGGAGGGCCCATCTTCACCTGAGAAAATAATAAGAAAAAAGAAATTAAGGCCAGGCCAGCATCAACCACTTCGATCCAATTCTCCAAACATTTATTTAGTGCCTACTGTATGTGGAAGGCACAGTACAAGAGACAGAAAGGTGAGAGATCTGGTCAAATCTCAGGCTTTCATTATTTTTAGTCTTCCTCCCTCAAAGTAGCATTATCTTCTTTCTCTTCAATGAACTAACCTCTGTAGTCCTTCAGGGAAATGAGGGAAGGAAACAAAGCACTAAATTACAATACCATCTGAGCTTCTCAAGATGCCTTAAAAAAAATAATGCATAACCCTGTGCAAAGTCAGAATCTGATCCAAGTAGACACATAGCCCAACATATTGGCATTCTCTGCCTCTAATGTGATCAAGCTCAGGAAGAGTACCTAGGCAAATCCAAGTTGTTTTTTGTTGGGTTTTGTTTGTTTGCTTGTTTGTTTTGGTTTGTTTGCTTTTTGGAGGGGGGAAGGTAGGGCAATTGGGGTTAAGTGACTTGCCCAAGGTCACACAGCTAGTTTTTTTGTGTGTTAAGTGTCTGAGACCAGATTTTAACTCAGGTCCTTCGGACTCTAGGGGCGATGCTCCATTCACTGCACCACCTAGCTGCCCCAGCAAATCCAAGTTTTAAAACTATTAAGACTTTTGACCTTGGGCAAGTCTCTCAACCCCAGCTGCCCTCCAAAAAGAAAAAACAAAAACAAAAACCAACTATTAGAAAATTTTGTTTGCTTCTGAAATGATTTTTTCTGAGGTATATACACAAATCAACTCCATGAATA